>BSBM01001679.1:0-127500 GCA_027924585.1 Larix kaempferi | reverse complement strand
TCATGCTCATCCTCATCCTAATCATCATCATCATCATTGTCCTCCTCTTCATCATCATTTTCATCTCCCCCTTCCTCATCAACATCTCCATCATCATCATCTTGTTCATCATAGAACTGAACTGAGGAGATTCGAACCTGCGACCTGTGTCTAGTCCTAAGGCTACCACCTTCAAACTTGAAGTGCAACTGACAATGGACGACACTAGTGTAGTTTATTACCACCCTATTATTTCTTCGCTGCAAATTATATGTTTTTTTTAATTTCATTTGTCAACTTTACGTATCCTTTTGTATGTTTTCTTTAATTTCCTTTGTTAACTTTATGTATCCCCTTGATAAAGGAAATTAAACAACGCGTGCGCGCTCTTAGAAACGTGTGCGCGCAACTACGCCTGCTCGTATTTGCACGCATGCGTCTCTGTATTCAAATTGTTCTTGGCGCCCTTGCAAGCTTGGAATTTGCTTCGGATTGCCAAACCTTGAGGCTCGGTTTGATTTATGGCAGAACACATCAAATGTTGTAACTTCGTGTTTTTCACACCTAGTTCCGCATATGCTCTACTGGTGCACTGCAGATGAAATTGCACACACTTGTCGAGCTCTGTGTGCAAATTCTAACTATATAATTTTTGAATAGATTTGTTGTTGTTTTCTATTTTTAATTCATTTTTAACTGCACTCATGTCAAATTTGTAAAAAACATAGGTCATTTATTTGTCCTATAGCTTTTGATTGGCTTACCTATTTCGAGAACGGAAAAGAACCCGCACAAGAGTACAAGAATACCTACAAGCTAAAAAAGAAGGTTTTTTTATTATTTTCAGGCCATGATATGGTGGACCAACACTCTACCATGTCGTTTTAAGGCTTCACTGACTTTCGTAATTTAAAAAAAATATAAAATTAACTTTTAAAATTTTGGAAAAATAGCCCCGCACAAGATTCTTCTGTTGCCTATGCCTCCACATATTTTTTTCCTCATAAATTGACAATTTACATAACAAACAGGTGGCTCAACTAAATCATGTGCATTATGTTTTAGAGAAAAAATAACATACCAATTTTAAAATAATGACATTTTGGGGTGGTTATACCACGTTTCCATAAATAAAAGTTATATATTCTAGAAGGTCATCCGTTATTTTACATTTCATCTTCTTACACGTAATTCGAAAAAGTTTTGTAGGTACCTCTAATAATTCATTTTAATGATAATATTTTTGTTTTTCCAGCATGTCATTGCAACTAACGTGTCATAATTGGGTATCATTACCTTGCACCAGCCCTAATATCAGGAGCAATAACCTCTACCAATCTCTTGAGGGCTCGCAGTTTTGGGGCACCCCCAACCCCTCTAACGTTAAGAGATAGAAGGATCGTTTGGTGACCACAACAACGGCCTGCACCGCTCTAAGTGGCCCAAAATTATCGGAAAGAAAAGGGATGGAAATAATATCCTAATTCAAAGTAGGACATTCAGGAGTCTCGGGAAGGGTAAGTCTAGTCTCTCCCAAAGTAGCCCTAACAAGTACTTTATGTCTCCTATGCCCATTCCTCTTACAAATCATAACATTGGGGTTATCATTGACAAATGTGGAGGGTAGTGGCTCATTAGCCTTATAGACAATCATAGGATCATGATAAATACCAAGAGCAAGTGGCGGGGAGGCTTTAATAACAGAGCACTCAGTATCAGGACGACCCAAGGAGTCCAAAATAAAACGCTCATTCTCTAAGAGCTGTGAGTCTGAACAGGAGGGAATGACAACATGGGTAAAAGGTTCCACAGGTGGTGTTATATCCAAAAAATCCCCATCCCCTAACTGGGTAGAAGGCGACAGGTTCGGTTCATAACCCTCACTCTTCGAGATGTCCAAAGAAACCATCTTCAAAATATCAAGATCTGACAGAGAGTTGAAAATAGAGGGAAAGAGTGACTTCAAATTACCCGGAAGAGTGGTCGGATCCAGCACTAGGGGTTTCCTCGAAACTGAAACCCCTGCTTGAAGTTGGTATGAGTCTGGACCCGAAGGCAGCAAATCCACAACCTTAGTTGGAAAAAACTCCTCACAACCCTCACCGGAAATCTTTGAAGGACACCTGGCTTTCAAATGCCTAGCCAACCCACAATAATGGCACCAAAACGGAACTCGCCAATAGTCCAATGGCTAAGAAAAGGTTTTATCACCCCAATGTACATTAATCTCTTTTGGAAGACCCAAATGCACATCCAATTTGGTCAAGACCCAAGCAGTCTTCTTGTTCTCATGGTAAAGAGATTTGTTGTTGAAATAGATGAAGCGACCAATCATGTTTGCAAGATATTTGAAAGTCTCTCGAGACCACAATTCAAGAGGAAACCCCTTCAGAAGAACCCAAAAATGTGTCCTCTGCAGTACCTCTGATCTAGGATTAAAGTCGGAAATGCCACCGTTTAAGCCATAACGAGTCGTGCCCAATAACCCAAGGCCTGGCTAAAATCTGCTCCACATGGTCTTCGTCGATAAAATGGAAGACTATCTAGTTATTTACGAGCATGTGTATCTTGAGACAATAGTGTAGAAGAGGCTTCTAAAACTCCGTGACCCAAGCAATAAGTGTCAAGCGCGAAATATTGGTGAAACACACCTTTCCCACTAACGCCCTCTTGGAAAGGCTCAAAACCCTACTAATCTGTACATCACGACCGACCGTCATTTTTGGTACATAAGCACGAAGCTTATAGACTTTCTGTAAGCAATGTTTTCTGGCTCTCCCCCCTTGCTGCGAGAAAGGCCTCCACCCCGCCACGGAAAATTATCCGATACAAACCCTTATGAAGACACCAGACCTTCACCAGAAGGAGGGAAAAACTCAAGGTCAGACTGACAAAGTAGAGGGTCTTCTGGACACACAATGCCCCCACCTTCTAACTCAACTCTAGAAGGAACTAAACACCCAATCTCACTGGACCCACCCATCTTTCACGGGGAAAAGCACCTGACAAGTGCCAGTCTAGAAACTGTGACTTCCACCCTAGTCCAAGAGAATAATAATGGCGAGTATTAAAAAACAAAACTAGTGACAATCAGCTCCGAAAAGACAACAATCTCAAAACACCTAAAAACCTGGTAACATGTAAGGCATCTAATAACATATGGTGCCACTCGAATAAAAGGAAAAAGCTTCGCAAGTGTAAACTATAAGCTCCCTACCAAGCACCTTGGGAACCAATGTCAGCTACCAAATACCATGTATTATCCTTACTCTATTTAATACATTTTATCACAATTTTAGATAGCTGCCAGCTCCTTGGATCGGTTGTGGGTTTAATTATATTTTCCTATTCAAACTCTTGCTTGTAAAGTGGAAAGGTTTGGTCGGTGGAAAAACAATTCTATTACAAAATCCTCTCCAGAAATATCAACATGCCCAAAGAGATATAATCGAATCAAGCTTTCTCAATCGGTGATGCTGATGTTTGAACCACAAATACGTTTCACATATTCACTTTATGTTGTTATCACTATCACTCCAGCACGGACTCAACCTAGACTCCGAGCCTTTTGTCCAATAACATATATGGACAGACAACACGCTGTGCACGATCTTAAAAGTTGCTTTTATCCAAGAAAATGGTCCCTTCTGTCCATAAATAGATAACATGATCTGACAAGTTGCTTTCTTCCAAGAAAAACGTCCCTGGAAAGAAACGCTTAGACAGTTGAGCAGCCTTGTCAAATAATCAAAAGAATTCTAGCTTTTGGGTCGTGGTGCTCCTGTCTGAGATTTTCCAGGTCTTTGAAAGCCTCTGTTACATGTGCCCAAAAGCATGAATCGTGATTTCCATCCCGCAAGAAGATTTTGAATTGAAATTCACAATTCTTCTCCCTCTTATGGAGTTTTGTATGACATGCTCAGAAACAAAACCATACCCTATGTGCTCTATAATGCAGGCCTGTTTATTCTTCTCGGAAGAATTTTCATGAAAGCATCTTCGGGACTGTCTCAGAGCTTTACATACAAGCTGCGCAATGGCCTGACCAAAACATGTAAGTTGCTAACAATTTCTTTTTAAAATACCATTTTTGGGTATAGATTTATTTGGAGATATGAGATAACTCTCAATTTTGTTTACCTGTACACTCAGATTCTGCACTCGCAATGTTGTATAACACATGGATTGAAGTGCCGATTTCAGCTTCTTGAGATAACTTGCTCCCACACGCAATTGAGGTAATGATCGAAACCCTTTTTAGATAACTTGTAGCCATTCACCATTCTCTACATGCCATCTAGGGTTAGGGTTTTGCTTAGTTTTGAGGAGTAAAGGAGAGAAGGTGCTGTAGTTAATAGAAGTTATTCCCACAACAGATTACATACTCACCCTTTAACTAATCAATTATTATGCGAGTAGAAAACACCACTCAATGATTGTCTATTTACATAAAAATAAAGGTAGGTTAAAACTTGTGTAAAACCACGATCTGCCGTTCTTATAGACAAATTATCTTGGGCCTTGTGCTGTTCTCACAACTGCTCTCTGCTGGGTTGTGTTACTCTCTTTGGCAGTGCTATCCTACTTTGCATCATAGCCAACGTACTATTATAATTTTGTCAGTGTATTTTTTTCATTGTAGTGAGTTCTTAAGTGTATATACTTAATTTTTTTAGTGGATTTATGTTTAGGTCACTTAGTTAATGGCCAAAACCTGTTAAGGACAAAGTTTTATAATCAAAATTTGATTAATCAAGTGAAAATATAACTTTTCACAAAATTCCAACCATATTTGATGAAGTTTTTTTTGCCAAAAAAAAACACCATTTATTAACCTAGTTTTTTTAATACCATTGTGATTTAGTTTTGCATGGTATTTTTAGTTTACATTTCCAATTTATTTTTGTTTCTTGTGATGCAGGATGATAGCCCTCCATCTCTGTTGTTTGATCTCTTCAGCTATTATGCAAGAAATGTGGCACTAACCCTGAACAAAAGGTTTCATGAGCCAAACTAGCATGTTTTTCTTTTGAACATTATTTCTATGCAACTGTAGGGAACAGTTATCCTGGGATCCTTAACACTAGCAACAGTTTTAGGTTCAATCAGGTTCCTCTTATGTACTTCTTGGGGTATAGAATCTCGGGATAGGATAGCTCAATGTTCAAACGTATCTCTATGCTTAAAAGCTATGGATGTTATCCCTGCGGCTTAAGAGGTCCAGCCAGCAGCTTGAACTAAAACTATCCCAAAAAAATAGTATTTTTGGGCCATTTACATGTTTTAACTTTTGCTCAAACCATGGCGCAGCTTGTTTTGAAAACTTTGAGACAGTTTTGAAGATGTTTACAAGAAAATTCTTATGACATGATTAGGCCTGCATTTTAGAGTACATAGGGTATGGTTCTGTTTCAAAGCATGTCATACAATACAAAACTCCATGAGAGGGAGAAGAATTGCCAATTTCAATTCAGAAACCCTCTTAACAGAAGGAAATCTCATTGCAGCAAAAAAAATTTGGTGTTGGAGTTCACGTAATACAGTGAACTAGGTAAGCCACTCAGGATTCATTCTTTTTGCGCACATGTATAAGAGGCTTCAAAAGACCTGGAAAAAGTCAAACAAATGGCAACTCCAGAATGTAGAAAGATCAGGTATACAAGTGTTTGTTTTTAAAAATACATTGTGTAGATAAAAATATCAATTCCTTGAGTTCAGGGGACTGAATTTGTGTAGAGATAATTCCATTGTTCATGTAATTTCATTTTATTGATAAAATAGTTTTATTTTAATAATATATATATATATATTTTTTTATCAAGTGGGGACTTATTATTATGAGAATTTCCAATTTTAGATGCTAACACCCTCCACTTATTTACCTATTGACCACATCTCGATGAAGATTATATTTTTTTTTATCTCACACTTCTCTAATTTGAGAAAAATATGGCGCACTTCTTGTTATAGAATATTATATTTAAAAGATTCTTCAGGTTAAATATTTAATAATAAAAAAATCATTATTTAAATTAATTTATGTAGAAACATATTTGAATATTTTTTATAGATTCATTTTAATATTATTAATCTTCTGAATTGCCTTTTTTAATAGTATACTCATGTTTATTGTATAATATACCAACACCTGTATATAGGAAGAGTTACTATTTGTGCATATTCACTGATATCCGCCATGTCAAATCCATACAACTGGTATAGTTATTTGTATTTTAATCTACACAACATACACTGAACTATGCATTCTGCAAATAGAAGTAGAATTAATGGTTGTAATCTGCAAATAGAACTAGAATATTAATGGTTGTAATCTGTATACTTTTACATTTACATCTAACACAGTCCATGACATATGCCTGGAACAATAACATATCAGAGTGAGATTCACCAATTTAAACACAATCTCCATACAACGACAACCACAAGATTTAAGTCTTAACATATAAAGACAATCACTGAGTTACTTATATGATAATGAAGCACTTGAGAATGGATCTCTCCAGCGGCGTGTTCCTCCACGGCTAGGGTTTCCCTAGCCCCTACCTACAGGTTCAGATCGTCGTCGATGTGAGAAGCAGATTAATGGCCCTGCTCGTTGAGGTCAGTCTGTTTAGATCGGAGCTCAATTGGAGACATGTTGGTGTGGTTCTCTCCACCTAATCTTTCCCGCATCAATCAATTTCCAGGAGTGAAGATGGGTTCTCAGCCCAAATGGAGCCAAAGGGAGCTTTTGAAGCTTTCAAACTTTGGCTCGCCCATTGAAATCAGCAAAATGATCTTGATCTACACAAGACAGAGATACAGATTTGTCAAAATGCTGGACTCCATCCCCGTTGGAGCTCCTATGCCCAAATCCAAAGAAAAAAAAATATCATTTTGTTAAAAAGAAACTTTTGAGTGGAAAGTTTACAAGGCCTTAGCCTAGCTCAAAGAAGACTAGAGAAGCATGGATAGTAGGGAATTGGCTTCCAAAGATAATAGGCTACGTCACTCTGTTTGCATGAGGCAGAGGGAATTTGCATTTTTATTTCAAAATAAGGAGGATAAAAATCTGGTTTTTCACCCAAGTCCTTACTTCATGGGACCTCAAGGAATGTTCTTGACTTCAATTCAAAAGAGGAGATCATAACAGTCCATGTTTGGGTAAGGCTGTTCCACCTCTCCCTAATATTTTAGGACAGAGGTACTTTAAGAGCTATTGACAACAAATTAGGTTCATATTTACAGTGTTGAATAAAAAGGAAATACATATTTATGCTAGAATATTTGTGGAAGTTAATTTGGAGAATGGTTTTTTAAAGTCATTACAAATAAATATGGATGATTGAAATTATCAACAAGAATTAGATTATAAGCAATTCCTTTTCAAATGCAACTTGTCATGAATATGAACACTATGCTAAATATTGCTCGAATCAAAAGATTCAAACTCCTCCTATGGAATATATGAACCCTTCCAGTGAATTGTAAAACCCTTTTAGGCCTGTAAATAGAATACACAAAAAACAACGATCTAAATTGCCACGGCAAACAAAGACATCCCATGAAGGATTGTTCAAAGCGAATTCCAATAGCTTTGGGGCTCTTGAAAATTTAAAAGATGTAGAAAATGATACTAAGGAGTTGAAGGGGCGGCCAATCCAAGAATACCTCGAAGTTCAATTCAAATTCCCTAGCATGCCCAAGGAGATTGGGAAACCATGAGGTTGTTCCAAAAGATGTGGAAACCCTTAATCCCAGTGGGTGTATGAAGAAAAGTGCAAGCCCTTAAATTCAAGAGCTATTTCGATAAGGGGTATAGGACCCTAGACGCATCCAAAAATTCTTCGTCACACAATAGATCTAGTAAGACCCCCTCCTGCTCTCGAGATCTCTTATCTTGGTGCGTGAAGGTTCACGCAAAGCTCGCCACCTCTAACAAGAACGCACAAAACCAATTAAGAATGTCAAGAGATAGAAATAAAATAGGATAAAGCATGAGATAACTCAAAGTTCGCCCAATAGTTCTTATTCAAGTCTTGAGATATAATTGCATTTGCTTCGTTTATGCAATGTGCCATTTGGTTTTGTTGTTATTTCAATTTGTAAGGGAGTACAAGTAATTTATAGAGGATAGATTTTATGTTATAATTATCCTACTATGGTCAATCTTGACAAATATTGTATAAACTTGTTGTTTGGGTTAGTAATAGTTTTTTAATATAAATTCTAATCGTTATTGTTATAAAAATGAAATAGATAAGGAAAATAGTTTCAAAAGTGACATTTTCCTCTCCAACCATTGTCACCAACTTCTATAGGTGTCAATCTTGAGGCAAGCAATGAAGTAGTAAGGGCAATTTTTTTCATTGTCACCAACTTATGTGTCAATCTCAAGGCAAGCAATGAAGCAGCAAGGGAAAATTTGGCAGCTAGAGCTCTCAAAGACAATGCCAACCTAGTCTAAAAATGCACTTAGTTGTTTCAAGGAGTGACTTCCAAACAACTCGACCAACTCTCGAACATTTTAGAAACCTCTTCCTTCTAGCACAACCATACACATACAACTCCTTTCTCAACAAAACAATGCTTAAAGGAGTCGACTATGGCCAACTATTTAGGTGCAAAAAAAGTTACAACTCCAAATCTCATGTTAGGAGTCCTAACAATGGTTTGCCAGCAAGGACAATCTTATCCCCAACTCTATGGCAACACCATGTCCCTAGTAGCAACATAGTATATCCCATGCATTTTCCTTCAACAACATACTAATTCTAGGAAAAGAACAACGGCCATCTTACTAATTATCTAGCAACAATTATCAAAATGTCTATGGGTCACACTAGCCTCATGCTCATAGGTTCTCCTTCAATTGCATCCCTAGCCAAGATGGATTCTCACATAAGATCTCTCTCAAGAAATAGATGAATAATTCATTAAGGTTCTTGGCCGAATTGAATAATGGAATAATAAATGAAGCTACTAGAAACCTTGCACAAGATATACTCTCCTTTGCATGGAGAGCATTGTTCCTTCTCTAGAAGATTAGAAAGATGTGGCAAAGGACACATAAGTGAAAGGGTAGGGAGAAATCAAGAAAAAAACACTTAGCAGCAACAATCTAATGATATTTCATGTAGGTTGCGTCGTTTCCCTTGTGGTTCTCCTAGGATGTTGTGTATCCCAAGTACACTTTAATTTATTAATAGACTAATAGTATATACTAATTTCAATTTAATTCCAGTTGTTATATGCTTACCACATGCTTGTCCTTTTTGCTTCATAAAGTCAGAATATCTCGCATGTTGAGTGTGTTGGATCCCTTTGCAAATAATATCGACATGAAATTTCATTGTGATTAACATGTGTAAATAAGAATTCTAAAGATAGAAGTATGGATGTTCTTGGTTTTAAGAACAATATCTCCAAATGAAGGATTACAAGAAGAAATGTTTAGCAGAGATGTGAAAGAAATCGACAAATAGAGAAACATAAATATTCTCATGTAAATAAGTTGAATGTATGTTCTTAACTCCTTGAGTTAAGGAAGGGCATGAGATGTCAGAGGATGAATATTCAAGTTGCTAGAAAGCATTTTAGCACCAAGGAAATGAGCCAGTGGTAAATGAATGCTAGTAGCATGAGGTGAAGATAAAGAGCGTTGAGTACATTTTAAATATATAGAAGGATGGAAAGCAAAGTATGACATAGATTAGGTTAATTGTAAAGTAAACAATTAGCCTCATAACATAAAATGTACTTTCAATTTTTTTCGTAAAAGAACCAAAGCTATTTTAAATGATGTGTTGTTATTGCTTGAGCTAAAGGTGTTTATTTGTCACATTTTAAATGGTCATTAGTTAACCATGCAAATAGTTAACGTACAACTAGTGTTATGTGTTAAGTACTCATATTTTGGAGGGGGTAGGGTATGTGCAATTTCATTGACTAGGCAATGAAATCGTTTCATGAAGGGGGTCCCTTGTCCCACAAATAAATGGGGTCTCATATGTCAATTTATGATGTAAAACTAAGTTGTGACCATGAAAATATATTATTATTTATTATTATAACAAATAGACTCATTTACACGCTTTTCAACGAAAATAGTGCTCTTGTATTTGTTTTACACACTTTTTGATCGAAGTGGTACTTTTGTCTTGCACACTTAAAGCAACTTTGCAAAAATTGTGAAGCGCATTGGGATCTACACCACATAGACATTCTATACTTCAAGGATGGTAAGAAAAATAAACATATTTTAATCAAATTAAGTTAGAACTAAAATATATGGCTTTGAAAGGACTATAATATATTATATTATATTATCTTATTACAATTTTTAGTAGGAGAAAATAGACTTTAGCAATTAGGAGGGCCCTGTTATCACCAAACTTGTAGTTGCCCCTAGAGATGGATCCAAGGTGGATGGCAGAAGGGATGGGCAACAAAAGAGGTGCAACCAAGATGGCCTCGACTCCCAATGGATGGTTGTCATGCCAATCGAGGCAATCTTCATTTTATGTTATTTAGCCCAAGACAACAAAGGGGGAGACCGAGATCTACTCCCGACAGGAGAGATCAAACCAAGACACCAGATCAAATCAAATGATGATGAAGTACGTAAGGTGTATGGTAAACCCTAGATCTATGGATGAAGTCATGAGGTCAATAATAGGTTGGATCAAGGGGTTTAGACAATGTAGATTTGGTCCAACATGTTTATGCAAGTGACTTATGAGGTTTCAAATAAGATCCAGGATCAGGGTACTAGTCAATTGTGAGAAAATCCACTGCCTTGGGAATCGTGTCCCATGCAGGGTAGTTAAGGACTGAATTGGGGCTAACCAGTACCAAAGGTGAGCTTGACAAATGGGTATGACAATGTTTAGGTGTTTCAAGCATGCAAGACAAAGATCAAACCCAAGCTAACCCAACAATCCAAGAAAGTCGAATTGGCTTAAAGAAGATTAGTGCCTTGGGAAATGGGCCAAATGGAGTCGGATGTCCACCAAACTGTAGATTAGGGATGTTGGGGTGTTAGGGTAGGTGGATCTTGAAATTTAGGATCATCCAATGGCTAGATCTTAGTAGATATGAGATTGAAATGTGCCACAAAGTGACCAAAGTGGGGCTCAACCCTCAAAATGAGGAATGGGGCCCACAAGGTCAAAATCACTGAAGTCACACGCTAGGGGTAGGTTATCGAATGTGGAGATTACAGATCAAGTGGGATCTCGCCTACCCAGGTGCTAGATCCCTACAAACTCACCTCTCCCAAGAAGTGCGACCTCCCTTGGAGAAGCTTCTCTGCCTTGGAAAATGGGTCGGATGAAGGCCAATCCTCACCAAACTACAGATCTGAATCGCCGTGGATATTGTAGAGGTGGGTTTTAAATTTTATACCCAAACGCCAAGTGGATCTAACTAGATCTGAGAAAATGTAAAATGAGGGTTTTGAAATTATGAGGGTTTGAAGCATTTAGAAAAATGGATAGATCATGGAAAGAGAAATTACCTTGAGATCATACCTAAGTGATGGAATGAGATGCCTTGTTGTTGAGGAAGACTCTCGCAGAGATCAGATGAGAACTTGTTGAATTTGCTTGCCGAAATGATGCCCTAGCCCACAAGTGCGACCTCCTCTACCTGTCAAACCAAGGAAATCGATTTTAATCAGTTAGATCAAATATGGAGGAAATACAAGTGAAATGCAATGATAACATGAAATAGAAGGTCCTGGGACAGTAATACTCACTGTTACCAACGAAGAGATCCAAAGAAGAAGTAGGGAGGGTCCTCCCCTACCAATATGTCCTCCTCAAACCAAATCGGCCTCCACCTGTAGATGCAAAAACGTGGTACAAAATATAGCAAGACAAAATTTCCAAGAATCCAGTGCAAAGGAAGAATTAATGAATGAACTCCAAAAGCATTCACCACAACACACAGATAGATGCAATAATAATTCTCTATTCCAATAATCCAGAGCCAAAAGTCCCCTTTACAATGAGAAGCTCTCTCCTTTAAATAGGAAGGAGAGAGGCCATAACCCTAACCACCTTTTGAATGAGTGGCTAAGATTAAAAGATCAAAAGATCTAATCAATGGTTGAGATGAGCTCAACAATACAATACATGGATCAATAATAAAATATAACAATATGTGGACAAAATCGCCCTAGGAGAGGGGATTCCACCAAATCATGATGATAAAACATAAAATATAGCTCATGGTGGGTCCAAAGGGTACTTTCTAACACCCTTGGTCAATCCCCATGGCACAATATCCAAGAATAAGTGATCTAGACACCAAATCGTGCCTCTCGGGGAAAGTCGTGAGCCTTAGGAGGCTCCAGAAATCATCAAAAAGTGCCATAAGTGATGGATGTGGGTCCCGATGAAGCTGAAACTGCTGGAGAAGGTGGAAGACATCCCACTCATCATCACTGATCATCCCATGCCATAACCTTACCTCAGTAGCCCAAATCGAATTCTTCAGTAGCCATTTTCACCATTTCTGGACTGCCTCGGGAAGTGTGAAACTGCCCAAACTGCCTCCTGGAGTCCTTGGCTCCAAAAATAAAAATCACCAAACTGTATGGGAGGGGGGTAATATGGTAATAACAAGTGGCTGGACCACCCCCTCCAAAATTAGCGCTCTAGGTGAACCAATCATATCTCTCCTCTGCTTTGACAGGGCCTCCAACAAGCCAAAACTGGACTAGGATAACCAACCGAGGCTCAAGCATCACCGTAACTGCCCGGAACTGAAAACAGACTGTCTCATTGGACTCAAAGGGTCCAAATCCATCTAAGGTGAGTAATCATACACCATATAAACCTCTGCATGGTCCAAAATAAATACTCATCATATCCAGAAAACCAAATAATAATAATCTGTAAAAAGTGCTGAAAAGCACATATCATCATCATAAGCCTGAAACCATTGCATAAGCCCACCATGGTGAACTGTAATATACCATATATCATCTATCTGTAACATCTGAGGTCTGCAACCTCATGTCCTGTGGTTGACTTTTGGTCAAACTGAGGTTTGACCAAGTCAACATGACCAAAATATGACTCAAACTGTCATCAAGCTGCTGCAAGGTGTCAATGGTTAAAACATGCTTTACAATCCATTCGCATAGCAATTATAACAAGTAGCAATCATTACTGGCAATCTAAATCCAAATATAATATGTCATTAATTGTTATTAATTACTCAGACAGGACTTTCAAGGTCATACTCACTTGTAGTTGTGATCAATTTGCTAGTGAAGGGTGAAGGCTAAGAAACAATTGGCTAGGTCAAAGGATGACTTACTAACTTAACACTGTGACACTTTGGAAATGGAAAAGGGAATACACACCATAGCATATAGTGGACAAGCAACAACACAGGGAATGGCGGTGTCTCACAAATGGGTAAGTTGTTCAAAGAGTGTTTATTCACCTTACACAGATGCGCACAATCCATAATACAAATGAGGCCAGCAATCCTTTTGATATAGAGTTTAAGTTCCATTGCTTTTTGGGCCTAGAGTTTCCATAGCGTTTGATCTATGTGCGTTTACAAACACATTGCATAGATTTACATTTATTCAGGCTTCTTGCTGCATGTGTGTTTTTAAGGCACTTGTTTACCTGAGCACTTCTAGGTGCGTCACAGACAGCTTGTTTACCTAGGTATTTACATTTCACAAAAGATATAACATTTGATATTTCATAGCCATTTTCATTTGGCTTGCCTTTCATTCATGTGTGTTTAGAAACACATTACATGAATGGGCTTTTCATACAAGATACAACATTTAATTTCCATATTTTGCATTAATGGCAACACTAAAAGTTTCAGGTTTAGCCAACAACATCTTTAGTGACTAGGGGGAATTCACAAGGAAAACCAACTCACCAAAGGCAAGTTTTGTCACCAACTCAGCGCCGAGACACAATAAACATGGAAGCTTATCCAAGATAGAGGCTACAATGGGGGAAGGTCCTCCATGCCACTAGTCAAGTAGTAAGTCAAGGTAATGAACAAATTGGGTAAGTCATGGATGGATGAAGATAGTGAATAATGAGACCAACACTAGCAAGCCAAAGTATGGCGGGAATGATCACCTCTATTCTCCCTAGGGAGGGTAAAACCAATGAGTATAGGCCAAGAACTTCTAAGTCTGAGTAGGGACAAATATAATATATATATAATGCAACCAGGTCCACATATCTATATGATCGTCAGATCATGATACTAAATGCTAAGACATGCCAAGAGAATGGAAATAAAAGCAATATAACCATAACACCATAATATACTTGCTGAGTCATATACCCGAATGCTCATCATCTGAACCATCATCTGTCCTCTAAAACTGCTGCTGTAACTCTGGGCACTACTGACTGCTCTATACAAATGGCTAAATAGCTACATCGGTCATCTCTTTGAGTGTCCTGAGACTCAATCATGGCATGGGGAATAACACTACTATCCAAAATCTGATAGTGATCCATAGTAGATGCTCATCTCAGCATCTCAATGTAAGGGAACTGGCTGAATAGTTTACTGGAATCAGAAAAATAATGTATGGTAGACCGGCTACTGTATATGTGATAATAGGCCCTACAACAATATTCTGAGGAGAAGGGATTCTAAAAAAAAATTCTCAGTATAACAAATTTAGCAATATTGTGAGACTTACCAATTTACAAGGAGAAAACAAAATTTATGAATTTTATTGAATATTCAAATTTTGTTAAAGCTAACGAGCACCTTGCAATGGATAGCTAGTTAAATTCATACAATATGAGCCATATTGATGAATCCTTCAGGGAAGACATGGTAATGAATGCCAATGTTGTAAGGAGAGATACTCTCACTGTGATGAGGGATTCTGTTGCAATGGCATAATACATCTTCATTGTAGTTGTCATTGCATCTGTATGGACTTACTCTTTGAAAGCCAAACTAGATGATATTCTTCTTCTCATGGTGGATGCAGTGCTACTAGCATTGAGATTCTCAGTATTATTGTTGACTTTAGGCAAGATCTCTGTATCACTTCTATGCAAATATGGTCTCAATGTTACCTTTTTTTTGGTGGCCTTTATGTCTTATCCCTTATATACTAGAGGCTCACTAGGTCCATCAGTTCAAATTCTATTTGGGCACTCATTATATTTATTTTGATAATTCACCTTTTCCTACATGATTATGTGGGTTATACGATCAATCCTCCGACATCCTTAGATTTGAACCTATACCTGCTTCAAAATCATTCTACATTGTCCAATAATATTTCCCTAAATGCTTCAATCGTATCATTGATATTGATTTCCTCTCGCTTACCATCTAGGCTCCTTGTATTTGCAGTAATTCTTTTCTCTTTGAAGCCCGCTCACAGAAGCCCTAACTGTTGAGTTTATGTTGACCCTAAATAACGAGAGAGACCTCAGATAATCCTTGCTCGAATTGACCACTTTAGAACAAGACAACGATAGGGTTCAAATTGATAACTTATTGGCAGCTCCCTCGGGTAACCAAAGGTCATGCCTCTACAAGCCCTTCCCCATTGGTTTAAGCCCTCAATTCGCCGCTGCCACCTGCTTTTAATGCTCGTGAACGACGATCAAAACTTGAGGACTCCCAATAAGTGGGTGCTTTCCTTGCAAAGCCCTGACGTCGTGCAACATTGGGACTTGAGACTTCCAACTACCCCCACTAGCCTAGTGATAATCTATCTATAATCTCAAACTATTACATTATTTTTTAACCTTTTCAAACAAATATTTAATATTTATCTAAAATTTTAATCATAAAACCTGTCATGTTAAAACAATCTAACCGTCCAAATTCAAGTAAAAATAAATAAACTAAAATTGTTATAATATAAAAAATTTAAAAAATTACAAACAAACTTTATCAAAACCAAAGTTTAAGAAATTCAATTTTTTAACAACATGAATTAACACAAAAGTGTGGAACATATAATCCCCTGCCTACGACATGGACTAATAAATATCATCCAATAAACATATTCTTAACAGTTACAAAGCCATTAAACATGAAGTAGTGTGTACTTACATAATGGTCAAGTCTTGCACTGTACTCCATAAAAAGAAAAATAAGAAAAACCATAAAATGCAAGGAAATGTACTCAAAGGCCATGAATTATATGTCAACTCATGGTTTATATATATTAAAAAAGAATATGATCTCCAACCTTAAAAAATCCAATTTTTCAAATACATATATATGTATTTAGTAGCAAGTTATGTCAGTTCAAAAGGCTCAGGTGAAAAGATCTAGCATTCATTCAACCAATGCTATTGGCTATGAGATGAGAAAAAAAAAAGATGTCATTGTAGGGGTTTCACATCCTCTCACGGTTCCTTCGCAAGTTGCAACGACAAGATGGAAATCAGAACAGGATGGAGCCATTCTAATTTCCATTTCGATTTATATGATTGTCCCATGACATTGACACATCCACAAGACAATAGGACCATGCTTCCCAAGTATAGGAACGGGAGCAATTCAAAGCAATTCATAGTAGCCTTCATAAATTGCATTTACTGAAAGCCACTAAGGGACCTATTAAAATAATAACATGCAATTAATGCCATAAATTGATTTCAATCACACCATTCTAAAAATTCTAAAAATTGAAGACTGGTAAGTTTGATTTTTTTTCTTATTTTTATCTAATCTGATTAATGATAAAGTTGGTCTTATAAAGACCTCTAGTCCAATTAAAATTCAACATATATGAAAATACATAATAAAAATAAAAATAGAATATTGATATCTTTTTTCACAAACTTCAAACAAACCTTTGATTTCTTTATACCACTATCCAAAATAATAAAGTAAGGTGAAACATATAGTATATATCGGGTGTGCATACAATCATTGTTGCTTAATGTATTGTATTTTATGATATAAAGAAAGTCTATGGATTTGGGTAAATACATTAGAATACAAAACAAAGGTGAGGAGCTTATTGTCTTATGAAATCTCTGGTGTGTTGCAGGGTCTTTCACTCTACCTCTGTTGTAGGAGTTAGCAATCCTCTTTTCTGGGAATAACTATATTTCTTTTCATCTCACATGTTAGCCAAAGAAGGGCCGGCTCTCAGAAGTGATCAAATTTCTTGCTCATTTGGTCTCATTAAATCTGTAAAGAGGTTGAGGATGCTTCTTTCACGAGTCTTTAAGAAATGATAGATGTGCACCTTCATATTCCAAAATTTCTTATAGGTGGAATTTCCTAGGAAGATCAGTGCCTAGATATGAATATGATGGCTGAAACATTGAATCCTTTTGGTGAAGTAGTATAATAAAGACCTTCAATCCTGGATCCTTAATAATAATTAGTAATTACCAAACACTTTATGTTGTGAGTGCTTCATCAAGTAGTGTGTTTGCATGCCAATCATTAGAATGAATGCTCACCTAAGATCCCAATAATATCCTTGTCATCAAATGAAAACCCTATGCAACTGCAATGTGGAGTGGTGCTTTATGATTAGGAACCTTTGGATTTGAGTTCATTCTACAGGTCAGCAACCCCCTTTATTAAAGTACATCTTTTCTTGAAACTCATCAAATGCTACAAGAAGAGTCCCCCAAACAGTGGTAAAAAAAATGTTGTAGCCACCAAACTTTGCTCATGATTAGGATAAGAAGCCCACTAAACTAAGATCATAAGATAAATATCTATTAAAGAAAGGATTGCCCCTATTTGTAACAATAACATTGCCTTGGAGGTGGATTTCCAACTGCAATTGCAACTTCATCCATTCCTCAACCGCCAACTCGTACCATGATGCAGATCCATACCACTATACTACTAGAAATAGATCCCCAAAATGTTTTGGCATTTTGGAGGTCCAGGGGAGGAGTGGGGTTAACACTACCTAAGAAGTTGATTATGCTTCCTTGTTCTAGTACTTCAAGAAGGATTTGTTACTGATAAGAGGAATGCTAAAGCATGAGTAATTGACAATGGAATGCAATGCAATAAAATTGAAATCAAAGGACTTATTATGCCAAAAATTCCATATGGCTTAAAATTATAAGTTGGAAGTCATAATATTCGTTTTTTAAGGTTATTGTAAACCAATCATAATTAACTACAAGTTGTCATTTGTAAATTTTATTTCCAGAAGCTATATAGCATAACAAAACTGAAAATCTAGATAAGTGATATGCATCTAAATACCTCCCACTACAATTTCGGTGATAATAGTAATTAAGACCATGTTGCATTGGTTGATATTTGAACCATATAATCTAAGAAAACTAAAAATCTGGACAAATGCTTTGCATCTAGTATTCCCTACTACAATTTTATGATAAACTTAATTTGGATCACTTGGGGCAATGTTGCACAGGGAAAAATTGCATACTGACTTTGTCAAAGTACAATAGTTACAATTTTATGATAAACTTAATTTGGATCACTTGGGGCAATGTTGCACAGGGAAAAATTGCATGCTGACTTTGTCAAAGTACAATAGTTGCAGAAGACCAAGTTAATCCAACTTCAAAAAAATTGTAAAATGCATTGGGATCTACACCATGCAACATTCAGTACTTTGAGGATGGTAAGAAAAATAAATATCAAAACACTCCTTTTTTTTTTGGCTATTTTGGGATAAAAATCTGTTAAAATTTTTGTTGGAAATTGTTATTTGTGAATTTTTGTAATTTCAGCAATTGAGATTATTTAGACTAATTGCCCAATTTTAAAATTGCGATCTGAGCAATCCAAATTGCGATTTTGACAAGAATTGCTCTGCCGGATTCCAAGGAGTCTGGATACGGCTCCTGGATTATCTAGCACTTAAAAGAAAGTTGATGGTGATGAGAATGCCGGCATTATGGTTTGAACTGGAAATATCGACTCACGTGAGCGAGGCATCAGAGCTTTTATTGATCTCATGTCGACAGATCTGACCTTTTCTCCGGAACTCACGAGGATCTTATACCTCGTTAATCCATGATTGGCTCGAATGATGTGTTGGTTTGGCTTCCAACTAGGATTCCAAATTGTGATTTTGACAAAAATTGCTCTCCCGGATTCCAGCAAGTCTGGATACAGCTCCTAGATTGTCTAGCACTTAAAAGAAGGTTGATGGTGATGAGAATGCCGGCATTATGGTTTGGACTGGAAATATCGACTCACGTGAGCGAGGCATCAGAGCTTTTATTGATCTCATGCCGACAGATCTGACCTTTTCTCCGGAACTCACGGTGATCTCATACCTCGTTAATCCATGTTCGGCTCGAATCATGTGTTGGTTTGGTTTCCAACTAGGATGGGTAAACAAGCGGGTTATCAGATTTTTGCTTCTCTGCTCCTCCTCCATTCGTCCTACTTCCACTCCTCTTCCCTGGCTTGGCCTCCACTTTGCATTAGCTTCACTGCGCTCCCTTAGATTGCTCTGTCCCAACTATGGTTTGAACCAAGACCATCGAGTAGAGCTGATCCTGGGCGCTCCCACATGCCCTGGGTTATTCGTGATAAAGATAAGGTCGAGGCATGTTTCGAATCTTTCGATTAGTTGGTTCCTCCGTCAATCCAAAGACATCGTTATGACATGGAAACCACGCTCCAGGAATGTCGTTGCAAACCTCGGCCTGCTATGTTGATAGCTGAAATTGGTAAAATGGTGGACGATGTTGGTGCCACTCGCACTAGAGAAACTTGTTATATGTGGACCTTAGGACTTTTCTGGAAGATCAAGGCCCTTCTAGGGAAGGATATTTCAGACTATGAAGAAGGGAATTTTCAGGAGCTCAGTTTGCATGCATGCATGGACTGACTAGAAAATTGGACGTGTCATTTTACTCATGCCCTGGTGGACTCGAACAATAGGACCAATGCCAAACTCAATAGTTAGGCCCATTAGCTAACAGGAAAATCCTTCTACTACGCTTCACAAATCTTGTCGGGGTTCATAAGTCCTCCAGGTGCTCTCCCGGCGTGCCATCCCACGTCCAGCCTCCAAAGAGAGAACGTGGCGAGCCATCTGGCATCCAGAAACTAGTCAAGGTGTTGAGTATTATGTTCTTTCTCTTGACATTCTCTCATATGATGATTAGTGTTCGCATGGTCAGGTTTCACTGGTCTCAGAACTCTGGTCTTTTTATTTTGACTGTTAATGGCAGCCATAACCCTCGGCCTGTGGTTTTTTTTTGCAAAAACTTGGTCCTTTTATTTTGACTGTTAATGGCAGCCATAACCCTCGGCCTGTGGGGTTTTTTGCAAAAACTTTCTCAAGGGGATTGGTAGTAGGTCTGGTAGAACAGTCTCTGTCTTTTGTTCAAGAGGTAGTATCACTGCTGGCAGCTGATATGTGGACTCGTTGCCTTAAGGATTTTTCATCTTTGTATAGTTTTTAGTTTTTTCTTAATAGAATACGAACTTATGAAAAAATAGAATTAAAATATCTGGCTTTGAAAGGACTATAATATAGTATATTATCTGACTACAATTTTTAGTGGTAGAAAATAGCCTTTAGCAATGAGGAGGGCCTTACATAACAATATTATGAGGAGAGGGGATTCTAAAAAACAAATAATTTATCAGTATAACAAGTTTAACAGTATTGTGAGATATTACCAATTTACAAGGGGGAAACAAAATATATGAATTTTTATTGAAGATGCAAATTTTGATAAAGCTAATAGGCACCTTGCAATGGATAGTTAGTTAAACTCATGCAATATGTAACATGCTGATGAATCCTTCTTGGAAGACATGGTAATGAATTCCAATGTTGTAAGGAGAGATACTCTCACTGTGATGAGGGATTTTGTTGTAGTGGCACAATACATCTACATTGTAGTTGTTGTTGCATCTATATGGATTTACTCTTTGAAAACCAAACTGGATGAACGTCTCCTTCCCATGATGGGTGCATTTTTATTAGCACTATTCTCGGTATTGTTGTTGACTGTAAGCAAGATCTCTGTATCACTTCTATGCAAATATGGTCTCAATGTTACATTTTTTGTCAGTGGCCTTTATGTCTTAGCTCCTATATACCAAACGCTCACTAGGTCCATCGGTTTATATTCTATCTTGGCGCTCATTGTATTTCTTCTGATAATTCACCTTTTCCTACATGATTATGTTGGTTCTACCATCAATCCTCTGACACCCTCGAATTTGAACCTACACCTACTTCGAAATCAATCTACATTGTCTGGTATTTTTTCCCTGAATGCTTCAAACATATCATCAGTATTGATTACCTCTAGCTTACGATAGAGGATCCTTGTATTTACAATAATGCTTTTCTCTTAGAAGCCCGCTCACGGAATCCCTAACTGATGAGTTTAAGCTGACCCTAGAAAACTAGAGAGACCTCAGATAACCCTTGATCGAACCAATTGCTTTAGAACAAGACACCAATAGGGTTCGAACTGATAACTTCTTGGCAGCTACCTCAAGCGCCCAAAGGTTGTGCCTCTGCAATCCCTTTCATGTCAATTTAAGCCTTGAATTTGCCATTATCACCTGCTTTTCGTGCTCGTGAACGACAACCAAATCTTGAGGACTCTCGATAAGTAGGTGCTTCCCTTGCAAAGGCCTAACACCGTGCAAGACTGGACTAGAGACCTTGCTTTGAGCATGTCGACATATTCCTGGTCTATGAGTGAGCAGAAATGCATCATTCCCAAGGAAAAGACCGCCAACTACCCTCACTAGCCTAGTGATAATCTATCTATAATGTCAAACTATTGCATTTTTTAAATTTTTCCAAGCAAATATTTAATATTTATCTAAAAATTTAATCATAAACCTGTCATCTCAAACCAATCTAACCATCCAAATTCAAGTAAAAAAAATTGTTATTATATAAAAATATTTAAAAATTATAGAAAAACTTTATCAAAACCAAAGTTTAGGAAATTCAATTTTTTACAACACGAAATAATACCAAAAGTGTGGAACATATAGTCAACTAATAAAATAATAATTTAATTTTTTCAATCTTTAAAATATTCAAAATTGAATCTCAATTATATTTTTTTACATAACTCGATGTATTTCTTTAGAATCCCCATGGCGGGTGCCATAATAATCCCGACGCGCATGGGATCCATTTGTGGGCGGCTTAGAAGAAGGTGAAAAGGGGCACGCGGGCTAGCAGGTGGTTAGTCTCATTCTCCATGTCTCCATGACATGGATCATGAGATGATAAGCCATTTATGGCCTTGGTACTCTCTCCTCACTAACCACTGGTTTAACGTACTGTTACCTGAGCCATTCCTTGTGCAAGCATTCATGGATTTTCATGCTAGTTCAATTCATGATGGGAAGGAAGTTTGCGCGAAGCTAAGGTTTCTATTTGGGAGGTGCTACAAAAGGCGTCCTCCTCGATCTCTCGTCGATAATTCCAAGAAACCTCGATATTCTTGGCTTGCGATCTTCTCTATGGAGCTAAATTTTCTAATCATCTTCTGTAGCGGGTGGCCTTTGTCTTGGATTCTTTGTTCCTCAGCGCTTAATATGGTGCGCTCTAAGGTCACTCAGTACAAGATTGTCAACGACCCAAAGCATTTCCATATGTCGAGGACCCTCAAGAACATGGAAAACATGAAGGGCTTCTTTGAAACCAATCTCAGTCAATAGGCAAGGGAACGCACAGAGCGCTTGGAGATGAAGCTGTGAAATAGAAAGTCGTGCCCAAAGGCTCAACAGTTGGTCGAGAATTTGAAGATGTGATTGAGGACTTTGGTTCTAATAGAACTAGGGAAACAAGGCATACTAGGACTCTAAGCCTGTTCTGGAGCTTGAAATCTTTAATTAGTCTAGCTATGGAGGATTGCATGGAAGGTTGCATGCAAGATGAGACGCATGGTCCCTCTGTGGCTAACCATCTCGTGCGTTTGGAGGAGGGTATGAGCAGGCTTTCTAGCTTGGAGGAGGGTATGCGTAGGCTAGTGCACTTGGAGGAGGGCACGCCCAGGGTCGCACGGCTGGAAGAGGGAATGTGCAGGATCACTCGCAATCAGGTCATCGTGGACCAACACATCAAGAAGAAGTTGGACACTCTTTCCACATAACTTATTGGGAAAAAATTCAGTAAATCTCCTTCTGTTGCCCAAATGAAGAACTGACGCTGTCAGAATGCTGGTATTCGGGAAGCAAAGAAAGAAAGCCCATGTTCAAGCCCCTCCATAGTAATTGTTTATGATGATGACTAGTTCTAGTTTTGTTTAATTATCAATTTAGACGTCGGAGTGCATTTCCTCTGTTTTAATTTTCTAGGTCATAACCCCAGCCCGTGGGGGATCCTTCGTTAAAAGGTCTTTCAGGTTGTCTTTGTTTAGCTTTGTTAGCAATGCTTTTAAGACTTATTCAGTTTTGGAACAGTTGCTCTTGCTCTACCACTGACATTTGGAGGCACTCTGTAATCGACTGTCATAGTCTTGACATGTACATTTTATTTTTTATTTTTCTAGATTGATATATATACGAACCTTACAAAAAAAATGTATTTATTTAGAACAATTTTAACTTATTAATTCAACCCTTTATACAAAATACTATTAAAAATTAAGATACTATAAGGAGGTCATTAGCCCTAATTTAGAAGATTAGAAGTATCTTTCCATTTTAACTAGCTCAAAGAAGAAAACCAATATAGCCAAATAAGAACGAACTCTCATGAACTTCCTAGTGAAATTCCTAAACCACCATGGGAGGAAAGGATATGCCATCTCTGTGAGACAATACTAATTCCAATATCCAAGATCCAATTTATTTCTAAATTTAAATATTAATGTTTTTATAATTATGATATTATCTATTGATAGTGACTATATATATATATATATATAATATTTTCATAAATGCATATTTTCAAAAAATAAATATATGATGATGACGATGGTTAACGTCTACTGAGATCAAATTTTGTTTATTGGATTTTAAGAGAAAAGAAAATAAATAAATTATTTGGTTTGCTTTAAAATTTTATTCATATGTTCAAAAAGCTTAAAGAGAAGTGCTCCTAACTTACCATAGTTTTGAGGAGTTACATGGTTAAAAAGGTTTGTATTGTAGCAAAGATTTTTAAATCGAGATCTAATGTGGGTGTACATAAGGAAATCTAAGAGAAAGTGAGTTTCGTCCTCAACACTCATAGTCTCGCAGAGATGGAAAATCCTTTCATCCCACGGTGTTTTAGGGATTGTCCAACACCTTGTTTCACTATGGAGCTCATGAGAGTTTGTTCTTATCTTGGAAATATTATTTTTCTTCTTTGAATAAGTTAAAACAAAGAAATAGTTTTGATCTTCTAGATTAGGGTTAATGACCTCCTTATAGTATCTCAAATTTCTTTTAAACTCTAAATATTTCTTGCACCACATTTTATTTTTAAACTTAGTTAATGTTATCAATTTTTGTAAAGTGGCATTTTCGTCAATCCTCCAAACTCTAAATCTTTCTCGCACCACATTTTATTTTTAAACTTAGTTAATGTTATCGATATTTTGTAAAGTGGCATTTTTGTCAATCCCCCAATGGTTTAACCATGCCATGACATCTTTATGCCATCCTCGCTTGAGACGTAGGTGGTTTTGGCTAGAATTTAAAGCAATTTTAGGAAGTGTATGGTCTCCCATGTTGTTTATCTTGTGCTTATACATCATGTGCCTAGTCATATCTATGCTCTCTATGTTATCAGACAATCCACTCGAGCGGACGGGAGCAGGATCTCCCTAGCTCAAAGTGAGTCTAGAACAAATAGAACAGACTACTAATGCTGCTCCACGTCCCACGGTCATCAGATCCAAGCTGCAAGACCTGTCAAGACAAGAAACAAGAGAAACAAGTAAAAGGAATCTATACAATAAGAGATCTAAGTAAACAGTTAAGCAGGTAAACTACTCAATATCATTGCACACATGAACAATATTGGTGGAAAGCATTTGTATTACTGTAAAAAGAGGGAAGTACATAATAGAGATATAGAACTACAAACAAGGCTTAACGCCGTAGCCCTTCTCCAACAAAGCCAATTGCCATATCCTTCCAAGGAAGTATGAGTTCTCCAATAGGTGAGTGGAGATGTTCCAAGGGTGATTTCACCAGCATGTAGATACCATAGACTTCCTCCCTTTGGGATGGGAGTGAGCTTCATTCATATAGGACTAAGTGGATAGGGTATGGATATGATAGGTTGGGAGATGGTAGGAGACGCTTAAGGGATCTCTCCAAAGTATTAGGAACCGAGTTCCAGCTCCTCCAAGAGGTCAGGGATAGGGTCCCAAGTCAACAAGCTTCGAGAAGGACCTCGAAGAAGCTATTTTTTCCATCTAACTGACTTCGTCGCACCCTGTAATGGGGCAAGGTGCGACGTCGCATGTTGCTCATGTGCAGCCTGCGACGACCCTTCAAAACCTAGCACAATTAGGTACAAATCTTCCCTGGTTGATCACTTAGTCAAGATATCTTCAGGGGAGGATACATTGAATCTTATGATGAGTAGATTTTGGGTGTAACACTCTATGGGGTAGAGCCCCACTTCGATGAGGAGAATATGATAAGGCATATTGTTTTTAATTTTAAGGTTATAAGTTATAAAACGCTTCTAGATTTGCTCAATTTTTCTCCAAGATTCTCTAGAGATGTTGCAACCCCAAACTTCAAATTCGTACAAGTTAACGAGAGTGACGAGCATTTCAAAGAGGAACATTTTTTTATCCCACGTCACAAGGTTTGTTGATTTACAATTGTTTTCAAGACCAAAGTAAGCTTTCCACCCTCCATTAGTAATTTTATTAATGCTATAGTTCCAATTGAGCTTGTGATGGACATCAATTATGAGATATTTGTAAGAAATCACTTCCTCCAAGTTTATATTGTCAAACATAAAATTAGCGTAAGTGGCTTTATTGGATATGATAATTATGACTTTTTTTTGTCAATGTTAACAATCATGCCCATATTAGAGCAAAAATATTTGAGAACTCTTAATTCCTTATCAAGATCAAAGAGACACCTTGCCACAAGAACAATATCATCAACATAGAGAAGAAGGGTGATGACTATACCTGCTAAGGTCATGCCAGCGCAACTTGCTTCATGTAAACAACTTTCAAGCTTATCAATGTAAATGCCAAAAAGGGTAGGGGAGAGGGGGAAACCTTGCTATAAAACTCCAACATTACAATTAATATATTTCAACCACCCCTCGATGCTCTTGAACTTGGAAATAACATTATTATATAACCTTATAGCGACATCTCTCAACTCAAAAGAAACCTTTAGCTCTTCTAGTCTATTCCATGGGTTATTTCTAGGCATCGTATCAAAATATTTTATAATGTCCACGAAGAAACAAAAGAGATTGGATTTATTATTATGATAGTCCTCCACAATGATCCTATTCGTAACAAGTTGGTCTTTGGTTGAGTGGTGCCTTCTAAAACCCACTTGGCCTTTATCTCGTTGACCTTCACTTTCTAGCCATATTATTATCTTCTTTCCAAAATGATACGGTATAACTTGGCTAAGATAGGGCTAGCCATAATGGTTCGATAATTAGAGGGGTTATTTTTATCATCGCTTTTAAAAATAGGAACAATGAGGCTCAAATACCAAGGCTTAGGGAAACCTTGTTTGATAACTAGATTAAAAAGTTTGTGGATGTAAGGGATGAGGACAAGCCCTCCAATTTTTAATATTTATGTTTGATATCCTTCAATGTCTTTAGCTTTTCCATTTGTTAAGTGCTTAACCCCAAAATCTGTCTTCTAACAAAAAAACTTGCTCTAGTGTAAAGAGGGATTGAATGTTATCCATGACATCTAGGGATTCATAAAGGATTTTAAGATAGGAAATCCATTCCTTCAAAGCAATCCTATTATTTTCTTTTGTTTTGCAAGTTATATTTTGCCTCCAAAACTTCTTAGGAGTTATCTTAGAGAGGTGTAAAATCTTTTCCTATATTTTATTTATATAGTACAATTTTTTTCATATATATATATATATATACAAGTCTGGAATATCCATGCTAAAAAATGAGATTTTTGGGCATGCCTTAGTTATTTGAGATCCCCTAGGGTTATTTTGATGGATCTAGCTAGGGCCATCCAACAAAATGTGGTGTAGGGGTTGTTTTATTTCTTAATCATTCTCATTATTACTTGATCAAGTATGATTCGGGCCTTGGGTCAAACATGAAAGCATAGTTCTCTGCTTTGTGGAATCTGTTATTCTTTGCTAATAAATGCAATATTCAAAAACTCCAAATCGTAGGCGATTCCAAGGTTGCCATAGATTGGGGTAATGGAAGAAATAAGGTGGAATTAATTGGCCTTCATCATCTGATTCGGAACATTTTTGAAACTATTTGCTCTTTTGAATGGACCTCGTTTTCCCACATCTACAAGGATCTCAATTCTAAAGAGGACTCCCTATCAAAAGACACGCTTTAGCTCGAAGATGGCTCTTTCGTGGTGTTACATTGCCACAGGTCTAGTAATGACAAAATTAGCCTATGAGGCTATTATCTTAACTACTGTGGAAACTATTGAAAAATGGTGGTTTCAAATACTATGGAAGTGATGGGTTCCTTTAAAATTAAAGCTTTTATATTGGTTGGTAATAGAAAATAAAATTATGACATGGGATAACTTCATTTGAGTGAGTGGTGTAGGGCCGAATTTATGTTATCTGTGCAAAAATGATGACGAAATTGTTGATCATTTGTTTGTTTCATGTAGATTTGCTCAACAAGTTTGGATGGAGGTATCAAACTGCCTTCATGTTCCTTTTTGTTGGACAAACTTATCTTTTGAACACTGTCTATTGCAATGGGTTAAAAAGTTTTTCAGTCATAAAAGCTTCCTCTCTTTATTATATGGGGGATTTGGAGGCACAAGAATACAATACTTTTTGAAGATGCAAAATTAAATGTTACAATGGTGGTATCAAAAATTGTAGGGGCTTATAAAGAGTATCATAAAGGTACAATTGGAGGCTCAACTAAACAATTTCATGTTCTAGTGTTTACAGATGAACATCCCGATGGATTCTTTGATGGGGATTCACAGAAGGAAGTCTGTGGAGTTGGAATGTTGATTCAAGCAAGCAGTATACAAAAATATCATATTTGGATGGGATGTGGGGAAGGCACAAATACTAGGGCAGAACTTATGGCACTATGGAGATTATTTTAATTTGTTTTTAATAAAAATATCATATCTTTGCAAGTGGATAGTGACTCTAGAGTAATAGTGGATTGGGCTGCTAGGAAAGCTAACCTCCAGGTTTCTATGTTGGAACAATGGAAACACAAAATTGAGGTTTTGAAATATCTCTTTAAATTTCTCTCTTTTAGGCATGTCTATAAGCAATACAATTATGTAGCTGATAAACTTCCAAAAAAGGCTATTGGTCTCGATGAAGGACAAATACACTTTAAAGCTTTTGAGGAGCAAAGAGTGATGGAAAGTGGCAGCATTCTGTTCTCCTAGTCGATATTTATGTTACATTTACTAGAAGTAGTACATGTTCTTTGAAAGACTATATAACTTATTATTTTGTGTTACTTATAATTTTTAAAGCTCTATGTTTATATTGTTGGGAGTATTAAGCTACATGTATCTAGCTTAAATTTTGAATGAATAGGGTCTAAGGAATAGTTTGATATGTGGGAAATGGGAGAAGCCATAAGCATTAATGCTTGGATTCTTTTGTAATGAAGCTTTGGTATAGACGGTGGTGAGAGGAGTAGATATGAACATAACATGTAACTTTGATTCAAATTTTTAACTAACAAGTTATGGTTTTTTTCTTGGTGAAAAAAAAACATTATGGATTGTTAAGGCTATGATTGCAAAATTTTATAATTTATCTATAAACAAGGGTGCTATTGGTTCTTCCTTTTTCTTGGTAAAAAAAAAACATTATGGATCGTTAAGGCTATGATTGCAAAATTTTATAATTTATCTATAAACGAGGGTGCTATTGGTTCTTGATTCAACACTTAACTTTGAGGTTTTTAGGCAAATGTGTGAGATTTTACAATTAAAGTTCTCATTTTAATATCACATTTCTCGTAAAATCAATAATAATGTTATAAATGACGAGAGGTTTTCAAGATGAATTCGAGATATTTAAAATTATTTTTCCCATACATCATCTCCCATAATCCATATAGTTTTCACTCCACATAGTCGCAAATTGAATGACTTCACCCTTGAACCAATAAGATCATGCCATGTAGAAGATGATCATAACCTAAAGACTACATATGCAAACATAGGTTGAGTATCATCTAAGGAATTGTATCAAAAGGTTATTCTTATTTAATGAAAGGTGTTATTTATACTTGGTTCTAACACTATGACAATTGCCCATCAATGAACTAAATACACTTGCATGGAATCCCTTCTTAGGGATTCATAATCAAAGAAAACCTACTAGTATTTCAACGTAATATATAAAATCAAGCTTACTTCTTCTTTCATTGTGCATGGTGTTTTATTGAAAACTATACAAAAACTTATAAATAATTTAAATTGTTCTTGAAATGCTTACCTAAGTAGTTAAGTTTAAGCAACTAAGAAACAAAAGTTTGTTTCTATATTGTGCAAGTGCCTACTATGAATCAAGAAACATGAATGGAAAGAAATAAACCCATGATATTCTTATCAATTGCATCAAACCACCTAGTAATTAGAAGAAGAAAGTAGGATATTAAAACAATTTAATACATTTGAGAAGTTATAAAAATGGTTAAAGAATTTGTATATATGATGTCAAAAGTACCTTTCAAGGTGAGACTTGCAGCGATAAGTTTGTATGAGAATGTTATTGTCAAGTTTAAGAGTACCCATGGTTGGTCAGAAGAAAATAATTGTAATATAGGATTTAAGCAAGGTTGTCCCCTATCCCCTACCCTTTGATATATACATTGACAAGTTAGAGATTTGTTTGGAAGAAGCGGGTTGTGTCGGCACAACTTTAACTGGAATAGTGAGCATCCTTCTTCTCTAAGTTGATGATTCGTTCTTATGGCAAGATGTGCCTCTAACCTCAACAAGTAATTAAGAAATCTCAAATATTGATGTTCAAGTACATGTATGATTGTTAACATTGAAAAAACAAAGGTTATGATAGTCAAATCCAAAAGGATCACTTACAATATGTTTGCATATGGCGACAATGGCTTGGGGCTGAGCTTATCTCACCTGTACATTTAGGCTGCTTGGTGGTTGAATCCCTTGAGTCCGTTGACCGGGCCCATCGCCACAGTGGCCCCCGGGTCGAAGGTTTTAAAAAATTTCCGATCGTCGTTTTCCCAGCCATTTTACCCGCCGCCAGCTCAAAAATCTATGCTCCACTTAGCGGCCCCTCCCCCCTTCACTACTCTGTTTTATTTCTTTTTTAGCCTTTACTGTAACTCTAAGTTCACGGGTGTAACTCAACAGCTCTAAGTTCACGACTGTAACTCTAACCTCAGCAACGGCTGTAACTCTAACCTCTATTGGTTTCACGGCTTATTCGCTTACTCTCTACTTGAATATTAGGTTTGTAAATATTCTTAAATCCATTTATTTTGTAATAAATAGTTGTTCTTTGCTCAGGTTTTCTGTATTTCTTGACTACCATTTGGAGTCTACTTGTTTCACGGCTTATTAGCTTTTACCCAAAATGGAATAAGCTGAAGGGAAAAATGGAATAAGTGGAATAGATAGTAGAATACTGTATTCTACCTTTTCTCGTAGCTCTACCCTTCTCCCTCAATCATATTTATTTATCTTCTTGTTAGCAAAAGGCATGGTTATATTTGTTACTGTGAGTTGTGCGATCCAATGCAATCTGCAATATTTTGTCTGATCCTATCTTTTACACTTAGCATAGAATGCTTGTCCTTTCACAATAAATTATAAATCTGGTGCGCCATCGAATTCGACGGCAGATATTTGTCAATAGAGAACAATCCCTACAATTATAAACCCTATATGAAGTGATTCAGACATTGATAATGATCTTCTATTTTGCAGATTTTGCAAGCATAGCTATTTCCTGAAAAATAGATAATTTACAAATAGCCTAAGAAGTGACTAAAGGAAAGATTATGCCAGAGTAAGTGGACACTGGAAGGTAGAGACTGGACAACATTTTCTGGCGAGAGTATGTAGACACTGGGAGATAGAAAGTGAAAAACACTTGTGCAACATAATGGCATATCAATGAAATTTGTATATAAAAATCGAGAATCAACATTTCAAAAGAATCTAGTGAAGTTCAATGAGCTGCCATTACTAACAGGAACTAGTTAACAACACTTGAGCAACATAATGGCATATCAATGAAATTTGTATATAAAAATCGAGAATCAACCTTTGAAAAGAATCTAGTGAAGTTCAATGAGCTGCCATTACTAACAGGCTATCATTACTGCATCAATCCATTCATCTAGCCTTTTCGTCCCATATCAATAAAATTTGGAGCAACAGCCTTTTAATATAACACTGTATTCAATGATAGTGTGTTGATATCAGAGAGCATCATTGGATAGGTGTATCTTTACATCGAACTTGTCACTGAAAAATGAATTGTAATGGAAAGCATGATTGGATTGAGAGATTTTTCCATTGTTACTGTTTTCATATCCATATACTATATTCCTAAATTTATGCCTAATATATTCCTGAATTTATGCCTAATAGTATATGGTGTTTGCAACATAGGAAAGCATTCTTAGATTCAAGATTTATTCATTGAATGTATAATTCTGCAAATGATTTTATTCTTCACATGCATTAGCATGCATTGAAGTTTGCTACAAATTTATTTAATAAACACTTGCAACCTACAATAAACACTGTCAAATTTCTGTACAACATCAGTTATTAACATACTCCCCCTTGATGTTGATGTTGAGAGGGCTCACAATAAGATATCTGAGTTTCAAAAACTGGGCCTTTGAGACTACCTTAGTGAAGATGTCTGCTAGTTGTTTTTGAGTGTTGATGTATTTCAATTCAACTTGCTTCTTTTGCACCAAATCTCGAATAAAATGATACTTCATGTCAAAATGTTTTGTCCTGCGATGGTGTACTGGATTCTTGGCCAATTTGATGGCACTCATATTATCACAAAAAATTACTGTAGGTTGAATTTGTTTTTCTTCAATTCCTTCAAGAACTTTTCTAAGCCATAATGCTTGTGTGCCTGATGAGGTGACTGCAACATATTATGCTTTTGTAGAAGAAAGAGAAACTATACTTTGCTTCTTTGAGCTCCAAGTGATCAAACTAGAACCAAAAGAAAAACAGTTACCGGATGTAGACTTTCTATCATCCAAACTACCTCCCCAATCATAATCACTGAATCCAACCAATTCAAAACTCTTAAAAGTATAGTAATGAATGCCAAAATTTTGAGTGCCTTTCACATACCTCAGAATTCTTTTAGCTGCATTCATATGCATTTCAGATGGCATTGCCATATACCTAGAAACAAATGAAACTGAATAAGAAATGCCATGCCTTGTGTGTGTTGGAAACATTAAGCTTCCAACAATACTTCTGTAAACTGTCTCATCAACCATTTCAACACCATCATCTCTACACAACACAACTCCATGAGCAATTGGAGTAGGAGATGGTTTGCAATCAACCATATCAAATTTCTTCAACATATCCTTTGCATACTTTGTCTGACAAACAAAAATTTCATCTTAACTTTGATAAACTTCCATTCCAAGAAAATATTGCATGAGGTTTAAATCTTTCATCTCAAACTCACTCATCATAGCAAATTTGAATTCATCCTTCATCTTAGAACTACTACCCATATACAACAAATCATCAACATATAAACTGACAATAAGAATATCATTACCTTCTTGTTTATAGTAAAGGGTAGGTTCACTCTTACTTCTTTTGAAGCCATTCTCTTGAAAATATCCATCAATCCTGGCATACCAGGCTCTTGGTGCTTGCTTTAGGCCATACAAAGCCTTCTTCAACTTGTAGACTTGATGTTCTTTTCCTTGCACTTCAGAACACTATGGCTGTTCCACAAAGACTTCATCTTCTAAGTACCCATTCAAGAAGGCACTTTTCACATCCATGTGATGAATGCTCCATTTCTTTTGTGCTGCCAATGAAATCAACATTCTGATAGTCTCTTGTCTTGCTACAGGTGCAAAGGTTTCTTCATAATCAATGCCATACTTCTGTGTGAATCCCTTAACAACTAACCTTGCTTTGTGTCTTTCAACAGTCCCATGACTTTTATACTTTGTCTTGTAGACCCATTTAGTACCAATTTTTTTTTTATCATGTGGAAGATCTGTAAGCTCCCAAGTATCATTCCTATGAATTGAATCTATCTCTTCTTGCATAGCTTGCACCCAAACCTCATTAGTAGAAGCTTCTTCAAAACTTGATGGCTCAAAATCAACTTGTGAAAATAAAGCAAAATTTACAGTCCCACCTCTTGGAATTTCTTCATGTGCCAGACTTGTACTTCTCTGATAAATTTCATTCAAGCTTCTCACCTTCCTTGCAGTACTTAGACTTGAATGTAGAGAACTAGATGAGGGGCTACTTGGTGGATTTGTAGCATTTGGAATTGAAACATTAGTGGGATTCTCATTATTAATATTATCAATAATATCACCATCCAAACCAGATTTTTATTTCTCAACATGGTCTTTTTTATGACCATAAACTCCCCCTTCATCAAAAAGTACATCTCTTGACACAACAATGCGATTGGTGAGAGGATTATACAACCTGTAAGCCTTACTTTGCTCACTATATCCAACAAAAATGCATGCTTCACTTTTTGGATCTAACTTTTGTCTCTTTTGATCAGCTACATGAACAAAGGCTAAACAACCAAAAACTTTGAAATGATTAACATTAGGCTTTTTCTCATACCAGGCTTCATAAGGAGTCATCATGTGAAGTCCACTAGTGGGACTTCTATTGAGAATGTACACTGTTGTAGCAACTGCATCACCCCAAAAGGAATTGCTTAATCCTTTGGTATGTAACATATTCCTTGCCATTTCCACCACTGTACGGTTCTTCCTTTCAACTACCCCATTTTGTTGAGGTGTGTAAGCAGTGGTGAGTTGTCTTCTAATGCCATTCATATCACAAAAATTCTGAAAACCTCTTGAACAAAATTCTCCTCCACGATCAGTCCTTAAGCACTTTATTTTGTAACCACTTTCATTTTATACAAGGGATTTAAACCTTTTGAATGTATCAAATGCTTCACCCTTACTCTTCAAAAAAGTAAACCCAACACATTCTTGAGTAATCATCAATAAAAGTAATGAAATATGATGACTTACCCAAACTTTTTTTCTGCATAGGACCACAAATATTAGAATGAACTAGCTGAAGTGGATAATGGGCCCTCCATGCCTTGCCTCTAGGAAATTTCTCTCTTGCATGTTTTCCTTTAGCACATCCTTCACAAACCTCCTTGTGCTCTTCAACCTTAGGCAAACCATAAACTAATTCTTTTGATGTCAGAAGCTTCAAACTATGAAAATTCAAATGACCATACTTGAGATGCCACAACCAACCTTTGTCCTCATATGCCATATTAGAAAGGTTGATGCTAGTTTCTCCAAAATTCAATGGGAACATCCGATTCTTTGACATAGGCACAACAGTAACCACCCTATTGCCTTGATTCTTATCATAAATTGTGCATTGTCTATCATCAAACACTACTCTGTAATTCTTTTCACACAGTTGCCCAACACTTAATAGAGTATGCTTTAACTATGGAGTGTAATAAACATCTTTGATACTTTTCATACCTTCTTTTGTATGGACTGCCATATCTCCTTTTGCAAAAACCTCTAAGGTTTTTTCATCACCAAGTTTGATATTAGATTTGAAACTTTCATCCATTGTAGAGAAAAGCTTGCAATTTCCTGTCATGTGGTTAGAACAACCTAAATCTAAATACCAAACATCTTTAACTGTATTTTCAATTTTGCCATAAGATAAAAACAAATTATTTGGAGAAGCATTATCACCCTCTTGAGCATAATTAACACTTTTGTTTTCTTTTAATTGCAATCCCTTTCAAAATGACCATACCTTTGACAATGATAACACTGGATGTTTCTCTTATCAAATCTGCCTCTACCTCTTCCTCTGAAACCACCTCTTCTTCCTCTATCTCCTCTTGGAAAAAATCGATACCGACCTTTACCTTGGGCTTGGTTTCTTCTGGAGCTAGAACTAGCATCTACATTCTTGGTAATCTGCGGCTTTGTGGAAAAAGCTTTCTCATCACTTTCTCCAAATGAATCTCTCACTCTGTCTTCATGAGAAATAAGAGATCCAACTAGGTGATCAAAGTGAAGGTTAGTCAAATCCTTGCTTTTTTCAATGACTATAGCAACATGGTTCCATCTTGGTGTTAGAGACCTCAACACCTTTTTAATCACAACTTCTTTATCAATTGTTTCTCCTAGAGTAGCCAATTTATTGACAACATCATTTACTCTTACACAATAATCACTCACCTTCTCACCTTCTTGCATCTTCAAATTCTCGAATTCTGTCCTCAGTGTCTGTAACTTGATAACTTTAACTTGATCACTGCCTTGGTAAGCTTCTTGTAGAGTCTTCCAGGCATTATTAGCTGACTTTGCTCCTGCAATTCTTGTAAATAAGCTCTTATCTAGAGCTATTTGAATATGAAATAAAGCTTGGGCATTCTTCTTCTTGGCTTCTCTCTTAGTTGTTCTATCATTGGCTGTAAGGGTGTTCCAATCTGGCTCTTCATAACCTGATTCTACAATCTCCCACAAATCTTTTCTTGTAAAAAAAGTCATCATCTTGATGCACCAATAATCATAATCACTTCCATCAAATTCTGGAATGGGAAAAGAGTTAGAATTTGACATTATGAACTTTAAACAAAATACCTGCTCTGATACCAAATGAAGATTATGAAAGAGCCTAATTTAAAATAGTACAATGAAAAACAACACAAAAACAGGAGAGAAGCTTTTATTCAAAACAGGAAAAGAAAACCTTTGATTATTTATCTCCCATTGATCTTTAGACTTGCACATCTACATACTTATATAGATTACATTGCATAGAAATAAAGGCATTATTTACATGCTGTAAAATCAGCCGTAGGTTGATGTATAATTCTGCAAATTATTTTATTCTTCACATGCATCAGCATGCAGTGAAATTTGCTGCAAATTTATTTAATAAACACTTGCAACCTAAAATAAACATTGTCAAATTCTGCACAGCATCAGTTCTCAACACGCATCTCATCCTCTAGAGAATTAGAGATGTGCCTTAGCTCCGTAGAACGTTTCCAATGTAACTCCTCCATTGATGCTAATGCTTCCATACTTGGCCGCTCTTCCAGGAGTACTCACGCACGACCCAACCACCATGGAGAGAGTTACAAAGCATAAAACATTGTTACACCAAAATGTCGTCACCCTTGTGCAAGTGTCACAAGTGTTGCAAGTGTTGCAAGTGTCGTCGTCATGACCTAGTGTCGTCATCATGACCGTTGCAAGTACCATCATTATGACCAAGTGTTGTCATCATGACCGTTGTGATAATGTCGTCATCTTGACCATTGTGTATACATCCCTGAAGTCATCTAGACCAAGTATTCATTTGAGAGGATTTGTACTCAGTTTGTACAACCTTTTGAGAGGTCGTCGCAAGTTGCACACTAGCAACATGCGACGTCGCAGGTTGCTCCATAGCAAGGTGCGACGAGGTCTGTTAATGGGAAAAAATAGCCATTTCGAGATCTTTCTCGAAGCTTTCCCATTTGGGGGCTTATCCCTGATTTCTTGGAGAGATGGTACTCGGCCCCTAGCCTGTTGGGAAGATCCCCTATCTCTCTCCTACCATCTCTCATCCTTTCCTATCCATAACCTCATCCACTTAGTCCTATATATGTGAGGCTCACTCCCATACCAAGGGGGGGAAGACTATGGTATCTACATGCTGGTGAAATCTCTCTTGGACACTTTCACTCACCTCTTGGAGAGTCTCATGCTTCCTTAGAAGGGCTTGGCAATTGGCTTGTGTGGAGAAGGGCTGCTACGTTAAGTCATTGGTTGTAGTTCTATATCTCTATCATGTACTCCTCTATTTGCAATAATACAAATGCTTTCCACCAATATTGTCTCTTATGTATGATGATGTTGTGTTGTTTACCTGCTTAATTGTTTACATAGATCTCTTATTGTATAGATGCTCTTTACTCGTTTATCTTTTCTGTGTCTTGACAGGTCTTGCAGCTTGGATCTGATGACTGTGGGATGTGGAGCAACATAGAGGGAGAAAGGATAGCGAAACAAAGAGGTAAGACATCTAGTACTTGATCCTTAAGTAGATCTAGGAAACATGTTTGTAGTCTGTTTTATTTGTTCTAGACTCGCATTGAGCTAGGGAGATCCGGCTCGCCTTCGGTTGAGTGGATTGTCCATCAACAAATATGGCGACCATACCGGGGAGTATCCTTGTCTAATAGTCGTTAATCTGAGTCATTTTCAGTTGATTGCTTGACACAAGCCTTGTTATCATTTTTGTCATTTTCCTTCTTTGGAGTGATTCCATTGTCAGATATTCACATTGAAGATCCTGATCTTCTTCCTTTGAGTTTGTATAACCTAGTTTCAAACCTATTTGTGGTTCATACTTGAGAGATCTGATTCATTTTTGAATCTAGAACTCGCCTGTCACACTTGGGAAGTGAAAAAAGAGCGACACTATGTTTTTCTGAGCTTCTACCTGTGACTGTAGCTTGCTCGTCGCGACCCGTGCATTAGTGAACTGCGACGCTGTCGCACCTTCTGTATAGGTAAACTGCGACGTCGCACTGTCTGCAAAGACAGACTGCATCGATCAGTCAATGCTTGGCATACAAGCATCCATTCCCTTGATTGACAGTCTGAGCCTTGGTTTGGTGTATAAACTCTCTTATGTGCTGCATCATTCAGCCATAGATCCCATTTGTACTTTGTTTGGTCTGTTTGGATTGATCTTGGGTTCCGTTTTGGACAAGTCTGAAACTGGTAGTGTTGGGCGTCTTTGTCCCCTCCACCTTCATCCATTTCACTCTTGCATTCCTGTCCTTCCACCCCTGATCTAATCAGTACATTAGATCAGCTCCCAGACCTCATCTACTTTTGTTTTGAGCTTTGCTTGCTTAGTTTGCTTGCTGCTATTGATTTTGAGTCAAGTGTGTCTTTTTGCTTGGTTTGAGTGCTTGTCTTTTCTTGGATTTTCTGAGTGTATGAGTGCCACAAGTAACATTTTCTTTTCAGTTGTTTAGATCTGAAAGCAAAAGTTGTTTTAAAGTTCAGTACTTTGATACGCTCATTGAAAGATCAAAAGTGCTTCCTTCCCATTGTTTCTCAAGAAAATTGTTGAAGAAAGATTGTTGTGCATTGGAATGTTTTTGGAAAAGTTGAATGGAAATATGATTGGTTGTGTTTTTCTTGAATTATGAATCATTCATCTTCTTGAAAAACTCAAGTACTTTCGATTTTTGCAAAAGGTGTTCCATGTTAAGGAAAGGTAGATGCATTTTTGTTTCTTGTTTCCATTAGATCATTGAAAAGAGAAAGTGAAAAGTTTGCATGTTCCATTTCAGAATTCTTTCATTTCATTACTTAGCGTTGTTTTGATTTGAAAAGCAAAAGAAAAGCAAAAGAGAAAATACTTTGATTTGGATAGTAGTGCTGTGTATTTTTTGTGAGTTTCGTTGAAAAAGAAAAGAGTACTTTCATTGTCAAATTTGTATGAATTGAGATTGTGTTGCATTGAGTTTGTTTTGGCAAAATCATTGGGAAAAACTTTCTCCTTACCATAGGTAGAATTCATTGAAAGAAAAGATCATTTCGTGCATGTAGCTAGGGCTTGCATTATGTTTCCGATTATGTACTCACCTCATGCATTCACCTAACCGTCCAAGATAAAATAAACGGTAGAACTAGGTAAAAATTTTAGTAACTTGTGTGTAAGTTAGAGATGTGTTCCGGCGTCGTTAAGCGTGGCAGTTGTCGTTATTTTCCAGCACTGTAGTCCGGGGGTATTTTAGTCTTCCACGTACATCGGTATATCGAGCTCCTTCACGTACCCACCAAGTACCATAATCCGTACTTGGCGTATATCGAAGGGTGTATCACGTACTCGACACGTATATCGGAAGGTCTCGTGCCAACGGCTGTGCATTAGACAACACCACTACGGATTTGAGCTCCCACGTACCTTGCATATATCGGGAGACACCATTAGGATTCCTGAAACCAACTGAGTTAACCATTTGGCCATCTTGGCAAAGCAATACACCGAGAACAGCACTTGGGGAGATTAGCACGCACGTACTGTCTAGGTAATTGGGTATGCAGGAAAGGGTATGGTCCCAATCCTCCTTGTCTTGTCATATTGTTGGACCCTGCAATATATAGTGGTTTACGATTCCTTGATAATCCCGTGAGGTTCCAGACTTTGAATCCACTCCTATTCACACAGTTTGCTTGTTGCTTTTAGACTTGAGTAGTGTTTGTCTTGTGTGGTCCTTTAGAGACCCTTAGGAAGTTTAGAGATGGAAGATTCTTTCGGTATGCCATTTGTTATTCCCCCTTGTGGAACTGTTGGTCCTCCCTTTATGGCTACGTTGAGTCTTCCTGGATTGACGATAGGATTACCAGTATGGTTATTCTCCAATCCGATTACACCAAGTGCACCAATCGTGTCGGACCTAGGTCCTTCACCACATGAGCATAAATCTCATGATGACCCTTCTCCTTTTCCGTCGAAAGTTGAATCGGCTTCCATCTCTTCCTCTTCTCCTACTGAAAACTCTAGTGTTAGTAATCAAGCGGAGAAGAAGAAGAAGAAAACGAAGATTAAGAAGAAGAAAGATAAGAAAGAGACCAAGCGTCAACCATCTGCCTCTGATGGCACTCATTCTATGAGAACACCTCGTAAGCCAAAGTTCCCTTGCAAACTTTGCAAGGGTGATCACCTTCTCAAGAATTGTCCCGGTCTTTTCTGTGTGTTAGAAGTGTGGTCTAAAAAACCAAAACCGCTTGTATCGTCAACCTCTGACCATCATGTTGATGACACTCCCTCGACCAGTGACCCATTGGTGAAGGGTCGAAAGAGTAAAGTCATGTGCCCCTGTTTGATATGCAAGGGTATGCACCGTACTTTCCTTTGTCCAAGCATGGATGAAGCTTCATGGTGGTTGGAAGATATTACTAGTTCTCAACAGGTGCTTCCAACAAGTGATAGTAAGTTGCCCCTCGACCCCCCGATGGTTGACCAAGTGATCAATTTAGTTTCATCTGTAATTGATCCCACTCTTCCTTCCGATAGTGAAGTGATCGAGTCGTTGTCATCTCCACTCGATCCCACTCTTTCATTGGAGAAAGTCCAAACTGAAGCAGTCACCATGACACAATCTTTGTCTCATTCTTATCTTCCAAGTGAGAGTGAATTGGAAACCGCTGATGTTTTCCTAGTCAGTTTAGAATGTCATAGGTAAGGGGAAACCCTGTCCATTCCTACAGGACCCCCTCCAAGTACTGAGGTCATTTCCTTTGATTGGAATTGTCTAACAGAATCTCGTCTTCCTTCGAGTATTCCTTTTCAAATATCTGTAGGAGTTTCTGATAAAGAACTCTTTCGTACGATAGTTGATGAGGGAGCTTCTGTTAGTATTTTATCCTCAACTGCTTGGCAAGCTATAGGTTCACCTCAGCTTGTGCCAGTCAGTGACCAGATTTTGGCTTTTAATAGAAGGCCTACCGGACCTTTAGGGATTCTCCCGCAGTTACCTGTCACGTTGAGAGGTAAAACTATTTATGTTGATGTCATGGTTGTCCAAGGTCCTTTAGGTTTCAATCTACTCCTTGGACGTGATTATGTCTATGCTATGAAAGTCGTTGTGTCCAAACTCTTTTGAATGATGTATTTTCCCTATGATGGGAGGATTGTGACCATTGATCAGCTTTCCTATGTGACACCCACTCATCATATGACTACTAGTCATCAGACTTCCCTGAATGTTCCACATGTCTTAGTGGTTTCTTCCCCCTGAGGATGGGGGGTACGAGCACAGTTTATGTTCTGTTTCAAGCTCGTTAAAAAATGAAACCAACCTTCAAGCAAATTTTTTCTTTGATTTCAAGCTTGCATAAAAATGAAACCATTTCACATGAGCATAGTTCCCGTTCTATGTCAAGCTCGTTAAAAAATGAAATAGGTTCCTACGAGCACGGTTTATGTTATGTTTCAAGCTTGCATAAAAATGAAACCATCCACTGGAGCATAGTTTTATTCTATTTCAAGCTCGTTAAAAAATGATATAGACCCCTCGAAGCATAGTTTACCTTTGGTTTCAAGCTTGCATAAAAATGAAACCATCCACTCGAGCATAGTTTTATTCCATTTCAAGCTTGTTAAAAAATAAGATGGGCCCCCTCGAGCATAGTTTTATTCCATTTCAAGCTCGTTAAAAAATAAGATGGGCCCCCTCGAGCATAGTTTTATTCCATTTTAAGCTCGTTAAAAAATAAGATGGCCTCGCTCGAGCATAGTTTTATTCCATTTTAAGCTCGTTAAAAAATAAGATGGGCCCCCTCAAGTATAATTATTGTCTATTTCAAGCTTGTGTAAAAATGAAATAGATCTCCCTCCCATCGGTTCGAGTCTCTCGCTAGAGTTAGAATTTGAACCTTCATTTCATTTGATTCTCGTTTCCCCCCCCTTGGTGAACATTTTCATATTAGTAGCCAGGTTGGTAGTTGGGTTAGCAAGTCTCATTTTTTAGACGAAATGAAGCTTGGGGGGCATGTCACATGTCATACCGTCAACAATCATATTGAAGGATTACCACCATGTTAAGCCGCTACCAATCATGTTGGGGGCATTTACCAACCTCTAGGTATCATGTTGTGAAGGAACCTGTCAATGGACCTTAACCTATGAGCATAGTTCCCATTCTATGTCAAGCTCGTTAAAAAATGAAATAGGTTCCCGTGAGCAGAGTTCTAATCTTGTGTCAAGCTCATTAAAAAATGAAACAACTCATTTTTCATTGAGTCGAGTCTTCCCATTGACTTAGTACCTGAACCTTCTTTTCACCCGCCTATGCCTTAGGTGATTGAAATGAAGCTTGGGGGCATGTCTTCAACCTCTAGAAGTTACGTTGAAGTCAACTCGATCGCCTCTCCACATCACATTGGAGCTAAGTCACTTACTTCTAGCAATCATGCTGGGGGCACACACCAACCTCTGGATGCCATGTTGGGAAAAAGTTCACCATTGGGAACATTTTCGAGCATACTTTCCTTTCTTAGGTTTCGAGCTCATTAAAGCATGAAAAATATCCTGTGAGCATAATTCATTTTCTATTACAAGCTCGTTAAAAAATGAAGTAGACATCATGAGCATTCTTCCAACCTATCTTCGAGCTCGTTAAAAATAATAAGATAGTACTTGAGCTTACTTTTTCACTTTTTTCGTGCTCTGGTTGAAACATGAAAAGTGGTTTGAGCTTAGTTTTTACTTTTTCGTGCTCTGGTTCAAACATGAAAAAGATTCCGAGTGCTTTTTATACCATTCTCGTGCTCGTTAAAAATTTGAGTTAAAAAGGTGTGTCTAACGAGTATAGGTTTATCACTTTATCCGGCCTCGCTAGACTATTTACGGAAAAGGAATTGTGCCGAGTTTACTTTTTCCTTTGTCGTACTCGGTCATCAACCATGAAAAAGTTGTTCATGGATTCCTTTTAAGCTCTTTTCATACTCCTTAAATAGGAAAAGATTACCAAGCGAACTTGATGCTTTCACGCTTGTAAAAGCATTTGAATGGTCGTCTTTCTGGTGATAGTTTACCCCTTTCTCAGACCAGGAAGCACTATTTACAAAAAAAGAATACTCCAACCAACCATGGTTGGAAGAGTCCTCTCCCGCGTTGTTTTACCCTTTTTCGGGCGATGAGGCTAACTTTACGAAAAAGGACCTTTTGGAGTCTCCTTTAGTTCTTTTCAGACTCTCTAAACATGAAATGACGCCGAGTTTTCCTTCTCTGGACTCGTTAAATTTTAAACATTGAAGGGCCCATTATGGGACGAACCCCTCCTTTCCTAGGTTCGTAAAACATTTGGGATTGGACTCATCTATGAGATGAGCTATACCGAGCATTTGGTTACCCTAATCAAGCTCGTTAAAAAACAAGTGAGGCACTCATCATTCATCATGGGGAAAAAGGAAAGTGTTTGTATTACATACCTTAGTGGCAGTATATAGTCGTTCTTGAACATGGCACTCGTTTGCATTTGCATTCAGTACTTGGATAATCTATTTGTCCTCGAGTCTTGTCAATTCCATGAGTCGCGTCGCTCCTTTGGATCAGCCAAAGAATGCTTCCACCATCAGTTGCATTAGGGGTTGGTATCATTCTCGTCATGTCAATACTACCAAGTCATGCCATGCCCATGTTCAAGAATATGTCTATCATTTATCATCTGCAGTCAGTATACCTTCGATCATGTTGGTCTACTCTGAGTCAGTCTTGCATGTTATTGTACCATCTGATCCACTCTACACATTTTTTGTTGTGTTTCATGTTGATTGATGGGGGATTCATTATGGCCCTCCTTCGACGGATTCATCCTTGTCGACTTCAACTCATCATCCAAGGATTGAATCTAGAAACCATTCAAGTACCTTGGTCCTACATGCCTTAATGGCAGGTCACCTCACTTTGATCATGAGTTTACATCATTGACTTTTGATTGAAAGATTTCATCTTGTGTTCGACGCCAACTCATTTATTCATGCTTGATGATATGTACTGTGATACCTTGGGAATCATTGACATTAATGGTGATCTCCCTTGCACTTGTTAACAGTTTACATCAATGATCGGTAATCAAGTGGTTTCTACCATGTTCGACGTCAAGACATTTGTAATCACATGGATAGATTCGTATCATTGCGGGTTCAGCTTGAAGACCCTAGGGAGTCATGTTTTACCCAGGTTGCGATGGAGTTTGTATTGAGTCATATTACACGGTTCCACTTTTGTATTGGTCGTGGCTGTGTTATCATCTCATCATGGATCTACGCTTGTGTCTAGTAGCCATGATTGTGTTCAGTCGGCCATTACTCCCATGGATCTACAATGTATTGGTCGGCAGCCATGTTGTACTACATATGAGATTGTCAGTTCATAGTCAGTTGTACTGCAGCAACTTCCTTCATCCGACAAGTCTTTTGACATTTTTTCTATCAAAGCACTTCACCTGTACATCCTTAATAGCTTCATGCTTTGGGGGGCATTCTGTTACACCAAAATGTCATCACCCTTGTGCAAGTGTCACAAGTGTCGCAAGTGTTGCAAGTGTCGTCGTCATGACCTAGTGTCATCATCATGACCGTTGCAAGTACTGTCATTATGACCAAGTGTTGTCATGACCGTTGTGATATTGTCGTCATGACCGTTGTGTTATTGTCGTCATCTTGACCATTGTGTATACATCCCTGAAGTCATTTGGACCAAGTATTCATTTGAGAGGATTTGTACTTATTTTGTACAACCTTTTGAGAGGTCGTCGCAGCTTTCACACTAGCAACATGCGACGTCACAGGTTGCTCCATAGCAAGGTACAACGAGGTCTGTTAATGGAAAAAAATAACCATTTTGAGATCTTTCTCGAAGCTTTCCCATTTGGGGGCTTATCCCTGATTTCTTGGAGAGCTGGTACTCGACCCCTAGCCTATTGGGAAGATCCCCTATCTCTCTCCTACCATCTCTCATCCTTTCCTATCCATAACCTCATCCACTTAGTCCTATATATGTGAGGCTCACTCCCATACCAAGGGGGGGAAGACTATGGTATCTACATGCTGGTGAAATCTCTCTTGGACACTTTCACTCACCTCTTGGAGAGTCTCATGCTTCCTTAGAAGGGCTTGGCAATTGGCTTGTGTGGAGAAGGGCTGCTACGTTAAGTCATTGGTTGTAGTTCTATATCTCTATCATGTACTCCTCTATTTGCAGTAATACAAATGCTTTCCACCAATATTGTCTCTTATGTATGATGATGTTGTGTTGTTTACCTGCTTAACTGTTTGCATAGATATTTTATTGTATAGATGCTCTTTACTCGTTTCTCTTTTCTATGTCTTGACAGGTCTTGCAGCTTGGATCTGACGACCGTGGGACGTGGAGCAACATAGCGGGAGAAATGATAGAGAATCAAAGAGGTAAGACATCTAGTACTTGATCCTTAAGTAGATCTAGGAAACGTGTTTGTAGTCTGTTTTATTTGTTCTAGACTCGCATTGAGCTAGGGAGATCCGACTCGCCTCCGATCGAGTGGATTGTCCGTCAACAAACATAAAGAAGGTTGGTCATGAGTGTGTGTGTTTCGAGCAGAAAGGAGGCCACGCACCGAGGGTGGAGCTGGAAAGAGGCCACACACCAAGGATGGTAAAGAAATTTCATAAACCGTTAAATAAATTTCCTATATTTTATATAATAATGTATCGTAACTAATTATGTGGAAAAAAGTAAAATAAAATGGTGTGAAGGTTCATAGTTAAAGGTTTCTATATATAGGTGGTTGTGAAAAATGGATTCCGTATGGATAGGTATGTACAGTCATACTGACGAGGCTGCACAACATCCCAACAGGTATTTTTCTCAATTTCCAGCAGGCAGATCATCTTTGTAGGTTTGCAAATCTGGGTTTTAGTTGTACCCTACAACTGTTATTTGATCGTTTGTGGAGGCTTCCTTGTAAGATTTCATTTGTTAATGTAAAGCTGATTTGAAGGAGTAACTACGTGTATGTTGTGTTTATGCTTCCACTATTTACTTTCCAGTTATATGTGTGTGTGGTTGTTGCTATGTAAAGAATTTAATTTCAACAATTAAACAATTGTCTTTATTTAGTTGACAACATAAGGACATCAATCACCTAAGGCTTGGAATTTTAACATTGCTATTATACCATGGTTTATGGCTTTCCAAAAAAATATTCATTGAAAGCCAACAAAAATAATCTTAAAGTATATGAGAAACATTGCACGATGGCCTTAATTATATACACAATGATTACTTGAGTTTATTGTTCACATAATTCTAGATTGGACGAGTTTAATAGATGAAAGGAAATCTTTCACATGTTATTTGTTCAGCATGAGATCAAGGGTTGTGTCATGGTGTGGTAAAAAATAACCAACTATCACATTGTCCTCCATAGAAGCAGAGTACAAAGTACTTGTTAGTGCAGCTTGGTAAGTGATATGGCTTCAGAAGATTCATTATGATATGAACCTACAACAAGCTTAGGTCACATCTCTCCTTTAAATAATTAAAGTGTTCCCCAACTCAAAGAATCTTGTGTTTCATGTCATGTCAGTACCAAGCATTTTGAGATTCATCACTGCAACCTTAGAGAACAATGATATAGCAAAGAGAATAACTTGATATGTTTTTTATCTTAAAATCAGTTAACGCATCTTTTCAAGGCATTAAACAATGACAAATTTGAAAGGTTCGGGGAGATGCTTGAAGTGAAAGAAAAAAGGCTTGTGTGGGAGAGGACATTAGAAATTCATGCCCATTTTTAATAATGGTTTGTCATGTTAACAGTTGCATATTAGCATTAGGAAATTAGTTGAATAGATATAGTGCCAAGGTTCATGGGAAATGTGCATATCATGGGCATTGGATACATATACTCTAGGGAGAAAATAGATGTTAGCAAACAAGTTTCCTTTGTATGGTGGTTTGGCTAAGTCATACTTAATGGAGTATTAAGGTTGATTAATTGGACAAAAATGCATTGAGTGGTTCTTTATTTATTTCCTAGAACAAGGTCTTTGTAATGCGAAGCAAAGTGTACCCAATGGAAACAATAATGTCCCAACAACTATAGCTATCTAATATCTCATTTCTTCCTTATCCTTATGACAATGTTACAGACAACAATTTCAAGGCAATCTTCTATTTTCAAGTGATAGTTAATTTGATTGACAAAAAGAAAAGAAAAAGGCTTTATTGAAGAATTATTTGATTGACAATTGAAAATTGCTGCAAGTTTGATGAATTGAATTCCATCTCGAATTTGTCTTTTTTCCATTAAATCACCATCATTAACTTAATTAATATAATTGACAAAAAAATGAAAAGAGATTTATCAAAGCAATTATTTGATTGACAATTCAAAATTGCTGCAAATTTGATGGATTGAATTCCATCTTGAATTTGTATTTTTGCCATTAGCTTACCATCATTAACTTACCTCTTCACTCGTATGTGTATTAAATTATGCTGATCCTAATTTCTAATATTGGGCAAGCTATGCAAACAAAAGAAGGTAGGTATTCTTCTTTTTATTTCCTTTCCATTCACCAAAGAACATCTTTGCATGTTTGAGAGCAATACTGATAAGTATAGTCAAAAAACATTATTTAAAAAGAATTGATTAGTGATCGTTGATAAGAAATGCTTGCTAATCTGATTTTTTTTATATATATTATGTATTTGTTGTTTTCCTACGACATCATATTTGGTATTTTCTGAAAAAATTTCATACCCATTTCCATGTCTTGATATTCATTTTTGTATCCATTTTAGTGTAACTTAGGGATATTTCCATGAAGATCCCATAATACACCTCCTGACCCAGCAAGTCCTGGGTTTCCTTTAGACGTGTCATTGAAGTTTAATTCTATCCAACCTTGCTTAGGAGGGTTCCACTTCTAAAGTATAGTTGTTGGTCTTAATTGTTGTCATTTATCAGAAAGTCAAAGGCTTCTCTTGCTGTTGTGGTTTTAGAAGACAAAAGTAAATTCTATTTATTAATTTATGTTGGTATTTAAGGATGTATGTCATGCGTCCTTTCAGTTGAGTTTTTTCTCTATTTTGTAGAAATAATTCAACAAGTAAGTATTACCGAGGGATCTTGCTTTGTTTCTCTTCCTTGAGGTTTTAGGCAACAAATGAAATATGAGAATCTGAGATACTGCAAATAAAATCACAGTACAACAAAATTTATTGATTAAGATTAATTAATAGTTTCACCTTGAAGTTTTATAATTTTTATGAGACGTAGAAAAAAAGGATAGTATTCATGTATTGCTTTTTTTATGCTACTAAAATGGTAAAACATGTCTCAGTATTCTAACACTGAGTGATTACAATCTTTATTAGCAATATCGCAAAGTGCAGGAGAGCTAGGGAAAAATTAAAATCTTATTTATATTAGAGTGGAGGCTTTAGTAGTTGATCGTATTGTTATCGTTTTTGGTTTGAACTGTGTATTCTTACTGGTATTTCCCTTATGATGGGCCATGTGTTCATTCAAATTTCAAAATGGGATGGATAATTTTTTAATGCACCATTTTCCCAAGTTTTTGAACATTAGTATTCTTGATCTAGTTATGTTTATGAATATTTATGTGGAATTGTTTTCCAATTAGCAGAGTTCCTTTTTACTGACTTACTAAAAGATATCATTGCCTTGTATAATTTGAAAGTGGTTATAAGGGGACCAGAGTATATATTGAAGTGATGTTTTCCTTGAAGAAAGAAACCAACCTACAACTTAAACCCACATAATCATGGGAAAGAAGAGGTGAAGAATAAAGGATATATGATATATTAATGAGTCTATGAAGAGATACATCAAGAATTTTGAGACACTGACCTCGAAATGCAAAACATGTTATTTGTGATATTGTTCACTAATAGAAAAGCAAGTCAATGTAAGGAGATAAGTAGGAGATTCAGATTAAGAACTTCTCAAACATATTTGACTCGATTTTCTACCTCATGTTCCTTCAATTTTTTGTTTAGCTCTTTGAAGTTGACCAGAGTCATATTGACCTGAATGGTAAAAGTAATGCTTTAAAAACTAATCCATTTTGTCTTCACAATTTGCCTTGGTCAGCAGAGAAACATGTCACTACATTTACACTTTAAAAAACCGGCAATTTTTTCAATAGTCAACTTGCCTACGAATTCGGAAGTGACCCAGATGTCTTTGGAAAATGTTCTCGCGGCCTTGAAGTGCTCAGCACATGCAAATCCCAAAAATACATTTTATACGGTAAATGCTCACTTGTGCTTGCTTGCTTGATAACTAAACTATTTTCCTTGGGGTCTCCCTCCCTCAAACTCCCGCAAACCTTTAGGTCGGAGGTGGGCCACCCCCCCTGGATCCCCCTATAGCTTGGTTGTTTATTCTGGGATCCAAAAACAGATGAAACAATCCTCTAACTTGGGAAGATAATCAAGGTCCACAACCAACAACTTCTTGCTTGTCTTGCAAATGAAAAAACTACAACTTTGATATTTATGTTATTAGTCCCTGCCGTAGGCAGAGACCATATGTTCCACCATTTGTAATTAATTTGGCAACAATATATTATCAACTATTATGTTTACAAAGTTATCAAATATAATATTATTTTTGAATGCTTTTTATTATGTTTTATTTAAAAGTTTATTGGACGAAAGCTTCAGATTTGACAATTTTTATCATTGCCAGCATTAACAAAAATTAAAAATAAAAATAAAAATTCAATACATTAGATCTTTACCCAAATATTTAACTGACACAAATCATTTCCCAAAGACCCTCTCTCGATACTGTATCCACAAATTTAGACTTCCAAAGTTCCATTTTCGAGAGACATCCAAGCAAAATGGTAACAGGCATTTTCAGAAGTTGGGAAAATGTATGTACAAGTTTTGGGAAGGGGCCATAATCATTATTTTAGCATTCTAGTCCATGCTTTCATGGAATGCAAGCCTGGTCTACTGGAGATTATACTTCAGTATGAGTGGTAGCATAGTTTAGATTGTTGGTTTTGCTGTAAATTATACTTTTTATTGTTGAATGGACAATGGCTGAAGATTTGAAGTTTTTTTATCTAAGAAACTATTGCTTGTTTCTTACACAACGCTATATTTATTTGTTTATCTGTGATTCTTTATTGGATTCATATACATTTCCTTCTTCATGTTCTTTCCTCTATGACAATGATGAGCGAGGCAATATAACGAGCATGCATGCATGTTGGAGTTTTGAGCTTGTGGCCGAGTTGCAGGATCCGCCATTAAAGTTTGGAGTTTTGAGCTTGTGGCCGAGTTGCGGGATCCGCCATTAAAGTTTCAGAGAGAAGAGGAAAATTGTTTATGTCCCTTCACCAAGCAAGAGGAGATTCTTCACATGCCAGAAAGGAAGGGAAAGCATTGGTGCTGGAAATAATGTTAAGAAATTAGAAGAAGGAGCAGCTGCCAGCCTAATCGGTAAGGGCGATGGGTGGGGTTCTTACATACTGTACACCATTGTCTGCAGCCCCCTGCAAAGCAAAAAGTACGCATGGGTGGTGACTGGCAGGTATTATATTTTGGTTCTATGGCCAGTATATGTTGATAACAAGGCGAAGGAGGGAGTCCTATTCATCGTGTGCGAGTCTCTCTGCTCCCTACGCTGCTGTGAAGCTGTTCCTGGGTTCTCTGATTCTCTAGACCTTGCCAGGCGTTTTTGTTCAAGGTTCATTGGTTTCTGATCTTTGTTGTGGCAGGTTATCTTTCATCTTTCATGAATGAGTCCTCTGTTGGTGGATTTCAATGCCTTTGTATTATTTCGGGCGCATAGATCTATTGGGGTTTTGTTGGCAATGGTCTGATTTGCGCCGCATTTAATGATTGTCTGTTGGGTTTTTGAATCTCACCAGGTGTTTCATTTGCATCTCCTTATTGAGTTATGAGTTACATGATATGTGGGGTTTCTGTTGGGGTTTAGGGTTTGAATAAACATGTCTTGGATGGTTTATACCGGATCTGTTGGTTATACCCTTTAGGGTTCTATCCAAACATGTTCTTGTTTCTTTTTCTTGCTTGAAATGTCTCCTGCTATGTGTCTATCCATTTTTTGATTTAGTCGACTGAAATATTGGTTGATATTTGGTTTAGGGTTTTGGAAGGTTTTAAAATCTGCATGAGTAACATGTAGTTAGTTGTTTCAAGGTTGAGTCGTATTAGAATTTAAACTTCACAGCTTTGTGTAATAATTTAGCAAATAATAAAAATTTGCCTTCTCATCTTCGTAATCCTCCCATGGCGACCCAAAAGAAAGATCTATGTCCGCAAATTCTATCCATTGTGCCGGAGAAAATGCTTGTTTTAGGTACAACCCCATGGAAAGAAGAATTTGCCATATGATTTTCAATGTATTATGAAATTCTGGGTCGGCCTGGTTTTGCTTTCATCATTTCCGCAAACAATGATATTGAATCATTAGTTCCGTTGAAGTACCAATCATGATGTATCTGTTTTTTTTTTTTAATGTATTTCCACTTTGGTGTTGTTTGTAAGGCTTACTTGGGTTTGTCTTTCATTATTAAATGTTATGTGAATTACCGTTCAAATTTATGTGCAGATCTAATAGATCACTCTGCAATAAAGAAGATCGATTACTAATGCAAAATTGATGGAAGTTTTTATATTTTTCTTCTAATAATACTTTTAAAGAAGAAAAAAAACTGGAATAAAGCTAGAATCAAAGTTATATATGTTCTTACAGTAAACAAAAACTTATCCTTTTCCTAAAGATAACTGTTATTAAAGCTGAATCATATCAAAGAGTATATAGTTTCAATCAAAGTTATATATGTTCTTACAGTAAACAAAAACTTGTCTTTTTCCTAAAGTTAACTGTTATTAAAGCTGAATCATATTAAAAAGTATACAGTTGCATATTAGCTCAATTACATAATGTATTGTAATGTTAAATAACATTTAGAAATACTAAGAAGGGGGTCTTCTTCCATATAAGTGTTTATATCTTAGAATTTGGGGTGGACTACCATCTATGTTTTTTCCTAAATTGAAGGATGATACTTTTCTTTATAAAGGAAAAGCTAGTAGATTTTGCATTGTTTGAGCATATTTTAATGCCTCAATGGTGATTGTTTTTGCCAACCATTTTCTATGTAAGACAATTTGAGCATATCGTTCAAGTGTTGTTATTTGCAATTTGGTCAATTGTCTTGTTTTGGGCATTCTTCTGTATCATAACATGCCACTGATTGCTTACAGGCGAATGAGGCAGTTTGCAAAGTTGATGTTGATGGAGCCACTGCTCTTAGTTTATCTGTAACTGCAGCTGAATTATACGGGACACAAGCACGTGGTGTATTGGTCAAAATTCGGTCATGGAAGGCTGTAGGTTACAGTACTTTTTGAAACTCTCCTTGGCTTTTTATAAAACTGTTTGTATTTTTATAATGCTTGCTAATCTGCCTTACTTTTTGGACAATCAGGTTGCGATTCTTCAGATGAGAAAATGTCATGTGATGAATGGAAGCCTGACTGGTTACTTAGATATTAGAAGATTAGGAAGGCATGGTCTATCCATATTCTTGTCTTATGTATGCTTTGAATTACCCTATTGATATTGAATTGCAATATTGTAGTGGAATGTTGGTCCTTTTAGATTTTTGTTACATTTTATGACACTGGATTTTCACATTAAATAAAATGAATGTGCATTGCAGCCTTTATGATCTGAAATACCCTGTTAATATTGAATTTCAATATTGTAGCGGAGTCACGATTCTTACTTTTTTGTTACATTTTCTTTTTTTTTAACAGTCGTGGATATTTTGTATTAATAAAAAGGAGAAGAGTTGTGGTCCAAATGTCCAGCTTTCTTATACAAAATGCTGACAAAAGGTTAGGCAAACAAGTCCATATCTGTTCCATAATTTTTATTTTTCCTACTATTGCACTATCTATCTGTTGGCTATTCAAAAAATTTCAACAATTGTCAATTACACTACACTACTGGTAGATAGCCTCAAAAATTTTCCCCACATACAATTAAACAACAACTCAATTCTCTTTATATTTGTCTACATAATCATTTGGATTCTCATATTAACTATTGTTAAGGTAGGAGAATAATATATAAATAAACATAATGGATCGAGGGTACATAATAGTATACTCAACAATAATATTCAGGTATACAAACATAGGCTGACTATTATTCATTGTATTCTTCCATAACAAATATTACTCCATTTGCCTTAGAATTCATCTTTTCAATGAAAGATTACTCAAATAAAAAAGATCAAAGCTATTGAATCTTTAAGTATTCTCCGCTTCATATCCATATCCATGGATACTTTATATATCATATATAACTTTTCAAAACCATAAAAAGATTTCCTTTTAAATCTATCATCTGTTGCCATTCGGATTTAGAGTCACATCATTCTACATACTTTAAGACTAACAAATTAATGTCAAATCATCATTTTTTTAAACGCAGAGATTCGATGGTGGACAAAAACTATTAAATGCGAAAACAAGCATAAATCCCAAAATTGATGAATTCCAACATCCTCATAATACATTGTATTATCCTCTTGTGACTCCCATTTTAATCAAAATGAAAATCATGTGTGATGATACCGAAAACAAACAATCTCCTTTAACAGTAATACTGTTTCCATTTACATTCCATTCATTCTTTTTTCCTGGTATAAGGATACGGGAGTAGGCTTTTGACAAGGGAATTTTGATGAGTTTTACGAACATAAGTAGAGGGGATGAACAACAAATAACAGCTTCGTAGCCAAAGATAGAAAATGAAGAGGTTGGTACAGGAAATCAAATATCACTTATTAAATATCACTTATTGCTCCTTTTGTAAATGACAACATAAGTAATTAGTGCTCACAAGCCCTGTCATTGCATTGTCTTTGGCATTTAAAAGCAGAGATTTGAATTCCCCATTATCCCTGCGGGTGCTTGAATGTAGGTTCTCCAAAAAAGCTATGTTTCCCTGCAACTAGATGAGACTTGTGCTTGACGATGAAGAGTGAATTCAACGAACCCTGTAGTCGACAGGGGTGAAAAAAAAAGGCGCTAAGACAAAGACTAAAATTGAGACCTAAGATAGTGAAACTCAATAATATGCCAGGGTGCAATATGACATGAAGCAAGGAGAGTAACCCAAAGCAAAGAGTGTAACCTATAGCAAGGATCAATTTGGTGAAATGCGTTTGAGGCCATTGTTCATAAAAGATCCAAAAAAGTCTCAAAAGAAAATATAATTTTACTTGCTTTATAGCTCCCAAAAGAAAATATGCATGCGGATTGGTTATAAAGTAATATATTTTTTGAAGTGTGTCATGTATGTGAAATGTTCATACAGTTATAATCTTAATTTATCTCCAGGTGTGATATTGATTTATCTGCAAGGCGTGATCTTCATGCATGTTATTAGTTTGGCCTGTTCATTTGACGACTCGGATGAAATCCAGTACAATTTGTGTGTGTAGTCATCTTTCTTACTTTAGGGAAAGACAATGAAATGACTCTTGTTGCTGTGGATTTTCTGTATTAGTAAGAACACTTTGGTCTTTTGGTTCTCTCTGTCCTGCTGGTTCACTTTGCAACACAGGGCATGCGGCTCACATCTGTAATACGTCTTATAACTCAACCAATTTTGAATATTTCCAGTGGAAGCAACGAAAGAATGTAGTATGTTCTGCCACTGGAAGCTTTGGTATTTTGGTTCTCTCTATCTGTTGGTTCACTTTGCAATGCAGGGCATGCGGCTCACATCTATAATACGTTTGATATTGACTGCTACTCTCTCATTTTCACTATTCTTTTGCCTATTTGTTATGAAATTGGTCAAACTGCTTGCAGATGTGTGCTTTTCTTTCTCGCTTCACTTTCATGGTTTTTTTTATAATTACTTTGAGATTATTCATGTATTTTACAAGGTTAAGCCCGAGCATCTCTGTTGGACGGGCACAGACAAAGATGGACCATGCAGTAAAGCCATGATCAAACATGAAGAGAAGCAATGACACGGTATCCAAGATTCCAAACAATTCAACAATGGAGAAACATTGTTGTAAATATAACCTCGACGCGTTTAATGGGTGAGGATCTGTCATTGTCCAGTTTGTTATAATTTTTTTAAAATTTGATTAATTTAGTGGATAACACCTCAGGTAGTCTTTTCTCGTTATGTGAAAAAAAATTGCATTTAGGTGGAGATTCTTTAAGATTGCCCTTCTTTGCTTAGTGATTGTCATTTATTTGATGTCTTGACTGCATTTGATATTTTATACATGCAGGTTTGTTGTTTTCTCTTAAATTGGTTCTGATAAGTTGCCACAAGAGGTAAAAAATGAGCAAATTCATATCTATCTATCCTTTGTATGATAAGGACTCAAATTCACATTTATCTGTACTTTGTATGATAAGGACTCAAAGGACTCAAGACATATGTCGCAACTACTTTAGCTTCTACTAGAGACTTGAGCAAATGCATGTTTATATGTCCTTTGTATGATAAGGACTCAAGACATATGCCGCAACTACTTTAGCTTCTACTAGAGACTTCTAGACTGTGAGATACAGGCAGTGTTGGAAGATGGCAGTCTTGTGGTATGTGAGAATTGAGCAATCACAGATGCTTTGGTTAATCACTTTCTTTTGTGGGCACAACTAGTTTTTTCTAATCAAAGTTAATTTATTATGTTTTGTAAGGCTTGTGAAAGGTCCTTGAGTGATACTCAAGGTGGTCCAAGCATGCCGCCTCTGCAACGTTTTGTGAGATCATAAATGCTTCCTAGTGGATATTTGACTTTGGCAAGTCACACAATTTTCAAGTAAGCAAGCAACATGTTTAGTGTTCCGTCTCTTTAATGGTAACGATCGGAGGTGTGTTACTTATGAAATACAAACTATATGATAGGTTGGATGATATGCCCTCGCTAATTGCTAACTTTTTATAGCAAGCAACATGTTTGGTGTTCTGTGTGGTAATGATAGGGGTGTGTTGGTTACGAGATACAAACTACATGATATGTTGGATGATGGCCTTTGCTAATTTTTATAGCAATCATGGAGGGCTTAATATTAACCAATGTGAATCCATTTTCTACCCACCATTCTATGGGTGTATCAGACTACTTGCAAGATGTTTACAAGCAGGGATTTATGCACTACTCCCTCTGGTGATCTTCCATCTCTATACGCTTGGAGATCCTTTATAGATGCATCTCATCATAAGTCGAGGAGGTTAAGGGCCCGCCTTTAAGTTTGGAAGGGGTATTTTCCAGCTATTAATTAAACATCAATACCAGGTGCAGTAGGATAGGCAAATGTTGCAAGCGAAAGGGCAGGAAAGATAGCAGGAGGAAAGGCGGTTTAAGTTTAAAAGATCTTTCAATAGTTTATCATATTGCATATCCAGCTCCATATACACGGCATGGTCCTTTAAATAAAAAAAACTTTTGGAAAGGGTTTGGTTGGCCACGCCTAAGTACCTCTGTGGTAAAATCTAGTTAGGAATAAATTGAATTCTATTTAAGTTGGAAAGCACAATGTCAAGAAAAATATCAACACAACTCTGGATCTTATCAAGGATTAAATCTCTTGAAATGTAAATTTTTGATTATTTAATATGAATCTAAGATGGAACATGTGCTGAGCTAATGCATTCAATTTTTTTCCAACTTTTTAATAGAGTGGTTTTAATAACATAAATGTTCTTGAATTATGAATCTTAAACATTCTTCCTAGATTTCTCATAATTAATTTCTTGTTAATAAGAACTATGTCTAAATTTGATGGATGGATAGTGGCAATCGATTGGTGTGTCCTACATTCATGTATAAATATGAAACAATCGTAACATACTATTAAGGAACATATTGATAGATAGGCTTTCAACTCTTATTCATTGTAAAGAGTTTTCTTTTTGGAAAATGTGTCCTCAAATAAAGATTTTTTTCTATAAAAGAGTAAAGAGAGTTTTGTTTTATTTGTTTATTTCTTAACCTAGAAGGCAAGGACTAAGTTGCATGCAGCTCTTGTTTTATTTTATATGATGCTATGCAATATTTATATAACTTTGGAAACCTTCAAAAGCTTTCAAACTAGAAAAATTCTACACTCAAAAAACATGGAAACACAATGGAAAAATAAACCCACTTTTAAAGTTGTAGTGTCATTTTATTAAGTTCTTATAACAAAAATAGATGTTGATATTCAAATACGATCCTTTAAGGGTTTTTCACGTGAAAATTCATCTAGCTAATGCATATACCTTATTGGTATTGATAACTTTTCATTTTTTTGTTTATTGTACTTGAGCACAATAGTTGATGCATCTCGCAAAGAATTTGTTTGAAAAGTTATTCAAGTCAACAATTCTTGTTTTCTTGAATTCAATAGATTTCCTGGCAAAACAAATTATCATAAAACATGTGGTTATGTAAAGTATTCATTTTAGACATTCAACAAAACAAGTTTTGAATTATCACAATCTTGGAATGACATTGACTACGACCTCCACAAGCTAGCAACACTTTAATGTCTTTCACATGTCATGTTTTTGTAAGCAATATTTAATTTACTATATAAACTTAAGGTCCCTTTTGTGAACACTATACTAGGGTGAATTCTACTGCAAAATATAAAATGGCCACCTTACATTTATGTATATAGTTTTAACAGGTACCATTTATATTTTATAGGCTTCATATACATTCATTCTTATTCATCAATTTTCCATGGAAGTTCCCTTAAACCCTATGTACTCACCTAGAGTATGAACAGTATCAACATAGACAAATTTAAAACAACGAGGTGATCCATAAAACAACAACCTACAAAACAACAACCTACAAAACAACATTGAATCATTGGTGATTTACCGTTTGAAGGTTCATCTTGACATTTTCCAAACATTGGGCACCTCAACAAACTAGCGAACAATTCTTAACATGTTGTTATTTATACACTATTTACTATAAATAAACAAATAAAGATACAAAGACAACATTGGACCATAGTGTTTATATACACAACTTAAACCTTCCAAACCTTCTAAGGCATGGGTCAATACTATTTGGTGGTTTGTTGCTTCAAGCACAAAAAAATAGACTCGAGTTTTTAGCTCATCCAAAGTAATGATCTCATGTGCAACTTGTTGGTTTGCTAGATGAGCTGTGAATTTTGTTGCTGCCAATAACAGAGGATGCATAATAGCTAAACATAAAATAAGCATATCATGCAAAAGATAGTTTCAGAATAAAACAGGAATTGACAAGTCCAAAAATTAGTTAATAAGATAAAGGCAAACCAACCTTGTCATTGCGTTTGAATGACCTTTTAAGCTGGAAAATAATTATTCTCAAAAGCAGATTACCAACTTTTGGAAACTTTGTATTCACCACAGCAACCAAGGTAGTGAAAAACAACAATAAATCTACGTGATGCCATTTGGGATTTCATACATGACCTGCAACTCTCTTTTTTCGAGTTAAACAACGGGGGGATTCGCTTTTGACAATTCTATAGTAGTGTTTCCTTCTCTTGCCCCTACTGTTTCATTTTTAGGAGTTTCATCATCCCTCCTCTGTTCATGGTTACGACTATCAACCCTCACATCTGGCTCCTTGTGTGAAAGGCCCGACCTTGATCTCTTGTAATCGTCTGCGATCAGTGTGATTCGCTCATTTACATTGAAACGGTTGGCGACCTTTGTTGTTTTTATACCGACATTGGCGTCAATTTACTTTTGCCGAAAACTTTCGTCATTAGCCGGTCGGCGTGTCTCGTTCAAATGAAGCAAAAATGTCGGTGCAACTCGCACAACCGATGTGAAACTCTCAGCGCAGATTCGTTAAAATGATGTGAAAATTCACAAAACAACAGCGACATGTTTCGTCGTAAAAGCATGAGTTGTACTTAGCCGAAAACTCACCCTTTTTTCGAAAATATTAGGGCAAAATCAAGATTACAAGACATTTGAAGGAACCACAGAAGTTCTTAATCGTGTTACCTCCACCTAAGGGAATTTTCAAATTCAGATTGTCCCGATTTGTTTATGCATAAGGTGTCTCACCAACAACCACAATAGCCATGATAGACAATATCAGTAGCAAGGTCATTGATCATGGTACACCCTCGCTTCAATTCATTTCATCTTGAAAGTTCCTTGATGAGTTCTTGCTCTGACAGTCCATTTGCTAACAATCACTCTTAGATATGTGATCTTCTGAATATGAGAGTGCAGGAAAATATCCATTGATGTTTTGAATTGAATACCTAACCCTTGAATATATTGAAATACATTATATCCTTGTGCTCATCTATGAGTGAAACCATGCATTCCAACAACAGAATAGTCATTGGGAACAAATGCAACTACAAATCCAGAAATGAGGCTTCGACAATGGGAATTTGGATAACATCCTTGCATGGAGTATGGATAACATCTTTACCAATAATGGAAATTACATCGGTTAAGGTACAACAAATAGAAAAGCAATCTATACTCATGTTATTGCTATTACTACTATGAATGCAAGCTACCCTAATTTCATGTATACATGTATCATCATAATAGAAGCTTTCATGTTATACAATATCAACATAATAGAAGCTTTCATGTCATACAATACATGTTAAACTCATAACAAGGAATGTTATAATAGTCCATAACATTATGCACATTAAAGAGTGCTCACTCATACATTAAGGGAAGCAAACTAAGGTGAGTATGTGCCAAAGAATGCTCCAAATTCATACATGGTGTGACACTTAGGTGAGAAGAAATGTTTTGGAAAATGAGTGTTACCAATCTAGAAGATTTAAAAATACACTTTGTAAACAAATTGGGAGACCGGTGTCCTCAATGCTCATATGTCCAAGCTAGATTGTTTATGACCCTAAATCATTCATATATGCTCATACAAAAGCAAATATGAGGGCATAACCAAGATAATATTGATCAAATAAATATTTGTGGAGTACATCGATTGAAAGCCATAACAACTTAACAGCAACAAATAAACAAATAGGAGTAACTGAGCTACATATTATGAAAGATATGGGCTCATACACACTGAAGAGGACAAGTGCATATCTACAACCCTTACGCCAAAAGAAAATGGAATGACCAATGGAATTCCACAACGATGCTTCTAACCATGCAGTACAAATTACCTTTCAACATAACTGTTGGTACTAAAATCTTCCCTATCAAATTTTTTAGTTTCCAACAACATGTTGACTGGAAAGTTCAAAAGAAGACGTTGTCGAAAGTTCAAACATACAATGATGTTTTTGCTAAAACTTTGAGTTAGTGTAGAGAACAAGGCTGCCATGACAATTGTGTAAATGCTAGAATGTTGAAGTGACCAGTTGCCTCTTTTATGATGACATATAAGTGAGTCGTTCATATGCATTGTTCCTTGGGGGAGTAGACTGGGTATACTATCCTCTCAAAGACGCCCAGTATTGGACCCCTTTCATTCCTCAGTTTTCAAGTGGAACTCCCCTTTTCTGTCACTACCTTTGTGTGAATCGATAGGACAAATATAACATTATTTTACTTTGGATATGAAACTTTTTAAGTAAAACAAATATAACATTAAAATCTTATAAATACCTGAAAATATCATCTTATAAATACTTGAAAATTTAAAGATAAAAGACAATTCTAGCAAAGATCAATGTGTGAAAGCCCAAACGACCCATGTGAATGCTAATAATATATTGAATTAGAGTGTTGAAGTGGAGACGCGACAGAAGGAAGTGCATCCATGGAGAAAGCATACCGAGAGAGCAACGTCACAGAAAATAGAAATAATTAAGATGAAGCCACATGCATCACAGAGGTCCATCCTCACCCCAAAAAAGGTGTCCTTTCCGCATTAATGATTTGGCTAAGAAATTGGTAGTTCGATTGCTCTACGGCTCCTCTAAATTTATGCACTACCTTGCCGATAATTTTACACCGGTCGAACATGAAACCCACCACACTGAGACTTGCCCTTCCTTGGAAATCTCTCTGTAAGCCTTCTTCATTTTCTTTCATACATTTCCATTCCATGATTTATTTAAATTATAAGTTTATGAACCTTAATTATCAATCTCATAAATGCTTGGATGGAGAATTTGTGCGAGTCGCGGTTCCAATCCCAAAGTAACAATAGCAAAAATGAACGCCGGTAGGAAAATATTAAAATTAGAAGGAACAAAAATTTCTCCAAGAAGAATACCAAGAGACTCAAATGCCTTATAAGACAACACTAAATTTCTCGTCAAACTACACCATGGAATCTAATCCGCGATCAAGCCTAGACTTCATCTACGTTGTAGTGTCAGAAATGACTATGAACACCATAGCACACCATAATGAACACCATGGCACTCATAACAATATGAAATTGAAACAAATCACTAAGCACGCTATGCTTTTGAAAGAATGGAAATGTTTTTTAGGAATAAATAAACAAAAGTATAGGAAAAAAATTGTATAATGAACACCATGTCAATTGTAACAATAGGAAATTGAAATAAATCACTAAGCACGGTATGGTTTTGAAAGGAATGGATATGTTTCTCTAGGAATTTGAATTTTAAAAAAGTGTGAATTAAATTGTGAATTGTGAATTGGAAAATGCTTGGTCACTCCCGTTGGTCAAAGAGAATCTTGGAAAATGCTTGGTGGCTCCTGCTGGTCGGAGAGAAGATCATAAAACACGCAAAGCAGTCGGTGATATAGTTGAAAGAGAAGCGACTGAAGAAAAAAAAATTGGTCGATCCTGTTGGTTGGAGAAAATATCATAAAACACGCGAAACAGGCGGCGAAAAAAGAAGCGACCGCGAAAGGAAATAAATGCTCTGGGCAAAAAAAATATGATGTGCTGCGATCGCTGGCGGCAGAAAAACTTGGTCGCCGAAAAAAACATAAGATCTGAGAAATGGTCGCCTGCAAAATCATAAGTTCTATGAAAAAAATCAAATTTTGCTTTCGGCATTCCTTTTGAAAACATAAAAAAATCCAAATATCAGAATAGTTCATATCAATTTTTTTTTTTATTAGGTCATCATTTTTAATATGAGAAGAGATGTATCCAAAAATAAATTTAAATTCATTATATTAATAGTTTTATTGGACCTTAATCAATATCATCAAATAAATAATATTTTAAATAAAATTAAAAGTTTTTAAAATAATATGTACACCGAGCTAGCAATCTATACACAGCTCCTCAGGTCTATCCATCTCTTCTAGTGTCCTTTAGTGTGAGCGTAGAAAGGTTACCACTTCCCATACAGTTCTCTTGAGCACCCTTTCTTCACTTTGCCTCTTAACGTGCAACACCAAATTGCATTTGTGTAAGCTAGTAGCACAAGAAGGATAAGCAGGATCATTAATATTGCTGCTCTAAAATTGTAATCATATTTCATAACATTCACTATCAAGTATTGAAACACTAGGAATGTGTCCATTCCCTTAGGGTGTAGTCAATATTGACAACCCTAACATAACCCATCACCCGAAAGGTATGCATCCCTTTCCAATGTGAGCCGTGTAGGCCTTAATCACACTCAAGCAGTCTGGAATAAGAATGAAACAATGAAACATGCTCTGCATATCAAATCTAATAACTAGATAGGTATATTCTTAGTTAGGGTTATAGAATACTCAGAGATGTATCTTTTCTTCATTTGCGAAGAATGGGGGATCCCTTCTCTGAGTGAACAATCCTTTGGTTTGCCACCCCAATCTTTTCACGTTCCATAACCCACACATGTCTTCTTGGCATAATTTTACTGTCTCACTCACATGCTTTACCAACATGCAGTTCGGTTGAGACATTATCGACATTTACAATGGCGTTGCACCCGAAACCTATTTCCAAAGCATGGGATCCTTCCCATCTAGTTTGGATTCTGCAAGCCATCACACATGGTCTTCCTGCAATGTGTCATCTTGGCACACTTATCAAATAGCCAAATAGTCAGAAATATTTAGCAATAAGCTTCAAATATGATTGTTCCATAATCAATTAACAGCATTAATAATTAATTCAACATGAATTTACAATTCTGCCTCCTACAAAAATTGATTTGTTTAACCATGAGGCCACCCTCATATCGTTTGGCTCTTGTAAGTGGTATCACTCTGTCCATTATGGTTTTACCCTTGCTACCATACATGAACATCCACCTACAACATGTCCTCAAACGGTGATTAGCAATTATAAGCAAATTCTCAAATCTGAAATCTACAAATCTGTTTTCCTACAGAAATTAGATTTGCAACCATGAGATTATTCTCTTAAACTTAAATTAGACAATTTTCATATTTGTTTCATGCATAAGTTACAACCATGAGAACCTTCTCATAACCTTTGGCTTCTGCACATGGTAGATCCCGATCTTTACTATGGACTTATCCTCATTGCCATACGCAAGACCTTTCTACCTAAAATCTGAACTTTAATCATCCAAACACGTTATGAGTATCTATGCATATAATCTTTTCATTGCTACAACAATCACTGAAGTGATCTCAGAATTATAACACTCAATAATTCAAACACTTTCAGCTGTTAACATTTTAAATGCAATGAAATATATACATTTCTATATATTCATCATTGTCACAATAAAATTGCAAGACACAGTCACACTATCCATGCAATAAATTGTGAATACTCATTACTTCACATTCCATGCAGCTCTGTCCTTCCAACAGAGTGCTCTGGTAGACCATCACATGTCTACCTTCTTCATGCTGTCCTTCTCCTGCATTCATAGCATCTCATGAAATGGTCTCAAGATTAGTAATAGTCCACCATTTCATCTATTATCTAACTGCATTGAAACATATATATGTCACACCCATGCATTCACACAATGCATCTCAACATGTGCACCCACACATATGCATGCACATTCACAACATTTGCATAATATTTTGATGTGCATTCACTCGATGCATAACCCCTCAATACAACCTTGCATTAATCCATGAATACTATGCATTCCAACATATTATGGCCTAACCATGCCTATCGCATATGGCATGCACTACAACAGGACCATAAGTTCTCACTTGCTTTGGTTGTTAAACCCACAACCAACATACACAAATGGTATGATATAATTTCGTATGAATGCATTGAGGTTTCTAAGAAACTATAGGGTGTAAGGCTCCCTGCTTTCACTTACCCGCACCTCACCATACTTGGTGGGTTGACATTCACATTCAGGCACTCAATACTACATGCAAACCAAATCAACATAGTTTAAACATAGTTGAAGAGACTTTACCAAATCCTCTTTCAACATTTCATCATTCATGTGATTTAAGCACAAATAACCATCACCTGCATGGTTGTCATTGACATTGCTTGATGTTACCTGATCAGTTGGCCTCTTATCAAGGCTTCACAGTCCTTTTTCCAACCTCATGATCACATATTTTTGCACCATCCTTTCCTCATAAGGTTGTTGGTCATATGCAACAACATCATCCACATCCTTAGCCATGCTTCGGTTGTCTTTGGTCCTACAACCAATGCGAACACAACTAATTATTAACAACCACAATAATTATCTTAAGTGGTTCATTGCATATGTAAAACCTCACTATTTTACCAATATGAAATATCATATACATGCACAAACATTTTCACATGCATCGTGCAATGTTTATTTATATGCCATCTAGTGCATAGTCATCTCATCTATCTAATCTCTTGTGTTTTCAATCATGCTTCTATGGTCTGATTCCCACAACCATTATCAACAACATTAATAGTCATCAATCATAGGGAATACCATTAATGGGCTATTGCATGTGTAACATCACTACCTTTATCAGTATGCAACATCATGCTCATGCATAAGCAATTCACATGCATTATGCAATAACTCTTCTAATCATGCCCACTAATTAATATGCATTATTCTCTTGCATTTCCAACATCCCTATGCCATAATTTCCAGTATATAAAACTCAGGAAATAAAAACACAATAGAAAGATAGGAGTTAAGGAATTCTCCCTTTCCAATTCCTCATCATGACATGGAGTTCCTCCTCTACATCATAGCTGATCCTTTTCTTGGCTTCCCTACCAAGCATACAAGCAATCTTGAGCTATGATCTTCCCATGAATTAGCAATTCAGTATATTCATAAGTGTATGACATTCATTCTTGCTATTTTCCAAACATGCAATTCTTATGCTATACACATAAATAGTTTTAGGTGAGGAATTTCCCTCTTATCAACATTGCCTTGTTGCTCCCATTGGTCTTCCGTAATGCACATTACAGCCAATTACTCTTAATAAGGCTTCCACAACCTTCTATGCAATTCCTGCTTCTCCTCCCAAGCATAGAGAATGCATTTCACACTTTAAACGACTGTCTCCGGGGGACGACGGGGGTCAAGGGGGCTTGCCAATCCTTCGATTTCGCGCAATCTGGCGCATAAGTTCCATGGCATTTTTCAACTTTCGGCACCTGAAAAATCTCCCTGGAAAACGACTAAAATTCCTTGTTTCGGCGGACTTCCACATTCTCTTCCGACCCGTTGCGGACCAACTCGCCGAGTTTCGCCGGTCGGCGGACTCATCTATCTTTTCCTCCGTTGTGGACCAACTCACCGATTTCTTCCGCCGAAAGACACTTAGAAAAAAATTTCGGGCCAACTCGTCAAGTCCTTCCATCATTGCAGATCAACTTGCTGTGTTCTGCAGCAATTTCGAACCAACTCACCGAGTTCTTCCGTCGTTGCGGACCAACTAGCCAAGTTTTTCCGCCGAAAGACACTTAGAAAAATTTTGAAATTTTTCTTCCTTTTCCCCAAGAATTTCTACAACTCTGTCGGTGCAACTCAGCCAAATTCGTCGAACGTGTCGGCTCCACTCAGCGATTTCTGCCGCTGTTTTGGCCCAACTCGCCGAGTTCTGCCGCCATTAAGGCCCAACTCCACGAGACTAAATTTTTCTTCCTTTTCCCCAGGAATTTCCGCAACTCTGTCGGTGCAACTCGACCAAATTCGTCGAACGTTTCGGCTCCACTCAGCGATTTTTGCCGCTGTTTCAGCCCAACTCGCCGAGTTCTACCGCCATTGCAGCCCAACTCCACGAGACTCGCCGAAACGCATCGAAACAACCAAAATCTGATGTTGCTGCCTTCAGGAATATCGAAGCTCCACTCTTTACGAACGTTGAAGCTAAAAGGAGTTGCATGGAACAGGAAACCTGCAGCGAATAGGTCTAGATGTACGGATTTCAAAGATTCCACTCTATTGCAGTGCTTAGCAACAACCAATGCCTTTGAATGGACGTATTGAAAACATTTGACCGACATTGAACGCCTATCACTAACATTGAATAGGGACACAGTGTTATCAAATTATTTTTCCAAGTTGAATATTTGGTCGAAAATGAAAAAGATGCAATCCCTCTCGTTGCAATACGAGTCTTCTAGCCGTGATGGTGATGACTGCTGTGCTCTTCCACCGGCGCTAGGAGTCCTGGAACAACTTGAAATCCTTCGTCTACAGAGGATGCTAGTGCCCACGCTTACTAATCTTGTGTTTCGACCAAGCTGCCAGAAGGAACCAGCGAAAACCAAGAAAAATCCGAAGAAGACTAAATCGACGGCAACTTCGTGAGGAGTTGATCCAACGGACCGAGAGAAACCGCCACGTGGCAAGATTCCATTCACTCCATGAGCAAGGAATCTAACCGATGTGGAGGTTATGGACCTCCGTGGTGAAACGCCTACGGTGTAAATATATCTTCTAGGTTTTTTAATGCTTTTGAATTTATATCTTTTTTAAATTAGAAAATTTGTCTTCTAATTATTTGTTTTATAAATTATTAATATCAAAGAAGCTTGATGAAATTCTCATAATCGAAAATACTTTAAATAAGAATGGTTAAGCATAAAATAACACAGATATTGATTATTAATTTATTATTAACCTTGATTTAATGTATAATAAATAACTCTTCACAATACTTCATTGTGTTCTACCTTCTACCCCTACATTTTGCTAGAACTAAATAATTCTATGCAATCATACTGGTTCTATCTTAGTGAATAACTTGAAAGCAATTGGCAAAATGCTATCCTAATTATCTTTATACACATAACAAGCAATGTTGGCTTGGATTAGAGTGGTAAGGTTTGGTTCATCAATGAAATAAATGATAGTGTGATTGAACCATTTAAACTTGGTTTTAGTCTTGAACATGGTTGAAAATATGGTAATGTTGAGAACAATTTACCAAAAAATCATTAAAGGGAGGAGGGACAAATTATGTTTTTTTCTTTTTCTTTTCCGAACATGTAAAATGAGTATATTATAGTTTAAAGAATATATTTTACTAGGATTATACATGGTTTTATAATTTATAAAAAAAATTGCCAAGACATCACAATGTCTTATAATTTAGTAAAATTATTCACCAAAACCTTACAATTAAGTGAAAGATTCACCAAGATTTTACAAGTTTTTATAATTTAGTTAAAGATTTGCCAAGATTTTGAAAAATTATATAATTTATTTGATTAATAAGTACAAAATGGAAATTGATAATAGAGTTGTTGATATGTTGTGTAGATCCTAAAATTTTCACATTCTCAATACATTGCTAAGAATAGAGCTATACATACTCCATAAACCACTCCCGCTACTATTAATGCAAGTAAAGAAATTGATGAATGGGTATTGGGCTGTCTATAAGGAACAATTGTTTAATTGAAACTGATAGTACCCAAGGTCTCTTTTGATATTGTTGAGTTTGATTATCTTCATTCTACTATTTATATCGATCAGAATATTGGGATTATTACTGTAAAAAAACTGCTAAAAGGAAAAGGAGTAAGAATAATGCAAAATCCGATGTTCAACTTACTTGGAAATCTCTTAACTTGTCTAAATTTCCATTCTTGATTGTGTTTGCTTCATGCAATATGTTATCTGAAGTGCTGAATTAGAACTTCAAAAACAAGATATTGAAAATGAAGCTTTCTAAAGGAGGATTAAAGAATTGAAATCCACTCCTATGCATCTACTTTCGGTGAATCTCCTTTGCCTATTCAATCTACATTTGCTTTGGATTTTGGAGCCACTATTTTTGCATCTAACATTTAATATGTTGATGTTCCTCTATCTCCTGTAATTTATAAGGCTTGATGTGCCAAATTGTTCCTCATGAACATAAAGGATACTATCAGCTAGGTTATGGAAACAAAACAAAAATCCACAATGAAGACTTGGACCGTAGCTTCAAAGTTGCAAAAGATTCAAGAAACTAACGCTACTTCAATTGTTAGTGATATTGATGATAACATATGCTAAAGTGTGTGGAGCTTACAATGTATTTTCAATTGTTAATCCGTTTGATATTTTCCATTCATGGTAGAGGAGAATATAAACCCTGCTATTGTTGCATTTGCTAGATTGGAGTCTCATTTTCTATTAAAAGATAAAATAATTAAATTTGGTTTCATGCTTTTGTGGATAAATGATCAGTTGGTACCCAACCGAATGCTCTTTTCCTCTCGACGTCCCTTTTGCCCCTTATGGGTGTGTAATTGTCTGTGAGATAGTGACGTGTTGATCCTAAGGTGCAAAGGAACGTCGATAAGACCAATAGATGGCAAGTGATAAGCAAGCATGCCCGTTTCTTTTAAATTAAAGTGTGGATCAAGTATGAATGGTATGCCAATTCAAAATCATTAATGAATTCACAAGCACGTGGGTTGCATAAACCTATGACACCCAATTTAAATGTATGGATATCGACATATTTAATTGAAAAATATTTGTATATTGAATTAATCATAGCAATATTAAACCTATACTTGCAATAAATATATGGAAACACATTAATCTTTTAAATAAATAAATAATAAACCTATATGTATCTTATGATAAAGTGTCTGCATGACTGTTATAATGTAATCTTATGGACCATTTCAATATAGTGCGTATTTTGTTTATACACCTTGTTGCTTAAAATTCTATTTAACAATAATTAAATTTGATTAATGATTTTAAACATACGATAATTAGATATGAAAACCTAAATGTGTTGAGAGAAAAACCAAGATAGTATTAAATAGACCAAGATAGTATTAAATAGACCATGCTCTCAATGTTATCTTTTTGTACTTTGAAGCACCCACCTTACTACAAAAGGTTTACACAACTATTATAGTATAGTCCTATGGACCATATAGTTTAAAAGTAAGACCGTGAAATATTTTCTAGTAAGTTATTTTATTTTGTGTACACCTCATTGCTTAAAATTTAATTTACTAAAATATTATATTGAACAACAATCAAAGACAATCAATGAGTTTAAACATATGTACCATGAGGATATATATCAAGTAAATCAAAGTGGTGGGAAAAAGCATCAGGGAAAAAAAATAAAGAATGGGGAGACTAAGAAGCTTGGATGACCCCTCCCATACACAAAGGGGTCACCCACCTTGTGATTATCCAAATGTTCAACACCCATTATACAAGCTCAAATATCATGGCTTCCAAGAAATGAGAAACCTATCAAGACATGATAGGATAGGATATAATAACGGTTCAATCCCCTTTAAACGACTCGTCCTACGTACAAATAAAGGTATGGATGACAAAGCAAGTAACAAAAACTTTCTTTGATCTATCCACATGGGAGTACATTGAAAAAGGAAGAGGGATAGGATGGAAATGTCTACACCCCACATATGTAATAAAAGCTCAACTGTAGATTGTATTTACATATTTGCAAGGAACAATTCCCATATCTAAATTTGTCAAGGACTCAAGGAGCTATGTTTCAAATGGAGACTCTTGCATGGTCAATCCTATATCGACAATTTGGAAGTAGATCTAGGGAGGGTGATGTCTTACAAAAATAAGAATCTTTGGTTAGTTGTTGGTCCAAAATATATTTTAGATAGTACAAAATCTTAGAAAATGGGGAATCTAGGGGCCCACAAGATGCTTGATCTATCTAGGAACAAAAGAATGGCAAAACATGCGTGTTTCTAATGCACATTCACTACACAGGTTTGGAAAAGTGCCTTTGAAGGCTTAGGGAAACAAATTACAATGCCTCAGACAAATGAATATGATTTGAAATCCTCCTACCCTAGAATCATAGTGCACAAGAAACTGTTAAAAAGAGTTTGGGTTGCAAATAAAAAATACCTATATTTGAAGTTTTGGTTAGCAAGGAACTATGCCAAAATAAACAAGAAATCATTTAGTCCAAGGAAAGCAAAGCCTTTTCCATGGGAAAATTTTGTCACATGGAGTAGGACCATTCTTTTTAATAAACTATGAAGTAGAAGAAAATAATTGGGTTAAAGATTTAATACCAGATCATCCCTATAAGCCAATATATGATAAGAAGACCAAGTCATTCATGGGATGACAACTTAAAATGGGGGTTTCAAGCTTTCAAAAGTGGAGGGAAGGATGAAAGCAACATACTTTCATCTTTGGTGGAGCTTCAAATGGAAATCCAAGGCTTTTAAGTGCGAGGAGGGTGGGGGGATCTTTGACACTAAAGGAACAAAAAAAAAATGCAAGGGGGATTGGAATCTCAACCAATAATCAAGTAGAATCTTTACCACTATATAAAGGACTTCTAATTTTAAAATACAAAGGAGGTATGAAAAGCAACATGGATAGGATAGCAAATCAATACACCAACATCAGCCCCCTCACTTCTTCCTCAACCCTCTAACACATGAACTTAAGCATTGTACAATTGCTTAGCTTAGCGATGCATGTGGGTTTATTTGGCTTGGAATTAAGATATGTCCTAAATTATTTTCCCTTTCCCTATAATGCAACTCCTCCAAGTGCGAGTGGTAGGCATGTGGGCATGTTTGAGTTCTGCATTTTGGATATTTCGCTACAACCACCCATGATCATTTTGTATTACAAATTTGTTTCATTCAATCACAACATCTTTTAATATAAATTATACTTATTATTGTGAAAAAAACCATGAAAGAATATTTAAAAAAGAAGGCAATTGAACTATTTTATAATTATGCACACAATTATTTCAAAATGTTATTGCCAATAGAAATGACCCTACAATTTTATGTCCTTTCTTCTAAAACTGATTAGTTTTTAACCATTCCTTCCAATTAAATTGATAAGTTTTTATCATTTTCAAGCTATGGAATGGAGTAGCATCATTTGTACACTAACACTTGGTGTGGAAAAGTTGCATCATTTGTAGATTGACAATTGTGTGAATACAACATCCAACCAACCTCAAAACAACCATCAATCTAAACTATGATGTACCTTTCCATCGATATTATTTTGCACTTAAAACAAAGACCACATACACCAAACTAATGTGCTATAGCATTACTTTATACATTTCCATATTGACTTCAATTTTAGTTAGTTTTTCTTTTCTATTTTCTACCATGCTTTAGCAAATGAAAAGGGGCATTTTGATAACAAGGAAGTTCTTCATGCGATCTATTTTGCTACTCATGCGATCTATTTTGCTACTCTCTTTTTCACTTCATCACATCTACTTCATTTTCTATTTTTTTTCTCCTTTCGACGTTTCTTCTCAAGCAATTGCTAGTTTTAAAGTAAATGTATTTTAATGTTTATTTTTAAGATGTAATAATATCAACAATGTTGATAAATAGTTTGTATAAAAATATAAATATTAAATGGCATACATATAAATATTGAAAAAATAATTTATATATATTAAAATTATATAAATATAAATTAATTATAAAAAAATTAGATTTATAAATTTATAATTAAATTAGTATATAACTTAATAATATGTCCGTGCTCAACCATGTTACTTAACTATATGAAAGATATAATATCAAAAGTATAGAAATGAGGTGGGGTGCCACATAACTTGCTTAATGATAATTCAACAATCTACAAAGATTAAAAGATAAGTTTCAAAAATATACAATGTATATATTGGACTTGAGTGTAGATTAGGTGGTTGAGAGGAATGTTGTTATCTTTCCCACCCAAGTTCAAATCTTACTTTTTGACACTTACTCATTAGGAATAAATAAAACCTTTAACTCCATAAAAATTATATTTATATATTTATTATTTTATTATTAATATATTTAATACTTTTAACTTTATTTAAAATTTTAACATTTTCAAACCCATGTGAATGTTGTTATCCTTCCCATCCAAGTTCAAATCTTACTTTTTGACACTTACTCATTAGGAATAAATAAAACCTTTAACTCCCTAAAAATTATATTTATATATTTATTATTTTATTATTAATATATTTAATACTTTTAACTTTATTTAAAATTTTAAAATTTTCAAACCCATGTGTATATAACTCTATTTAACACTTTCCATATCTTGTCATCACCCAATTTAATGTTTTTTATCACAAGTTAGATAGATGTCAGCTACCCTGTTTTTTCATTACTCTATTTAATACTTTTTACCACGATTTTACATGTCAGCTCCAGCCCTAAAGTACCATGTATTGTCGTTACTGTGTTTAATACTTTTTATCACAATTTTAGATGTCAGCTGCCAGCTACCTGGATGAGCTGTGGGTTTAATTATATTTTCCTATTCAAACTGTCTGTCTTGAAGTGGAAAGATTTGGTCGGTGGGAAAACAATTCTATTACAAAGTCCTCTCCAAAATTATCAATATGCCCAGAGATATGATTGAAACAAACTTTCTCAAAGTTCTCTCCAAAAATATCAATATGCCCAGATATATAATTGAAAAAACTTTGTCAATGAGTGATGCTGAGATTTGAACCATTGACCTTTTGTTATCCCAGCAAATTGACCTTTTGTTATCCCAGCAAATATGGAAAAACAATTCTATAACAAAATCCTCTCCAAAAATATCACTATGCCCAGAGAGATATAATTTAATCAAACTTTCTCAATTATTGATGCTGAGGTTTGAACCATTGACCTTTTGTTGTTCCCAGCAAATATGTTTCACAAATTCTCACTTTATGACATTATGTTGTTATCGCTCCAAAAATATCAATATGCCCAGAGCGATATAATTGAGTCAAACTTTCTCAATTATTGATGCTGAGGTTTGAACCATTGACCGTTTGTTGGTCCCAGCAAATATGTTTCACAAATTCTCACTTTATGACATATGCTGTTATCGCTCCAGCACAGACTCAACTTTAGACTCCAGAGTCCAAGCCTTTTGTCCACCGACATAAATGAATAGACACCATGATCTACACGATCTGACAAGTTGCTTTCATCCAAGAAAATGGTTCCTTCTGTTCCCACTGACATAAAAGATAACATGATCTGTCAAGTTGCTTTCTTCCAAGAAAAACGTCCCTGAAAAGAAACGCTTAGACAGTTTTGCAGTCTTTTCAAATAATCAAACGACTTCTAGCTTTTGGGTCGTGGTGCTCCTGTTTGAGATTTTCCAGGTCTTTGAAAGCCTCTGTTACATGTGCCCAAAAGCATGAATCCTGATTCTTTAGTGACTTGCGTACTCCACTGTATTACGTAAGCTTCAACACCAAAAGCTTCCAGCTGCAATTAGATTTCCATCTCGTCAGAGGATTCTGAATTGAAATTCACAATTCTTCTCCCTCTTTTGAAGTTTTGTATGACATGCTCAGAAACAGAACCATATCCTATGTGCTCTAAAATGCAGGCGTGTTCGTTCTTGTCGGAAGAATTTTCATGAAAGCATCTTCGGGACTGTCTCAGAGCTTTAAATACAAGTAAAACATGTAAGTGGCTAACCATTTCTTTTTAAAGTACCATTTTTGGGTAGATTACTTTTGAGATATGAGAGAACTCTCCATTTTGATTGCCTGTTCTGCACTCGCAAGTTGTTGTACAACAGTTGGATTGAAGTGCCGATTTCAGCCTCTTGAGATTACTTACTGCCACCCTACCATTCTCTCCATGCCATCTAGGGTTAGGGTTTGCTTAGTTTCGAGGAGCAAGGGAGAGGAGGTTTTATAGTTAGTAGAAGTTATTCTAAGAGTTCCACAATACAGGTTTATTTTTATATATATATATTTCATATATATTCACACTTATCATTATACAGGAAGAGGAGAATCATCTAGGGTTAGGGTTTACTATTCTCTCCATGCCATCTAGGGTTAGGGTTTACTATTCTCTCCATGCCATCTAGGGTTAGGGTTTGCTTTAGTTTCGAGGAGCAAAGGAGAGGAGGTTTTATAGTTAGTAGAAGTTATTCAAGAGTTTCACAATACAGGTTTTTTTTTTTTATATTTCATATATATCCACACTTAATATCATACAGGAAGAGAGGAAGAGGAGAATAAGAAGAGGAGAGTAGTAAAGCAAGAAAGTATACTCACCTCTTAACCAATCAACTATTATGTTAGTAGAAAACACCATTCAATGATTGTCCATTTACAAAAAATAAAGATCATGATATGTTAAAACTTATGTATAGCTACTATCTATCGTTTTTATAGCAAGCTGGTTTCCTTGTGCCAAGGCCATAGACAAATTATCTTGGGCCTAGTGGCTGTTCCTGCAACAGGCCTCTGCTTGGTTGTATTACTCTCTTTGGCAGTGCTATCCTCCTTTGTCCGTCACGGCCAACACACTATTATAATAATTGTGTTAGTGTACACACTATTATAATAATTTTGTAATTTTGTTAGTGTATTTTTTTTCATGAAAGTGAGTTATTAAGTGGATAAAGTCATCTTTTTTGTGGATTTATTTTAAGCCATAGTAATTATAAGTTATTTTAAAATGGGATAAAACTTGTTAAGGACAAAATTTTATGATCAAGTTTGGTCAATCAAGTCAAACTATAACTTTTCACAAAATCCCAACCATATTTGATGAAGATTTTTTTACCAAAAAGGGCTGCCATTTATTAACCTACCTTTTTGTATACCATTGTAGTTGCATGGTATTATTGTAGTTGCATGGTATTTTTAAGTTATATTTCCAATATATTTTTCCTTCTTGTGATGCAGTATGATAACCCTCCATCTCTGTTGTCTGATTTCTTCGGCTATGTAAGAAATGTGGCACTAACCTTGAGCCAAGAGCATGTTTTTATTTTAAACATTATTTCTATGCAACTGTAGGGAGCAGTTATCCTGGGATCCTTCATACTAGCAACAGTTTTAGGTTCAATCAGGTTCCTCTTATGTACTTCTTGAGGTATAGAATCTTAGGATCGTTTGTTTTGAAAACCGTGAGACGGTTTTGAAGATGTTTACAAGAAAATTCTTATGACATGATTATACAGGCCTGCATTTTAGAGTACATAGGCTATGGTTATGTTTCAAAGCATGTTATACAAAACTCCATGAGAGGAAGACGAATTGCCATTTTCAATTCAGAAACCCTCTTACTAGAGGGAAATCTCATTGCAGCTAAAAAATTTGGTGTTGGAGCTCACGTAATCCGGTAAAGAACTATGTAAGCCACTCAGAATTCATGCTTTTGGGCACATGCAGAAGAGGCTTCAAAATACCTGGAAAATGTCAAACAAATGGCAATTCCAGAATCTAGAAAGATCAGGTATACAAAGGTATGTTTTTAAGAATACATTGTGTATATAAAAATATCAATTCCTTGAGTGCAGCGGACTGAATTGGTGTTGGAGCTCACGTAATCCGGTAAAGAACTATGTAAGCCACTCAGAATTCATGCTTTTGGGCACATGCAGAAGAGGCTTCAAAATACCTGGAAAATGTCAAACAAATGGCAATTCCAGAATCTAGAAAGATCAGGTATACAAAGGTTTGTTTTTAAGAATACATTGTGTATATAAAAATATCAATTCCTTGAGTGCAGCGGACTGAATTTGTGTCGAGACTATCTACATGAATAATGTTGTTTTTATTGTTGATGGAATTTCATTTCATCTATAAAATAGCCATAATGTTATATTTTTCTTCTCTCATACTTCTCTAATTTGAGAAAAATCTGGTGATTTGGAAGTATTGTTATGCTGCTGTTTGCAGTACTCTAAATATTTATAGAATATCATATTTAAAAGATTCCTCATGTTAAATATTTAATCATATAAAAATTATTATTTAAATTAATTTATGTAGAAACATATTTGAAATATTTTTTATAAATTTATTTTTATATTAATAATATGCTGAATTGTTTTTTTAATAGTATACTTATGTATAATGGATTTTTCTTACACCAGCACATATATATATATACATAGGAATTACTATTTCTGCAGTGATATCCGCCATGTCAAATCCATACAACTGGCATAGTTAGTTGTATTTTAATCTACACAACATACACTGAATTATGCATTCTGCAAATAGAACTAGAATTAATGGTTGTATTCTGCACATAGAACTAGAATATTAATGGTTGTAACATCCTCTGTATACTTTTACATTTACATCTGATACAGTCATGACATATACGTGGAACAATAACATATCAGAGTGGGATTTCACCAATTTAAACACAATCTCCATACAACGGCAACCACATTATTTAACTCTCAACATATAAAGACAATCACCGAGTTACTTCTATGATAACGAAGCACTTGAGATTGAATCACTCCAGCGGCGTGTTCCTCCCACGGCTAGGGTTTCCCTAGCCCCCGCCTACAGGTTCAGATCGTCGTCGTTGTGAGAAGCAGATTAATGGCCCTGCTCGTTGAGGTCAGTCTGTTCAGATCGGAGCTCAATTGGGACATGTTGGTGTGGTGCTCTCTACCTAATCTTTCCAGCGTCAATCAATTTCCAGGAACGAAGATGGGGTCCTCAGCCCAAATGGAGCCGAAAGGAGCTTTCTCATCTGTGATTGAAGCTTTCAAACTTTTGGCTCGCCCCATTGAACTCAGCAAAATGATCTCGATCTACTCAAGAAAAATAGAAAGACTTTTCAAATTGCTGGACTCCATCCCCGTTGGAGTTCCTATGCCCAGATCCAAAGAAAAAAAATCTTATTCGGTCAGAAAAAGCTTTGATTGGAAAGTTTACATGCCTCTCGCCTAGCACAAAGAAGACTAGAGAAGCATGGATAGTAGGTAAATGGCTTCCCAAGATAATATGCTAGGTAACTCTGTTTGCATGTGGCAGAGGGTTTTTTGCGTTTTTATTTCAAAATAGGGACAATATAAATCTGATTTTTTACCAAGTCCTTACTTCATTGGACCTCAAGGAATGTTCCTTGACTTCAACTCAAAAGAGGAGATCACAACAGCCCATCTTTGGGTAAGGCTACCTCTCCCTAATATTCTAGGACAGAGGTACTTTAAGAGCTACTGGCAACCAATAGGTCCATATAAGTCCTTACTTCATGGGACCTCAAGGAATGTTCCTTGACTTCAACTCAAAAGAGGAGATCACAACAGCCCATGTTGGGTAAGGCTACCTCTCCCTAATATTCTAGGACAGAGGTACTTTAAGAGCTACTGGCAACCAACAGGTCCATATTTACCGTGTTGAACCAAAAAGAAATATGTATTTTATGTTAAAATATGCGTGGAAGTTAATTTGGAGAAAGTGTTTTTTAGAGTCGCTACAAATAGATATGAATGACTGAAGTTATCAAAGCAACTCCTTTTTAAGTGCAACTTGCCATGAATATAACACTCTGCTCAACATTGCTCGAATCAAGAGATTCAAACTCCTCTTGAGCAAGCTATGAACCTGTCCAGTGAATTGTAAAACCCTTTTAACGCAGTAAATAGAAGACGCAAAACACAACAATATAAATTGCCACGGCAATCAGAGACATCCCAAGAACGATTGTCCAAAGAGAACTCCAATAGCTTTGGAGCTCTTGAAAATGTAGAAGATGTGGAAAAGGAGACTAAGAAGCTGAAGGGGCAGCCAATCCAAGAAGACCTCGAAGTTTAATTCAAATTCCCTTGCATGCCCAAGGAAATCATGATAGAAACAAAATAGAATAAAGCAAAAGGTATCCTAAAGTTCGCTCCATAGTTATTCAAGTCTTTAGATATAATTCCATTTGCTCCTTTTATGCAATGTGTAACACACCCAATGTTACCCTACACTTTAAGCACACTAATAATAATAATTTTTTCTTCTTCTTTTATTAAATTTTACATGCATAATGGTTATATAAGTTCCTATAACAAATGCATAACAAAATAAACATTGTTACGGAAGCATAGTAGATCAACATATCAAACACACTACACCAGACCAAACCAGACTTCACAACACATAGAACCTGTGACACAATGTAACTATTGCACAAGACCTTGGACAAGGGCTACGACACAAGACCTGAGACGCAAAAGATGTGACACAGAGTACCTAGGACGCAAAGGACTTGCGACAAAAGTTGTGACAAAGAGGACCTGGGACGCAGAGTACTTGCGACAAAAGGACCTGTGACACGAAGGACCTGGGACGCAAACACGGTTATGCACAATAAAACTTAGTTGCAATCAACCAAAAAAAAGATAAGTTATTGAATCAGAATAGTTAGCTACAGTTGCTTACATAAATATTCAAATATGCTAAGGCTAGAGAACAATTTTCACAGCCTTTCTTCTATCATTAGATGTCTTATAAATTATTCATTAAACATGCAATTTAAGCTATGAATATGAATTTATTATGTCACTTAAAACGAAGACACCACTTTGTAATGCCCCCGACCCTCAATCTGGCTGTCAAAGGGGGACGTTAACTAAATCGGGACCTCTAAGTCCACCCATAAACATAATTACGAGTTATAACAGCTAAAATGCATGTGCAAATATGGAATTTAAAAACACGCGGTGGAAAAGAACTTGGTCTACACGCATGTAGCATGTGATTCCAAGTATAATTATCACGGACATATAAACTAAAGCATTGCACATCGGAGACAAAAGAATACTTATCTTTTGAACAAGAAGATCCAAGCAATTGGCTGCGCAAGAGCGATTTTCCATCCAACCATAGACACTCTGTCCAGCATATACTCTTTATGCTGAGAGGCCACCCCCAAGCTGGGTTATGAGCCCACCAAGGTGAAGGAAACACCTACAGGTTTCTCTCTCTTAGCCCACAACCCAGTATGATCTCTATGCTTAGCCAAATGCTCAAACAAAGCTCTACAGGGAGCACACTCACCTACATAGCCTTGGCTCCCACAATACTTGCCCCACACAACACCTTTATAGGCTCAGGCATTCCCTTCACCGATCCACGGTTCTCTTGGGTGATCCATCTTGCCACGTGCTTCCAGTGTGTGCATAGAAGAAGTCCAATCTTATATGTGCTGCTATAGAAGAAGTCCAACCACCTGAAGCTTCAATTTGTGGCTTCTCAAGCACCTACGAGCAGCATAACTCGATGGGTAAGGGTTCCTAGCTTGCCCAACCTCTCTGCTCATCTACAACCATCTAAATTTTATTTCCAAAATGCAACTTTGTTTCTAAATTCAAATTTTTGGGTTATACATAGTCTGGTCATCGTCATGAATAGCAATGGAAAACTCTATGTAGTGTAAAAATATTCCTGAGAGAATGATGGAATGAATGTTGACTCCAAGGAATATGAGGTAAGGGCGAAAAGACAACTGACATAGCTTCTGACCATAGAAGAAATAAGATTGATGACAACTGAAATAATTGTCACAACCCTCATGCTTCAATAACTACAAAAAATGACTTTCCCCACCAACCTCACACATGCATTCAATTATTGGAAAATAGTCAAATGAAGGTAATTGACTTATTTAATTCACATGGTAGAAATAGGATTAGTCTCCCATAGGCCCTCCTTTCCTCTCCCCCTCTAGTGGAATTTAGCCCCTTTGGTGCACTTTACACAGCCATTCTCGGACCATTTTATTATTTATGCACATAATATTTACATATATTTCGAGTTAGCATGACAAGCCAACCATATGGTGCAAATAACAATATTCACATCATACATGCCTAGCCATTCTCTAGTCAATCCTTGGCCTTGAGCTTTGCACTAGGAATCCATACTAGCATATTTACATAATTTTGGTTAAATACATTCCAAGTCAAAATTGGGGATGTTGCAATCCCCTCCGCCTTGGAATAACATCGTCCTCAGTGTTTGCTCAAAATTAGAACAAAAATGGATATGTCTCTTTCATGGCATCCTCTAACTCCCATGTAGCCTCATCGCTATCGAAGTGCTTCCATTGCACCTTTATTCATACGATGGTTCTATTCCGGAGCAATGTTACTTTCCTGTTTAGGATGCATAGTGGCTTGGTTTGAAACTCTCCATTGGGTTCCGTCTAAATCACATCCGAATAAATCATGTGGTTAGGATCATGTACATATTTTTTAAGCAAGGAAACATGAAAAACATTATAAGCTCTAACGTTAGCAAGCAATGCAATTCTATATACAATTGATTCTATCATTTCAAGCACTTCAAATGGACCACAATATCTTGGTGACAACTTGGCACAACTTCCAAGCTTCAAGGAACTCTTCCTTGGCCTCACTCTAAGGTAAACATGATCCTCAATATTGAATTCTCTATGCACTCTATTCTTATCTTCATGGTCTTTGTGTCTATCTTGGGATGGCTTTAAATTCTGCCTAATTTTTGCAACTTCTTCTTCCATCTCTTTAAGCAATTCTAGCCCAAGTATAATGTTGTTCACTGGATTATCCCATGTCATGGGTGTCCTACACTTCCTTCCATAGAAGGCCTCAAATGGACTCATGCTCAATGAAGTTTGCTACCCATTGTTATATGCAAACTCTACCAAGTGTAGATAATCTTTCCACTTGGATGGTTTGTCCATCACATACATGCGAAGCATGTCCTCATGAACCTGATTTACTCTTTTTGTTTGCCCATCCGTTTGTGGATGGTAGGCAGTGCTAAAGTTCAGTTGCGTACCCAAATATGCAAAAATATTTTTCCATAAATTAGAAGTAAATTTGGTATCCTTGTCTGAAATTATTGCCTTAGCCAATCCATGCAATTTGAAATTTTCCTTCATAAAAATATTTGCAATGTCATCTGTGTTATATGTAGATTTAACTGGTATAAAATGCGTTGATTTTGACAATTTATCCACTACAACCATGATAGAATCATGTTGTTTAACAAACATTGGAAAACCTATAATAAAATCCGTGGAAATTACTTCCCATTTCCATTCCAGAATTGGCAAAGGGTGAAACAAACTTGTTGGGTGTTGGTGTTCCACCTTCACTTGCTGACACTTCATACACCTTGAAATATACTCCGCAATATCTTTCTTCATCCATGACCAAAAATATTGCTTCCTGGCTGTAGCAATTGTTTTCTGATATACTAGGTGAGCATAATATGGCATTTTATGGATCTCATCCATAACAATTCTCCTCAAGTCTGCCACATTTGGAATATAAATTCTATTTTTATAAACAAGAACTCCATCATTTTCTAATTGATACCCTTTATACCTCTTTTTGAAATTCTACTGCTGTAATTTATCTTTTATTTGCACATATAATTCGCTTTCAGCAAGAGAATTAACAATCTGTTGTCTTAAATTTGATTGGCAAGTTGTGATGGCTGCCACATGCATTTCATGCACCTTTCTACTGAGTGCATCAGCCACGTTATTTTCTTTTCCTTTTAGGTGTTTGGTCTCAAAATCAAACTCACATAAAAAATTCAACCATCTAGTTTCCCTGGCATTTAATGTTGGCTACTCAAATAAATATTTCATACCACAATGGTTTGTCCTCAACTCAAATTTTCTTCCCATTAGATAATGTCTCCACATTTTTAAAGCATGCACTATGGATGCAAGTTCCAGAGCATGTAGCATAATTATTTTCATGTTCCTTCAACTTTATAGACTCATAACGCACCACGTGATTTTCTTGCATAAGAACTCCTCCAAGTCCATGTTTACATGTATCTGTACACACAACAAATGTTTTTTTCTGAGTCTGTGATTTTCAGAATTGGAGCATTTGTGAGAAGCTTCTTCAACGGCGGGAAGTTTTCTTCACATTTTTGTGTGCATTCGAATTTCATTCCCTTCTTTTTCAAAGAAGTGATTGGGTGTGCAACCTTGGAGAATCCTTCAATGAATCTTCTATACTAACCAACAAAAACTGTTATTAGACAATCTACCTAAAGCGGACTTAAGGCGTGATCTCTCTAGCTCAATGTAAGTCTAGAACAAATGAGACAAAATATGAAACTACTCTCCTAGATATAGTTAGAGATCGAGTAATTAAGCATCTTACCTTAGATTTGTAGATCTTTCTCCTTGCTGTTGTCCCAAGCTTCACAGTCGTCAGATCTCAGCTGCAAAACCTATGAAGACACATAGGAACAATACAAGCAGTAAAGCATGCCTAAACACTAACTAGTCTAAGTAAACAGTTGAAGAGGTGAACTATAAATATCATTAATACAATAACATTTATGGAAAGCATTTATATTACCAACTAATGCCTCAACGTCGCAATCTCCTTCCGACAAGCCAAACCAAATCTCCTAGAGATAAGTAGGTTCCTCCAAGACTAAGGTGCAGAACTACTGAGCTAATTTCACCAGCATAAGAGTACTATAGACTTCCCTCTCTTGGAATGGAGAGGGCTCTTGCATTTATAGGACCAAGTAGATAGAGTAGGTTGAGGATCGTGGGGAGAGGGTTGAGGGATCCTTCCCAAATGTTAGGGAACCGAAGGCCAGCTCACATAGGAGTTAGGGATAGATATCCATGTCATCCATCTTCTGGAACTCACTCGAAAGCCACCTTTATCTCATGAAACTGACTTCGGCGCATGTTGCATGAGTGCAACCTGCGCCGGCACATCTTGCTCAAAGACAACCTGTGCCGGCCTAATCAGGAGTGTAGATAAAGGTCATCAACTTCCTCTAAATGACTAACTTGATCATGGGACTTCAAGGATTTAGGCACTGAGGTTACATGGTTGTAGATTTTGGGTGTAACATAATGCCCCCTATTACCAACTATATTGTACAATAGTTGAAGCTCCATTGAGCCGCCAGTGTTGGAACATGATTAGTGTTCACTTCCAAAGTATCAGGGGTTCAGATTGTGGTGACTAGTCAGTTTTGTTTTTCAATTGAAATGACCATGTCCCCATGGGGTTTGTAATAAGTGTGCTAGTAGGGTTTTTTGAGTGGCTTGGTCCCCCATGACTTGACTATCAACTAAGGCATTCCAAGGAGTTTCTTGCCCTTGTTAATTATGCTTTGCCTATAGCCGAGTAATAATCGACAAGGTTTTCTCCTACTTCCTCCAAAGCTGGAATGCCTGATTTTGAAAGTTGAGCCTTTGGGTGTTATTAGAGTCCAACTGATGTATATGAACCTACTAGACACCATGTATGTCTTAGAAGGTCATTTCCTAGGCCCCTTTCCCATTAAAAACAATGTCCGAAATTTTTTTACCAGATGCGTTGGATGAGTTTTTTATTTTTATTATTTTTCCAAATATTTAATTGGAAAAATTCAATTTGTAATATGTCAGTCATTTGGGGGTGGATTTCAGAGATTGAAGGCTTAATTCCTAAGCCAAAAATCATATTTGAACCCCAAACCCACTAAGCCTAAGTTTCAGACAATCATTTAGCGTATTAATTAATATTTTCTCAAAAATTCAATAAAAGAGAAATATCAATTAAAATAATAAAAAATGAATATTTTGGAGATAATCCAAATCTCTCCAAAATAATCCAAATCGAATAAATAAACAGGCTAAATGACATGGCACATGGCATTCATGATTATTCCAATCAACTCCAAGTGATTTCAGTTAACTGTACAGTCACCACAAGTCATCCCCATCAAAGGAATTCGCCCTCATTCATAAGATTTATGATTTAGTGAGGTGGAGGTGTTTGAGTGGTTTGTTGGGAGTGCATTGATTTTTTTGGTAGGCTCCCTCCTCAAATGGTGGCCACATCACATGAGTTAACTACCACAAGGTCGAGTTAGCATTGATAACAAGCTCCAAGCCTCACCATCCTAGCATTCACGCCCTCCTCTATTCTTCACGTCAATCCAAGGTGGAAGCATGTGATTAGCTTGGTGATGGTTCTTATGTGGGAGTGGGGGGTGCCTTGCCAAGGTGGAGGCCACCTCCCCACTCACCATTACTTCAAACTCGAGTTACAAGGTGGATCTCAACTCCGAACTTGGTGTGATTATATTGTGATTGAGATTTGATTGGAGTATTGGCTCTCTTCCTATGCCAATTTGAATTAGGCTTCTGGTGCCTTGGTTTTGTATAAAGAGAGGTCCTTTGGGCTCTCTTAGGGTGGATTATTTGTGCAAGAAAACTCTGGCCATTTACTGTGTAATATTTTTGCCTTTGTACAACATTGAATAAGATTGAGACTTTGGAGGTCAACTTGGTGCATGCATGGTTCATGGTGTCTTGTTGAGGTAATATTTTTCAAGTTTTATGCATGCTTATATAGTTGAGTTTGGATCTAACTTAGAAGGCTTGTTTTCTGAAGCACATAGGGCAAATATTTATGGATCAATTTATTTGTCTAGATTGGTATTTAAACATTTTTGAAGTAGCATGCTTTAGTTGGACTCAATACATGCTCTTTGGATTTATTTTTGTACTAACATACTAAGATCTATCTCTTTTGTTTAAGTGTGTTTTTAACAAGTTTCAGGTACATCTTTGAGTAAGAGATGAGCTAGTCTGCATCTCCCCCTTCTTCAAAGACCTCAAAGGCATCATCATCCCTGAATGTTCAATGGCTTTCATGTGATCTCTTCTTCATCCAAAGATCTAAGAAAGGGCTTGGCTTCTTCTCATCTCCACCATCAAAAGCTAAATCAAATTTTTCCTTGGTTACTACAAAGCGGATCTACACACAAAAGGTTTTTATCTCTTTGATTCGTTTTTTCAAGTAGTGCATTTGCTTCTAAAGATCATATTTCTGAATCTTGCAATCTATTCGGTTAAGTAGATCAAAGATTTACACTTTGATCTACTTATTGGGTCTAGATCTCATTTTATAACTCTTAAACTTTTAGATCTAAGATCTCTTTTCCATTCCCATTTTGTAGATCCATCATTTTCTATTAATCTAGTTTTTTCATTTTTCAAGATCTAGTTGTTTGATTTGTTTGTAGATCTATTTTTTAAGTTTGATTTTCAATCTTTCCATCATTAGAGTGCCAAAATACCTCTAAAAAGTGCCCTAAACCCTTTAAAAAAATTTACCAAATTTTTGCCTTGAAAAAGTATATTGGGATTTGTGCCCATTTTTCACCTCATTTTGCGTGCCACTTCGCTGCCCACTGTCTTCTATGTATTTCCAGCAAGCAGGAAATTTCTAAGACAGTCCCAAAAAATCACTTTTCCCTTTCCTTTTTGCCTTGGAAAACGTGCACATTTTTTCTCGAAAAAACGTGCATATTTCCTACTTTTTAGCTTGTTGATTTTTCTAAGTTTTACATTATTTTTCAGTTCTGGAAATTAATTTAAAACAACCAAAATTTCCAAAAAATTATTTTTTCAAAATTTTCATCATTTTCTCGAAAAACGTGTCTTTTTCAGCTTGCTGGTTTCTTGCTAATTTTGGGCATTTTTCTGCTATTTTCCAATTCTGGAAATTAGCCTAAAAATTTTATAAAAAAATTCATAAAAATTTTCATTTTTTTCCTTGAAAAACGTGCATTTTCACCATAAAAAGTAAATTTTTCTCAACATTTTCAAGGTCTGATTTTTGGCATCATTTTTCTATTTTGGGCCTTTTACTCATGTCATTTGGCACTTCTCATCACATCCACTTTCATTTTTTCTAAATCATAATTCAATTTCGGTTTTTCTAACACTCTAATTAGTTGTTGTTAAGAGCTCTTATCTACAGGTAAACGAAAAGCAAACCAGGCGAAAGAAGAGCCAAAAGGCTAAGCGAACCAAACCAAGCAAGCAAAACCTTTTTGACAAGTTCCAAAAAACCAAAAAGACATTGTAACTCATAAATAAAAAAGCTATTGGGATTACGGCTCCCACGTTCTTCTTCCCCTATTTGGGGGAAGCTTGTAGTGTTGTGTCTTTTTACTTCTTTAGTTTAGCTTCATTTTTCAGTACTTAGTTTAAATTTCATTTTGCTAGAATAATTTCAATTTCCAAATAATTGCTAGTTGTTCATTATTTGCTTAAGTAGTTCATTTTTTATATAAACTGTTAAAAGTAGAAATCTCTTAAATCTCACTTAAGCAAGTGGATCAAGAGTGTTTTTTGTCGGAGAGTTGCTTTGTTTTTTGTTTTACTTACTCTCATGCTCTCTCAAGTAGGGTCTTTGACCTAAAAGAGATTCTTGAGTAGATTAGACTTTACTTTCAGTACTTTAATTTCGTGCATCGTAAGACTCTTGAATCTCACCATAAGGTGGATCAAGAGCACTCTCTATCGGAGAGCTTTCTTGTGTTGTAATAAAATCATTCACAACTCACACTCCCTAATAAAATTGGAATTTACTCGTTTCTCCACACCACGTATGCTCTGCCCAACCCTAAAAAGTTGGATTACTTAGAAACGGTGTTGGTTGCCTAATCGCATAAGATTCAAACCATAATAAAATCTTTACCCCATAACCAACGAATCGGCGTTGTTCGTCATAAAGTACTCAAAAGTGGGAACTCCCAGTGAGGGCGTCGGGCAACCCAACCTCAGACACAGTGGATGGTTAGTTATTTGAACGCCTCGCTGTGATCCAATCCGGTCCGTCATGTCTTTGAACGGGGCCACCTAGAGTACTTCTTCCGATTAGATTTCCAGGACATCGTGTTCCGGTTGGAAATGCCCTTCACCTAAAACAAGATTACTCAAAATTTACAATAAAATTTACCAAGAACAAATTGCAAAACGATCTCACTCACACTGAACTCTTGTATCAAGCAACCCAAGCACTCAAGACTTTTGATTCCATAAGGCACTGGTCCTTGACATCATTTTATTTGCTTAATATCTATCTGGGGCACTTGTCATTTAACTTCTATATTATATTGTGAGTGTCTTGCTCTTAAGTTATCAAGTGGTTGTGTATCTCAGTATCTTGTAATTGTATCTTTGATTATTCAAATTGTTATTGTAAAATCAAAAAACTCCTAAAACAACACCCATCTGCATCACCTCACCTCAAAACATATAAAAAACACAAGAACCTTAGAAACTCTTTATAGAGTCTACCCCCCTTGGCTTCGTTAGGAGTTTGCCTAAACGGAGGAGCTGGGATTCAGATGACAGTACCTGGCTCATTGCTTGCCTCCAAGGCCACACATTTCTCACTTGTAGTGAGGAAACAACTTTTGAAAGATTTCTACTGCTGGTGTGCATCTCGGCAGACAACACCCCCCAAAAGCATGAAGCTGGTAAAACTAATTAGGTGAAATGCTTTGATAGAAGGAATGGCAAGGACTTGTTGGATAGAAGATGCTGCTGCAGTAAAACTGACTCTGAGAACCTAGTCTCGTATGACTCACAACATGGCTACTGACCAATGCAATGCAGATCGATGGTAGTAATGACCGACTGAACACAATCATGTCTACTAGACATAAGCGTAGATCCATGATGAGATGATAACACATCCACGACCAATACAAAGTGGATCCGTGTAATATGACTCAAACAATCTCCATCGCAACCTGGGTAAAACATGACTCCCTAGGGTCTTCAAGTCGATCTCGCATTGATACGAACTTATCCATGTGATTACAAATGTCTTGACGTCGAACATGGTAGAAACCACTTGATTACCGGTCATTTATGTATATCGTTAACATGTGCTAGGGAAATCACCATTAATGTCAATGATCCCCAAGGTATCACAGCACATACCATTGAGCGTGAATTAATGAGTTGAAGTCGAATGCTCAACGGGATCTTTCAATCAAGAGTCGATAATGTAAACTCATGTCGAAAGCGAGGTAACCTGCCATTGAGGCATGCATGCCCAAGGTACTTGATTGGTTTCTAAGTTCAATCCTCGGATGATGATCTGAAGTCGACAAGGATGAACCCGTAGAAGGAGGGCCATGATGAATCCCCCATCATCGACACAAAACTCGATAACAGATGTTTGGAGTAGATCAGATGGTACAGTAACATGCAAGACTGACTCAGAGTAGACCAACATGATGGAATGTGTACTAATTGAAAACGATGAGCGGTGAATACATCTCTTGAACATGGGCATGGCATGACCTGACAATATTGACACGACGAGAATGACGGCAACTACTAATGCAACTGATAGCGGAAGCATTCCTTGGATGACCCAAAGGAGTAATAAGACTCAAGGACAAATACTGGATGAAAATGCAAAAATGAGTGTCATGTTCAAGAGCGACTAAGTACTGCCATAGTAAAGGTGTAACACAAAAACTTTAATTTTTCCCCATCATGACTGATGAGTACCTCATGTGTTTTTCAACGAGCTTGATGAGGGTAACCAGATGCTCGGTATGGCTCATCTCATAGACGAATCCAATCCCAAATTTTTTTCGAACCTGAGAAAGGAGGGGTTCGTCCCATGGCGGGCCTTTCAATGTTGAGTTTTAACAAGTCCATAGAAGGTAAACTCAGCGTCATTTCATGTATAGAGAGTGAAAAGAACTAAAGAATACTCCAAAGGTCCTTTTTCGTAAGGTTAGCCTCTTCGCCCTGAAAAGGGTAAAACAACGCGAGAGAAGACTCTTCCAATCATGATTGGCTGGAGTATTTCTTTTTTTTGTAAGTAGTGCCCCTTGGTCCGAAAAAGGGGTAAACTATCACCAGGAAGATGACCATTCAAATACTTTAACAAGCGTGAACGCGACAAGTTTGTTTGGTGATCTTTTCGTATTTTGAAAGCCTAAAAAGAGCTTAAAGAAAAATCTGGGGTGGTTCCTTTTTCATGGGAGTTTAACGAGCCCGAAAATGTGATAAACTATGACTCAATGACTTATTCTCATCGTTTAACGAGCATGAGAAAGAACAAAGAGTCAGCTCGGTTGTCATTTAATAATTTACATTAATGAGCTATATAATGACAAAAAGACACTCGAAGAGTGTTCATACCTGATGATACTTATCAAAAGATCACCACATCGAGAAAAGGCACTAATGAGGCACCTGCAGGTCAAAAACTAGGTCAAAAGTGGTTAACCGAGTATTAAATATAACAAATGACCCAAACTATAGTAAAAAACCCACTAAGCATCAAAATATAAAAGGAATATTCCATTTTTTGTTATAAAATGGATGAAATAGTGAAAAGAAACTACAATTGTTTTTTACCAAATTGGGAGAGTGCAAAGTGCCATTTGGAGCCGAATTTCAACTGCAGTTTTCGGGAGCTACGATCCATCATTTTCGAGCCGTCTGCGACAGGTAACCCTAAACCTTCTCATTTAACATTTTAGTGGATTATAATTTGCCTTTTTATGTTTTTAGGTAGATTTTAAGAGTTTTAAGTTGGTAGAGTTGTGTCCACGGGCCGACGCAGGAAGCCCATTTGAGCTCTGCGCCGACACAGATCCTGAGAGGGAGTTCTGTGTCGGCGGTGCATTGTCAGAATGGGTGATCTGCGTCGGCGCAAATGGCCAAACAAAACTCAAAACCTAGCAAAAAATAACAATTTTGGATGGAGAGGAAAAGTTCTAAACATGTTTAAATGGTCTACTTGGCAGGTCTGGAATGATACAATGGTCCTTGAATGGCGGGAACGCGAGCATGAGCTCGAGGATATGCAAGTGGAAAACAATCCACAAAGTGTTACAGCATTATGAAACTGCGGGCTACTCAAGTACTTTCGAGTGCCAGGGATGAGATCCGAAGTCTAGCTACTGACATACTTGGTCCAATGTTGGGACCCCATTCAGCAGCGCTTCCGAATAGGTGAGCACACGCTTCCCATAGATGTCGAGGACATCTGTTTTCTAACAGAATTATCTCGACGAGGGAATCCTGTGTCTTTGACCAGGTCACGGGGTGGTGACCATTCGGTTGAGGACATGATAGTTCAGTGGTGTACTTTGGGTACAGATATGGTTGGTGGGAAAATTCCCATCAAGCATGTCGTGGACAGGAGCTTACGAGTGATACTCTTCACTGTTGCGCGAGTTGCTGGTAGCCAAGCTGCTCACTTGGCTAGCAAGTCGCAAATGATGTATGCTGGGGAGTGCATGACTCCTACTATGTTTAACTGGTGCGAGGGGCTTCTTGTCAACCTCAAGGATCAGTTGACCAAATGTCAGTGCGGGGCACTGAAGCAGTTCGGATATGGCTCGATCGTGGTATCTTTCATGATGGAGCGGGTACCTCTCTTGCGCCCGCAACTGGACTTTGAGGATCGAGAGATACGTGATCCTCACATGCTAAGATGGGAAGATGCGATGGCTCGCCATGGTGGCGGGGGGCCCATCGTCAGTTTCGGTATCGGGTTCTTCTCATGGTTGCAGGCAAAGATCCTCATGATAGAGGATTATCCATATGTCGATACAAACTTCCAGGGAGATCCCGACCTAGTGCTTCTAGAGGGGATGCAATGGGATGACATAGGTAAGAATCATTGCTTGTGTTTTTATATTTTCTGATTTATGTTTTTTGTAGTAGTGTTGATAATGTCTTACATGTTTCTATGCAGACGTGGGTCCAGAGAGACCTTTGGGAGTCTCCCGCTAGGTGCGGAGAGGAAGAGTGTTGGAGATGGAGCCCACGGCTCGTGATGCTCTTGAGGAGAAAGAGGTGATCAGGGAGAAGCTCCAGGGGATGACTTCCGACATTCTAGAGCATGTTGTACATGACTTACCCCTTTGATATCAGGAGTTGACAATTAGGGTACCAGCTCGTTTCGGCACGCTACTTCGAAAGGTGGTGAGGGCCGTTGTCTATTACCATGCTCAGCCTGGGGCTGAGCGGCCTAAGGCCGTGCATTGCAGGGTTTAGGCACAAGGCCTGTATATGTATACTTTGAAAGCTTATGGGCTTCATATTTTTTGTAGAGACGACTCTTACTGAAAGCTAGCATGCTTCAGATTTTTGTATTAGCACTACCATTTTGTACTTTTGTATGGATTTATATATATACATACATTTTTGGCGGCTTTATACATTATGTGTTTTAATGGATGATTAATATGATCTTATTTACAAGTTTGCTTATACAATGGATGATTTACATGTTATGTATTCTTTTATGTTTTACACAAGTATCATGTGTGTAATGTACCAATCTAGAATGAAGTTGGTCATGGAGTCGGCAACTGCGTTCATATCTCGTGGAATGTGTAGGTACTGAATAGATTCAAAGGACCTTTCCAAAAGACGGCTTCATCTATAGAGGCGGAGTAGAATAGGGTCGCGGATAGCATAAATCCGGTTAAGATGAGATACCACTAGTTGTGAATCCAAGTAGATAACAACGTGGTCCATACCCAAGGAAAGAGCATCGGTTAGGGTTCCAATCACCGCCTGATATTTTGCGGCGTTGTTGGTTGCAAAACCTAGACAACTTCCTCTTGAGCTTATAAGCTTGTCGGTGGGAGATTAAAGTACCCAGGTTACCGAAGCAAGGTTACGGGTATGCCAGCTAGCATCGTCCGCGAATCTGTAGCAAGTTGCCATCTGCACAGGCAGACAGAACATGGTATAAGAACCAAAACAAGACCCAGACACACTAAAATAAAAGTGTCCCACCACACAAAACACGCACGCCATGTACAGTATATACAAGATGTTTATGCGTGAAAAACTAAAGCATAGTACCTCTTCAGGTAGAGCCCATTGCGAGGCTCACCCAAATATATCCCATCGTAGTCCTCTAGTTCGTAGGCTCCTTTCTCCAGAACATGTTGCACTATATACGGTCCTTGCCATATGGACTCGAACTTACCTGCCCCCAGCTTGTCGTGCCTTTGATCGTATGTGAGGACCAAATCACCTTCATTAAAGACGTGGGGTTGAACTGACCTATCGTATTGTGCCTTGATGCGCTTCTTGTGTGCCTCGTTGGCAAGAGTAGCATCGCGGTGGGTCTTGTCAAGCTTTGCAAGGTAAAGGAAACATTCTTCCTCGGTAGTGGTGTTTAGAAGAAGTTCGACTGCGAGTTTGAGTGATGGGATCTCGCACTCTATTGGCAGGATTGCCTCCAATCCGTAAACTAACTGGAACGATGTGAATCTGGTGGCAGTCTTACTAGAGGTCCGGTATGCCCATAGCACAGAAAAGATCATATTGTGTCAGTTGGACTTATGGGTACCCTCCATGCGTTGAATCATGATTTTCAAGACCTTGTTAATGGCCTCTACTTGTCCGTTGGACTGTGGGTAGTAAGGAGTTGAGTTTTCATAATGAAAACCCAATCTTGTGCTCAGTTTGTCGACCATATGATTCTGAAAGTGAGATCCATGGTCAGTGACTATGGCTTGCGGCACTCCAAATCATGAGATAACATGATTGAACATGAAGAGTGCGGCGGTTTTTCCGTCGTCAGTGTATGTAGGCATAGCCTCGGCCCACTTTGTGAAGTAATCCACGACCACTATGACGTAACCATGCCCCCTGGCCTAGGTAGGCTTACAGTGCATGAAGTCAATGCCCCATTTAACGAAGGGGCCAACGGCAATAATCGGGTGTAACGGGGCTAGGTGGGTGCGCTTTTTCATTTGAAAATGCTGGCATGGAGGACATTTTTTTACGGCCTCGATACAATCTTTAAAGATGGATGGCCAATAATATCCTGCGCAAAGTATCTTCTGCGATGTAGCCATCCCAGAGAGATGACTGCCACAAGCCCCAACGTGACAGTCATTCAAGACGTGTTTAGCCTCCTCATGAGTGAGACAACATCGAAGAATAGAATCAATGTCACGATGGTACAAGGTATCACTAATGATCAGGTAATACTTTGCGTGGTAGCATATTCAACGACGATTGTCACGAGACAATTGGGGGTTGAAACGTTGGGTCTGGAGATATAAGGTAATATCCCCATACCATGGGTCAGACGTGTTGATGAGGAACAATGATTCAGCCAGAAGAGAATCATTGGGCTCAGATCCTAAATCAACACGGGGAAGATCGCAAATCAGCTTAGCAAACACCAAAGACTTTTTAGACTTAGCTTTTTCGAATAGGAGATCAAATTCCCGCAGTATCACGATCCAGCGTGAATACTTGCCCCCAAGTACCTGGCGTGTCAAAACGTTGTACATGGGGTTCGAATCGACGATGATGGTGGTGGTGCGTAGCAAGATGTAATGTCGGAACTTTTTGACGGCAATGACTCCTGCGAGAGCGAGCTTCTTGACATTCGAATAACGAGTTTCAGAATCTATAAGACCCTTACTTAGGTAGTAGATCACATGCTCCTGGGCGTTATTGTCTTCGTGTACCAAGACCATGGCGATCGTGGCAAAAGTGGCAAGATAAAGGATATAATCCTTGCAGTAATTGGGTGATTGGAGCACAGGGGCTTGCGTAATAGCATATTTGAGACTATCAAAGGATTGTTGCACTTGGTTGTCCCAGATGAACGGGACGTCCTTCTTGAGTAGTCTCATATATCCCTGTGTCTTTTGTGCGAAATTACAGACAAAACACCGTAGCTAAGTTACCTTCCCTTGTAAACTTTGAAGTTCCGTGATGTCTGTGGGAGGTGGGAGAGCGACAATGGCTTCCACCTTTAAGGGATCAATGTGGATCCCATCTTTCGAAACTATAAAACCGAGGAGGTGTTCAGACTCGACACAAAAGATACACTTGTGAGGGTTCAGGCAGATGTTATACCGCCTGCATCTGAGGAAAACTGTTGTCAGATGATCAATGTGGTAATCACGCTGCTGTGAATGGGCAGGGAGATCGTCTAAGTAAGGTTCCACAAAATCCTTCACATCATGAAAGGCGTATGACATGGCCCGCTGGAATGTGGCACCAGCATTTTTGAGACCAAAAGGGAGTTTGCGATAGGCAAACGTACCCCAAGGACAAATGAAAGTTGTCTTTTGTTGGTCGGCGGGGTGGATCTCGATCTGGTTGTAATCGGAAAAGCCATCCATGAAAGAGAAGATGACACTTCCAGCACAATTGTCAATTATATGGTCAATAAAGGGAGTCAGGTAATTGTCCTTAGGACAAGCCTTGTTGAGATCCTGATAATCGACGTAGACATGAATGGTACCCTGCTTCTTAGCTACAGGGACGACATTGGAGACCCATTCTTCCAGTGGGACAGGGTAGATAAAGCCAGCCTTCAAAAGCTTCTCAATTTCTGCCTTGATTACCGCAGTCTTTCGAGGGTGTACCGGTCGCAACTTTTGGTGGACTGGTTTGACGTCGGGATAGGTTTTGATTTCATGTGAAACAATAGCGGGGTCTATCCCAAGCATCTCCTCGTAGGTCCAAGCAAACACATCTCGGAATTGCTTGAACAAGGTCGTGAATGTTGTAATCTCTTCAAGGGAACACTTTTGGCCTAAACGAATGTGTTCCACTACACCAGGAGTAACCGATATGTCGACCGAAATGGTAGGTTCAATGTTGGCCAAGTTGCCTTCAATGTCTGTTTGACACGTGAGTATCGGGAACTGAGGGCAAAGGTAGACATCCGGTGTAAAGATTGTGGTGATGTTGTTCTCTACAGTATCCGATGGGGGAAGGAAAGACGATCGATGGTGGAGGTCTTCCCACGGAGGGTCATCCGAACTCATGATCTCCATGATGGACTCGTTAGGCCGAAAAGTCTGGAGCAAAATATCAGGTAAGGAGGACGTCCGCTGCAGAGAATAGGATGTGGAGGCCACGGCTAAGTGGTCCTCAGGCGCTGACTGGATAGCCTCATAAGTGAGTTCAGCGAGTGAAAGAGGCATGGGGTCTCCAATCAGGTGCATAATGGCTTCGTCAGGTAGAAGCCATTGATCAGTAGAGTTAGGGATAGATGAAATCTGAGAGGAGATCATGTTCACTGTGGCAACATTATTAAGGGGATCCAAGGTTGGAAAGACGCCCATAAGAGATGAATCTTTTATGAGGTCGACCCCCACACTCTCATATAACTGCGAAGATTATCCAAGTAATGGAACATTATCGCCCGGATGAGTAGCGGTGTCAGGTGTACAGAAATCCAATCGGTCGACACTGACAATTCGGCCTTGGTGGGGGAATTGTACTATGCGGAAGACAGATGATGTGACCGCAGTCATGGCGTAAAACCAATTACGACCAAGTAAGAGATTATAATCTAAAGGGGCTGCGACTACTTCCACGTTAATGGTTGCGGTCTTACCCCCCAACTTGACTGCCAAGGGTTGTAACATCCCATGAGGTTGAAATCCACGTTCCTCGAATGATTTCAAGGTGGTGGGAGAACGGTTCAACTCGGGAGAGCCAATGGCTCTCCAACACGAAATCGACATAATCAAGGTAGAGGCACCTTCATCCAAGACGGTACAATGGATTGTCTTCCTGGCAATGTTTGTGGCAACTTGAAATGCCAACTGATGGGAAAGCCTTGGCTTAAAGTACTCAAGTCGGAACATGATGGTATTAGAATAATTTGGATCAACCGCATCGATGGCAGCGAGGAGAGTCTTGCGTTGATTAGGGAAATTCTGCAAGACCTCGAGCGTCGACATGGCACAGGGAGCTTGTGCCAGGTCCTCTACAATATTGTAGTTCTAAGCAGCTCGAGCATTGGGATTGAAAGCAGCTCTTCGAATCGTGTTCTTGGGCGGATGCACAACACTGAATCTAAGGAAGGCTTCTCAATGGTGAGAGAAGCGTGTGGTATGGTGACGTCGGGAATAGAAGTGGAAGTTTTTTCAGTATTACTTCCAACCGGTTCCTTCTGAGGGACTGAGTCATATGAACAAGAACGTGTGTTCAAGTTGACGATCTCACTATGCATCATGAGAACATGCGCGGTAGAAGATGCCTCTCCTTGGGAAGGAGAGGTGTGTGTGATCAATTGCTGGTTTTGAGCGAGGAAGGGATCGTTAAGAACTGCGGGGGTAGACCTTCCTTGGAAAAACTTCTGCACCTCGTCTCGATGGGGACACTTCTTTGAGAAATGGTATCCACCGCAGAGTAAACAAGGATAGTTCAACTTCCAGTTCTGTTTGGTGTCTTCGGGGGTGGGCTTGGGCTCCTGCTGGTTAGAAGATTTCTTAGGTTTCCCTTTGGTTTTTTTCTTACCACCAGATTTTTGATATGAAGCTGATTGAACAGAATTCACCTCTTCGGTGGAGGTAGGAGCGGGCGACTTGGTGATGTTGGTGCCAGCCGGTGTTGGGGATGGGGAAGAGCCTTGGGGATTCGATGAGCCAACAGTTTGAGTAGGAGGCTGGGTGGTAAGGGAACCAATGATGCCATCAGCTTGAGGTCCATTAGGTGGTTGTGCAGGGTCGTACGTGAGGCGGGGTGCATCGGGAACGATTTCATATAACGTTTCGGATTGAGCATAAACCAAGTCTAAGTAATGGGCACAGGGAATAGCCTGTTCTTCAGTGACGGCCCCTCCCATGGCCACGTCTCAAGCTACAACAGGTAAAAGTGACTTTGTGAACCAGTCAGCTAAGAGTTGGTCCAGAATGTGAGCCTTAATGAGACGTCGTCTTCGCCGCCACTCATGGATATGATCCGAGATGTGGGTCACGGTATTCTGGCGAAGAGAGGTCAGTAAGTCAGTACCAGTCTCATAGTGAATAGGCAACTGAAAGTGGGTCAAAAATGACATAGCAAGAGAACTGAAATATGGAAAAGAGTTGGGTGGTAGTTCAATATACCACTTGGCAGCGACGCCGATGAGAGTCCGTTGAAATAACCTAAGACGGATCGAGTCGTCCATCAAGGAGTTGGATGAACACCATAAGTGGTATGTCATCACATTATTTTTTGGATCTTCACCAAGTTTTCCATCAAACTTGGGGATATATTGCGGTAACTTAATCGGAATGGGTGGCCAGTTATGCCCGTGGAAGATGGGATCATTTGTCAGGCGAGATAGGTCAGGTAGGTCCAAAGTAGCCAAAAAGGGCAGCGGTTGGTTCACCTAGGGGTACTGATAGTATTGATATGGCATGTATGGACCGGTAGGACCTTGACTCGACTGGTTGTAAGGTGTTCCCTGGGGAAACTGACCGTAAAGGGGTATGCCACCCGGACCATATGTAGGTCTGCCGCCATAATAAGGTGGTCAATAAGCGTAGGGTGGGGGTCCACTGCCACCTCCGGGGGGGTGGAGGTCCACCACCACCGCCAGGGGGATGGAGGTCCGCCGCCACCGCTGGGAGTGGGTGGGGGTACGCCACCACCTCCGTAATAAGGTGGTCCTCCACCGCCTCCGTCATGGGGGTGGGCCACCACCTCCACCAGAAGGATAGGGGCCTCCGCCATCGCCGCCACTGTCGCCACCATAATAAGGTGGTCCTCCACCATAAGGTGGGGGTCCGCTGCCATCGGGGGGGGTGGTCCTCCGCCTCCGCCAGAAGGGGGAGGACCTCCACCCACTAATACATATGAGGAAATTTTCCACGGTTTTTCGTTGTTATTTCCATTTTTTTTCGTCTCCATTTCGACGATCATGGGATCGCTTGTTCGTGGAACATGTTTCGTGGATATAACGACGAACATGAAAATCCGTTGCAATAGAGACGAAAAATGTTGGCCACGTGTCTTCTATAAGGTGGTATTGAAATTGATTTTTTTTATTCATTTTATACAAATTGTCCCTATATTGATGCAACCACGTCCCTATAACGACATAAAGTTGTCACAAAGGCGTTGACATAAATTTGCTTCCACGAAACACCGTCTTTCTAGCAACGGTGCTGCGTCGAATAGAGAGAGCCTTACTATACTTGCGACGATGTTCCGTCGCAAGTATCGACGCACGTTTGGTGAACAGACCAAAAGAAGACAGACCCTGTGACGGTTTTTCTATACTTGCGACAATGTTCCGTTGCAAGTATTGACGAACGTATGTCGAACAAACCAAACGAAGGTAGAACGTCCGACGGTTTTGCTATACTTGCAACAAATTTCCCTCTCTATATCGACGATACCTGGAAGTTTAAAAAAAATAAAAATCGTCAACGCTTATTACCAGCAAGCTGGAACCCCTTGCGGGCATCTTAAAGGCCTCCTGCAGGCATACTTCAAGCACTACTGCAGACATTTTAAAATGATGTTGCAGGCATCAAAGTGGAGCCCACTATGGGAATAATTAATGGTCAATGTCGGCATTTAGTAAAGAGTATTGCAAGCATTGTTATGAATCAATGCGATCATTTTAAAATGGAAGTTGTGGGCATTTTGGAGGACATGTCTGCTGGCATTTAATGGCCCTTGTGGGCATAAATTGTGGGGTCCATGTGGGCATGACAATGAAGCATTGCGTGCATACGGGAAGGTTAAGTAAGAAGGGTTAAAATGGTGACAAGCCCACTTTGGGTGGAGCAGCAACAACAACAACAATAAAACATTCTTGTTTATCTCTTATTTCTGGGTTGGTTAATGATGTTTGGATGATGATAGAGCAGCAGCATAATGATTGAGGAAGACAAGTACAGCAAAATGAAATTATCTTTGTATCTTTGATTTATGGGGCTTCACTGAGTGATTAACAACTTGGTGACATGATGTTGATTGAGTATTTGTGACCTTCTGGGTCCCTTACATGTACATCCTTCGCATGAGAAAAGACCATGGGAAATGGGTGATAATTGTGGGCATTGTAGTCAGATTCATATTTGATCATTGCATCTTTGGAAGAGTATGAGTTTACACCAAGACTAAAATAAATGAGGAGGATTCCCTCACCATTAGGCCTCCCCCTGCTACTTAGTACTTGAATGTCCTTCTGCAACATTGTTATTGGAAACAACCTTGGGTTTCCAAGGGATTCCAATTCATCTTATTCTCTGAGGAAGCGATCCACGATTCAGAGTATGGAGTCCTTGGCTGTGCTAGGCCATGAAATTGTTACTTGATCATCGCATCTTTGGAAGAGTATGAATTTACACTAAGACTAAAATAAATGAGGAGGATTCCCTCACCATTAGGCCTCCCCCTGCTACTTAGTACTTGAATGTCCTTCTGCAACATTGTTATTGGAAACAACCTTGGGTTTCCAAGGGATTCCAGTTCATCTTATTCTTTGAGGGAGGGATCCACGATTCAGAGTATGGAGTCCTTGGCTGTGCTAGGCCATGAAATTGTTAAGCCATTCTTGTTAATATAAGACCTTATTGAGTTGATTACTCCTTGCACTAGAAAAATATTGGTTCCTAGAGAACCCTTTCTCCATAGTGGTACAACTAATTTTCACCATGTCAGATTTCACTAAGAATTTTTTCTTAGTGTGTGATGACTATGGTCTTTATCTAAGAGTGGTATTTCAACACAATGGATGGTCTTCACTAGTAAGCATCAATTAAAAAATAGAAACCAAAATTCAAAATGTTGATTATGATCCCCAAACATAAAATAATTATATATTTTATGCATTTCAAGACGGATCTTTTAAACACTAAAATAACTGGAGAACTTGGAAAGGAGAAGGAGAAAACCATGTCAAAACCTACTTTAAAAAACACGTCAAAACGCTTACCTTATCATTGTCCTTTCTCCAGATCCGTTCGCCCATACAACTTGATAAGAGTTGTCCACGAGATGCATGACCATCACCAAGACCCACATAAATCATCAAAGACAGAATTTTTATATGAGTAAATAATATATAAGCAAATAAACAACCATTTAGATCCTACTACAAGGTCCTGTAGATGTCACGTCCCCTCCCGTCGACCCAATGCAAGGAAGGGAACATGGCACTAAAATCTGGGCTTTTAGAACAACTTATCCAAATTCATCATGAATAAAGGATATGGCATTACAGTAAAATGCATATGTGTGCAAATGTAAATCAATTGAACATGCACAACGGAATAAAACATCATCCACACACATTTCATACTCATCCAGCATATCAAAATAACCATCAAAATAAACATTGCAGAAGTAAACATAATAAAGTACTCATCTTGATGTAATGATGTCCCAAGCAACTAGCTATGTCGCTGCAACGTTCCACCCAACCATAGGTCTCTGCTCAGTCTGTATTATTTCAGCACTCAGAGACCACCCTTGAGCTGGTCGTGATATCTACAAGGAAATTGGGTCTCTCAAGCTCAGCTCAGCCAAAGCAATGGATACCCATCTCAACCCCAACGTTCTCTTACACACAAAACTCAGATATGAGCCTGGAAACACATTTTCAGCAATGGGACACAGAAACTAGATGGACATGGGTTTTCCCCAAAACATGGGCACACCAAAAAAACGGATTTGTGAGAGGGGAAATCAACCATAGGGAAGAAAACGATTTCTCCCACATATATTCAAGCAATCAATGAGCCAAAACAACCTCTATGGTCCCCAAATCGATTTCCCTTTCTTCCCCACTGTTATACAACACAAAAACGCCCTTCCCAGCTAGGAGAATGAAAGAAGACACAACAAAACCATGGAGAAAAATGCCCAGGTAGCTCCAAACTCGTGAGAGAGAAAACCTGATGGGTGAATAATGGCTTGGGGAGAAATTCATGGCTATTTTCTTGCCCAAGAAGCCAAACACGATTTTCCATGCAGGGTGGCTTTCCTATACCCGAATTTGGACAGCCATACCTCTCCATTCCCCAAGGCATTAACTACTTCAACCAACTCTTGGGAGAGTAAATGATTGGGTACAAAAGTCAGCATGGGTAGTTGAGGGTTGATGGGTTCTCTCATTGACACTTGGCTTGACTTGATTGGCTCAAAGGTTTGAATATTTTCCTCCCAATTCCTTGTAAACATCATGCCGCCACCTCTTGTTGCATTGCATAGCTAGTTGTGGGAATTTATATTAAAATGCATATTTACAATTCCCATGGTTCACTAGCACATGGGTAGCATAATATCCAATACTTGTCTCTTCAAGGTTGAGCATTCACTAGCGGGGCCTTGGCCTTGAGCTCCACGCTAGGAATCATACATAATATGCATACAATATTTACATTATAGCCCAAAATCTTACAAGGGTCATGTTATCACCTAACTTGTAGTTGCCCCTAGATATAGATCCAAGATGGATGGCAGAGAGGATGGGAAACCAAAGAGGTGCAACCAAGATAGTCTCGACTCCTAATGGATGGTTGTCACGTCAATCGAGGCAATCTTCACTTTATGTTATCTAGCCCAAGACAACAAAGGGGGAGACCCATATCCACTCTCGATAGGAGAGATCATACCAAAACACTAGATCAAATCAAATAAAAATGAAGTACGTAAGGTGTATGGTGAACCCTAGATCTATGGATGAAGTCACAAGATGAGTAATAGGTTGGATCAAGGGTTTTAAACAGTGTGGCTTTGGTCCAATATGTATGTGTGAGTGACTTATGATGTTTGAATTAGGATCCAGGATTAGGGTACTAGTCAATCATGAGAAAATCCACTGCCTTGGGAACCGTTTCCAATGCAGGTTAGTTAAGGACCAAATTGGGGCTAACCAGTACCAAATATGAGCTTGATGGATGGATATGACAATGTCGAGATACTCAAGCAAACAAGACAAGGATCAAACCACAAGCTAACCCAACAATCCAGGAAAGTCAAATTGGCTTGGAGAAGATTAGTGCCCTGGGAAATTGGCCAAATGGAGTCGGATGTCCACCAAATTATAGATCAGGGATGTTGAGGTGTCAAGCTAGGTGGATCTTGAAAATTAGGTTCATCCAATGGCTAGATCTCAGTAGATCTGAGATTGAAATGTATCACAAAGTGACCCAAGTGGGGCTCAACCCTCAAAATGAGGAATGGGGCCCACAAGGTGAAAATCACTGAAGTGACACACTAGGGGTAGGTTATCAAATGTGGAGATGAAGGATCAAGTGGGATCTCACCTACCCACGTGCTAGATCTTAGCAAACTCACCCCTTCTAGGAAGTGCGACCTCCCTTGGAGAAGCTTCTTTGCCTTGGAAAATGGGTCGGATGAAGGCCAATCCACACCAAACTATAGATCCGAATCGCCGTGGATACTATAGAGGTGGGTTTTAAATTTTATACCCAAAAGCCAAGTAGATCTTGCTAGATCTGAGAAAATGTAAAATGAGGGTTTGAAGCATTTAGACAAATGGATAGATCATGGAATGAGAAATTACCTTGAGATCATACCTGAGTGATGGAAGTAGATGCCTTGTTGTTGAGGAAGACTCTCACAGAGATCAAATGAGAGATTGTTGATTTTGCTTGCCAAAATGATGCCCTAGCTCACAAGTGCGACCTCCTCTACCTGTCAAACCAAGCCTAAATCGATTCAATCAAAAAGATCAAGTATGGAGGAAATACAAGCGAAATGCAATAGTAACATGAAATAGAAGGTCAAAGACAGCAATACTCCTTGTTACCAATGAAGAAACCCAAGAAAGAAGTAAGGAGGGTCCTCCCCTACCAATACGTCCTCCTTGAACCAATTCGGCCTCCACCTGTAGATGACAAAAAAGTGGTACAAAAGATAGCAAGACAAGATCTCCAAAAACCCAATGCAAAGGAAGAATCAACGAACGAACTCCAAAAGCATTCACCACAACACAAAAGATAGATGCAATAATAATTTCTATTCCAATAATCCAGAGCCAAAAGTCCCCTTTACAATGAGAAGCTCTCTCATTTAAATAGGATGGAGAGAGGCCACAATCCTAACCACTTTTTGAATGAGTGACTAAGATTAAAAGATCAAAAGATCTAATCAATGGTTGAGATGAGCTCAACAATACAATACATGGTTCAATAATAAAATATAACAATATGTGGGCAAACTCGCCCTAGGAGAGGGGATCCCACCAAATCATAATGATAAAATATAATATCTAGATCATGGTGGGTCCAAGGGGTAATTTATAACACCCTTGGTCAATCCCCATGGCACAATATCCAAAAATAATCATGCTAGACACCAAATCGTGCCTCTCTGGGAAAGTCGTGAGCCTTGGAAGGCTCCAGAAATCATCAAAAAATGCCATAATTGATGGATGTGGGTCCCGATGAAGCTGAAACTGCTGGAGAATTTGTGGAAGACATCCTACTCATCATCACAAATCATCCCATGCCATAACCTTGCCTCAGTGCCCAAATCGAATTCCTCAGTAGCCATTTTCACCATTTCTGGATTGCCTTTAGAAGTGTGAAACTGCCTAAACTGCCCCCTGGAGTGTCTGGATCCAAAACTTAAGACCACCGGGCTGTCTGAGAGGGGGGTAATATGGTAATAACAAGTGGTTGGAACACCCCCTCCAAAAATAGCGCTCTAGGTGAACCAATCATATCTCTACTCTACTCTGATAGGGCCTCCGACAAGCCAAAACTGCTCTAGGATAGCCAATTGAGGCTAAAAATCACCGTAACTGCCCGGAACGGAAAACAGACTGTCTCATTGGACTTAGAAGGTCCAAATACATCTAAAGTGTGTACTCATACACCATATAGACCTCCACATGGTCAAAAATAAATGTTCATCATATCCGGCAGACCAAATAATAATAATCTGTAAAAGTGCTGAAAAGCACAAATCATCATCAAAAGCCTGAAACCACTGCATAAGCCCACCATGGTGACCTATACCAGACCATGTATCTTCTATCTGTATCATCTAAGGTCTGCCACCTCATGTCCTGTGGTTGATTTTTGGTCAAACTAGGTTTGACCAAGTCAACATGACCAAAATATAAATCAAACTGTCATCAAGCCGCTGCAAGGTGTCAAAGGTTAAAACATGCTTTACAATCCATTCAAATAGCAATTATAACAAAAAGTAATCATTACTGGCGATCTAAATCCAAACATAATAGGTCATTAATTATTATTTATTAGTCAGACAAGACTTTCAAGGTCATACTCACTTCATAGTTGTGATCAATTTGCTAGTGAAGGGTGAAGGCTAAGAATAACATGGCTAGGTCAAAGGATGACTTACTGACTTAACACTGTGACACTTTGGAAATGGATAAGGGAATACACACCATAGCATATAGTGGACAAGCAATAACACAAGGAATGGCAGTGTCTCACAAATAGGTAAGTTGTTCAAAGAGTGCTTATTCACCTTCACAGATGCGCACAATCCATAATACAAATGAGTCCAGCAATCTTTTTGATATAGAGTTTAAGTTCCATTGGCTTTTGGGCCTAAAGTTTCCATAGCCTTTGATCTATGTGTGTTTATAAACACATTGCATAGATTTACATTTCATGAGGCTTCTTGCTGCAAGTGTGTTTTTAAGGCACTTGTTTACCTGAGCACTTCTAGGTGTGTCATAGACAGCTTGTTTACCTAGGTATTTACATTTCACAATAGATATAACATTTGATACTTCATAGCCAATTTCATTTGGCTTGCCTTTCATTCATGTGTGTTGAGAAACACATTGCATGAATGGGATTTTCATATGAGATACAACATTTCATTTCCATACTTTGCATTAATGGCAGCACTAAAAGTTTTAGGTTTAGCCAACAACATCTTTAGTGACTAGGGGGACTTCTCAAGGAAATCCAACTCACCAAAGGTAAGTTTTTTCACCAACTCAGAGCCAAGACACAATAAACAGGGAAGCTTATCCAATACAGAGGCTACAGTGGGGAAATGTCCTCCATGCCACTAGTCAAGTAGTAAGTCAAGGTAGTGAACAAACTGGGTAAGTCATGGATGGATGAAGATAGTGAATAATGAAACCAACACTAGCAAACCAAAGTATGGCGGGAATGATCATCTCTATTCTCCCTAGGGAGGGTAAAACCAATGAGTATAGGCCAAGAACTTCTAAGTCTGAGTAGGGACAAATATTATATATATATAGTACAACCAGGTCCACATATCTATATGATTGCTAGATCATGATACTAGCTGCTAAGACATGCTACTAGAATGGAAATAAAAGCAATTTAACCACAACACCATAATATACCTGCTGAGTCATATACCTGAATGCTCATCATCTAAACCATCATCTGTCCTCTGAAACTGCTGCTATAACTCTAGGCACTACTGACTGCTCTGTGCAAATGGCTAAATAGCTACATTGGTCATCTCTCTAAGTGTCCTAAAACTCAGTCATGGCATGGGGAATAAAACTGATGTCCATAAACTGATAGTGATCCATACTAGATGCTCATCTCAGCATCTCAATGCAAGGGAACTGGCTGAATAGTGTATTGGAATCAGAAAAATAAGGTATGGTAGCCCGGCTACTATATATGTGATAACAGGTCAAAATGGGGATGTGATAGTAGAAATCAATGAACCGTGAAATGTTAAATTTATTAACAATATTTTAAGAAATAGACATGCATTTAAAAATTTACAACCATCCTTAATACATAGGAATAAAAGAGTATTTATACCTTATTGAGATCCTCTCTTCTTCTAGAATAGTTTTATATTCTCCTCGTGAAATAGCATCACTTGCTCTACTACATGTGAAGAGCTACTAGCCAGAATTCATCATACTACAAAAAACATAAGGTGCACTAAATTCTTCTTTATTGAAAAATAAATAAATAACTCAACCCCTAAGGAAAAAGAATAGTTGTTCACCTGGAAAATCTGTGTAGGATCTTTGTAGTACCAACTGGTGGTAAGTTGTTTTGATGTTGCTCATTATTGGAAGAGGTTGTTAGACACAATGGCTCACTGAGAGGGATCCTGTAGGTTCATCTTAATTCTGTCCATACACTTTACATTCTCTACATCCACATCAAATAATCATCACAATCAGTTTGTCCAAGCTTCATTATGCCCAACATCTTCTCATTCTTTCCATTTATATTATGCACATCAAACTGCCCTTACTGCTTCCCAGAAATTAGAGATAAAAAGTTTCCATCATGCTGCTGCTATATCATCAACCAAGCATCATGTCTTTAGCAATCAGCCAACCCATAAATAAGAGATAAATAAAAAAAATGTTTTGTTGCTGCTGCTCCACCACCGAAACTGTTCTCATCCTAACCCTCGAAATTCAGAGCTCACTCACACTCATCCGAAATCTTCCACACAATTTCATTCAAATTAACGATTTGATTTTTATTTATACTTGTCTTATCCATTATATTAGGAGGCCGACTTGCATTTTTATTACATATAATTCAAATAAATTTTTTCATTCCATGTTATCTTCAACAAATATTTATTTGGTCTTTTAGCCACATCATCAGTCTTCATGCCCAATGGTTTCCATTTTTATCCCGCATGGACCCCACTATTATGCCCGCAAGGGTCATTACAAAATGCCTGCAGTCTCCTCTCAAAATGCCTGCACTACTCTTCATGGTCACTCTGAAAATGCCTGCAATGGGCTATTTAAAAATGCCCGCAGGCCTTCAATAAAATGCGTGCACACCCTCATGGAGATGCCCGCAATGGGCCAATAAGACCTTCCAACCAATGCCCGCAATGGGGCCATCCAAGATGCCCGCATGGCTCTTCAAAAATTTCGGCATCTGTCTTTTTAAATATGCATGCAAGGCTATGATTTATGACCGCAATGGGGCCATCCAAGATGCCTGCATGGCTCTTCAAAAATGCCAGCAGTTGCCTTTTTAAATATGCCTGCAAGGCTATGATTTATGCCTGCAGGTGCTTCCCGGCTGTGGATGTCAACATGACACATGGTGCCATTCGCCCAGCATGTGGAGAGCACTAGAGGAGGGATCCTTGCACCCCGCGCCCATAATGTCGCACACTTTCTCCATCTCTGTCTCTGGCCTGCCCACGCTGCTCGCCTCCACACATGTCTGCCCGCCCATCTACCTGCCCTATCATCTGTCCGCTTCCACAGCTGGCCACCTCCACACTTGTGGCTTAATGGTCCCCTCATGTACTCTCGCTCACAAGTCCCCTCACATTTCCTTTGGCTTCCACCCTGGTACTGCTCAACCGCACCTCGACCCTTTAGGAATTCAAGACTGCCATCCTTTCGACACTCAGCTCTTTCAATTCTGCTCTCTGCTCTTAATTATGGCTCGTGTGAACACCATCAAAGGCTTCCAGTCTCCTCGTTATTTAAACGGGCCTATGCACACCACATATAGCACCCAGTCTGCTTCTTCGAACCTCTGGTTCGGCTCTTTGCACCCTTGTATTCAGCTGCACTTCTGGTTCTGGACCCTCACGGCTCTTTCCGCCATGACCAAGTCGCGTGGGATTTCTCATCGAGGTGGTGGGAACCATTGCAGAAGCCAAAGCACCCCAGGCTCTGGGGATGGATTTGATACTGGTATCTCCTTTTCCAGTCGTAACCTGATTGAAGATTGGGAGGGGCAGCTGGTGGCAGAGCACTTGGCCTCCGGCTCCAATGGTGGCTCCATCAACCACTATTGGCTCATGAAAAACATGTTGGTGAATATTCTGGACGATATGCTGGGAAACTGGGGTTCTGCAAGGAACCAAATGCTGGCCACCAGGGCCAAGCTCATTGCACTGGACAAGAGTCTGGCTAATCTCGACGCCGCCTTCTCTTGGAGCCAGCACGCTATCGTGAGCCGAAGCCCGGACCAACTTGACTCTGCTAGAAAAGGTGAAGGCGACCCCAACTGTGTCTCTAGCGTCCTAACTGAAGGGTCGGTCGCAGCTGCTGCTACGGATACCTCGGATCCTTTTCTGGTTGCCCCTGCCTCGCCTGCTGCTCCTCCCATGCATTTTCTGATTCCTTCCACGATGGACTCCTCGCCCTGCAAACAACTATGCAGCCACGCCAAGCTCAACCTGCTGGTTGCCAAGAAGACTGAGCCGCTTCCCGTCAAGCTTCCGGAGGATGACTTTCCGGGGTACTGCCCCATCCTGGAAGATTTCCTGCCTGAGTTGATTGTTACATGACATCTTTGGAGCTCGACGAGAAGACCAGGTCTCTCCACTCTAGTTTTTGTGTTGGCTTCACTCTGGTTTTCTGTAAATTTTGCATCCATGCTCAGATAATCCATGTTCAGATAATCCTTTGTTCTTTGGTCATGCCACTAATGGAAACTTTCTGTTTTGAGGCAAGATGGTTTGTAATACTCTGAATTGTAATACTCTTGCTGCTTCAGCTATTTTTGCTATGCCGGATTAACCCCTCATCCCTGGCCGCTCTATAATCTTATCTTTTTACGTAATTGACAACTTATTTCTATTCTATTACTAGGAATGATCTCATGTAGAAAAAAATTCATCATAAATTACCTTTTGGCACTGAGAAGTAGGTTGCACACTTGGGCATGCAATTTGTAGTTTAGAAACCATCATAATTTCCTTGGAGACACTCCTCATGTAATAACATCACTTTATCTTCTACCTTTGAATATCTAGACATATCAATTTATGAAGGGCTCACCATAGTTAATGATAAAAATTCCAAACAGATTGAGGAAAGCAACCACAGAACCAATCACATAGCTTTTCTTGGGCCCTAGCGAGTATGAATAATTGAAATATTCTTAAGGAATATTGTAATTCAATTCAATCATTAGAGATTCCGACTTTTGCATCATTTTGAGAAATTAACAGCGTATATATACATTTGTAGAAGAATTACAGCTATTTAGGTTTAAAGATTGTGTCAATTCTTTTCCTAGTAGTTGTGTGTTCATTGTAGATGCAAAACTTTGCCAAACAATGTTTGAGTCGAAATTGTAGAGAACAAACTTGCCTGAATATTGCATTTCCCCTAACTCAAAAAACAATATTATGGTCTCATCCATCCAGACTGTTGATTTTCCATCTTCTAGCTGAATATTTCCATCTTGACCAAAAGTGAGGAATCCCTCTTCAATTACTAGTTGGCTTCTGATAAACCCAAAACCAGAAACCTTCAAATTTTACAGATACATAAACGTTACAATAATAAAAATCAATCATCACTACAATCTAAGAACTTATGTATCCAAATAGGAAATTTCACAATATAAAATAAATATAGAAGATGATTTGGCTAATACAAAAGAAATACAATAACAAACATACGATACAAACATAAAAATGCAAAACATATTTGTGTGATTTTTTTGGGCTACTTTCTCATGCATTGCAATTGGAACTTTGATGAATAGTATTTGTACTTGATGATGATGCAATTGGAATTCTCATTGACCCCATTTGGTCATCTTTGGATGTTAATATAAAATATTTTTTTTTCTCTCTCACTATATTTTTAAGCCACACACTCACAAGTGCTAAGGCTAATGATCACACCTTGATGAGGAATAGGGACGACTCGGCTGCATGGAAACAAAATAACAAGAATTATCTATCATTAGGAAACTATGCTAAATGCAAGGACAACATATTGAAGGCGTGTGTAACCTATCTATCTCACCACCCTCCTATATTAATGCCTGCAACTCAGATGATAAATTCATCCTGAAGTTTTCATTCATTTAAAAATGATTGAGATAAAACTCAGTAGGATAATGTTATGCTAAAGTTACACAGATACCAGTTTGCCATGGATAATGTTGTGGTGAATAAGAGAGGCAATTGTAGATGAGATGAATCAGCTAGCCCAAAGTAGCAAGCTACCAACGTGACAAACAATCACCAAGCCTTGGATCCTAATTGGGGGTAGTTGAAGGGTAGACATTCTCGGGTAGAGGTATCAACCAGCAAGAAGACCAACAAATCAGATAATGAGTTATGAGCTCTTGGATTTGACTTGCAGTTCTCATATCTTTCTTATTTTGTTTTTAATTTCCTAAGGCATGTACTGAGCTTCACGAGAGAAATAGAAACACCAGACTTGATGATACTCTTCCAGTATTCCCTTTTTTATAATTTTTTAAGTAGGTTGATTTGATGGCTTCTTGTGGTGTTGAACTTAAGCTAAATATAATACTTTTCTCCTTTAAATATAATACATAATGCAAGCAATTTCCTTTGGCTAAGATGTTATATATATATATATATATATATATATATATATATATATCTTAATAGAATGAAATAGAATTTAAGGATAAAGACAAACACATTAATGATAAAGAACACGTCAAAACCCTTACCTTATCATTGTCCTTTCGCCAGATCCATTCACCCATACAACTTGATAAGAGTTGTCCACGAGATGCATTTCCATCACCAAGACCCGCATAAATCATCAAAGATAGAATTTTTATATGAGTAAATAATATATAAGCAAATAAACAATCATTTAAATCCTACTACAAAGTCCTGTAGAAATCAATGAACCATGAAATGTTAAATTTATTAACAATATTTTAATAAATAGACATGCATTTAAAAATTTACAACCATCTTTAATACATAGTAATAAAAGAGTATTTATACCTTATTGAGCTCCTCTCTGTTTCGAGAATAGTTTTATATTCTCTACTGAACAAGGCCAACCATGTGAAGGTGGAAGCTCAATTGGCCCCTCCCCCCCCCCCCTCACATCGCTCTCAATTCCCCTTACCCAATAAATGATGTTGTTTACATAGAAAACATATAAACATTCATGCATAACTAGGCTAGTCATCAAAACACATAGACATAAAAACATTGAAGCATAATGAGGTAATTCATTGAACAACATCGATATACATCCAAATACAAGTCATGAATTTATACATCTATTTTTTCTATTTTCTGTTTTTTTTGCATTGCAACAACTGACGATTAGGGTATTATCATCATCATTTGGTGAAATATCTACAGAGCCATGTTCTGCTAGTGTTTTTGTTTCCATGCCCTCATGTATCATATAACTTCTTCTACGTCGTTGAGTATGGTGTGGAGGCAGTTCTGAAGGGGCATGAACTGCAACCACGAAAATGGGCATATCGATAAGTTGAAATATTATTGAAATTAACAGTTCATTATTTTGATTAAAATTACAATATTGCTCTTTACCTGTCTGTGTAGCTGTAACAGATGGTGTGTTAATTGTTTCTCTACTTTCTAATTCCTCTTGCGGTTCACCCTCCTGAGTTACATGGTCTTCCATTGAAAGAAGAAAATTTATAAGTATATGTTAGGAAATAAATATCTATAATCACAGTAGATATTTCTATTTCCAAAGCAGACATACCAGAATGGCTATTCTGCTCTCCACTATCATGGGACATGCATAGCCCAACATCAGCTAGTACGTGCTGAGTAGCGCTAGATTCACTGTTGCGGTTGCATTGTTGCTTAAAATCAAACATAAATATTTAGTTATGGGCGATATAATCAAAACTGAATAGAGTTTAATAGTATACTGCAATGATGTCCTTATTCATTTTATTTACCTGCATCTGCGTCATTGGGGAGATTGGAGTCTTCCCCAAGCTTTTCCGATATTCAATCACTTTTAAAACCATACTTGAAACCAATCTTCAGGTCTTCCTCGATGGCAACATCTTGGAATGTATTTCCCTACAATGCATAACACATTTAAAATTTCCATTATCAAAAACAGATATTTGTTCACTACTGTCAAATAAATATTCCCCATAGTTAATCATTTAATTCTTACGATCCGGGCTCTTAGTTTTCTATAGCCAGCTTGGCCCAGTCTATGATGCCCGTGCTTTTCCACTCTAGCCTTGGTGGCTTTGGAGGTGCCAGGTAGCCTATATATGAAAATTTTGAAAAACGTTAGATATCATAGTTCTTACTTAAAAAAAAAAATGAGCATATTTCACTAAGAAGATGATATGTGTTGTACCTTGCTTTTCCAGGTCGTGGTTGTTTTCCTTGTCTTTTTATCAAGTTCTCATTTGAATCCTCTATGAGTGCCTTCCACTCTTTCTCCGGAACCATGGAAGGGCGCTCATGCTTGAGGTCAAGTTGCAATTTATCCCTATATTGGGCCCTGGTATATTTTAAATTCTCGCCGGCTAACTTTGCAACCACTTTCTTATTGAATGTATTGTCGAACAAGTTTACCATGTGGTCTATCAATTCATCTCTCTTTGCACTATCTTGGTTATTCCACCGTGTGCAAATGGTGGGGCCAAACAGCTCCAATGCTTTGTCATTCAAATTCCTGTAGATAACATTGTTTCCTACAGAAACGTGTAATCCATTAATTTATAATAATTTCAACGTATGTCCATTTCAATTTCATGATTAAAATGAATAAATTAATTAATAAATACCTGCAATCTTTTGAACCTTGATCGGAACACAAGCGTCATCCACCGGAAAGGTGAGATCTAGTGATCAGGTGCTTTTAACTCGTGCTGCTCCGGGAAAAATTTCCTGGTCATCTACAGTACGTTCATCTCCGGAGTCATGTGGAGTCCTAGGCTCTGTCTCATCATGCTCCGGCATGTCATGGCGATCAAAATCAGTGCCCTCTTCAATGGATTCGAGGCCAACCAAAGGAGTGTTAAAAAGCCTCATTGTTACATTCCTTCGTCGACGTTGTTGCTGCATTGGAGCATCACTGCTACCTATACCTGTCTCGACAGTTTCTCTAGTCACGGGTCATAAAAACTCCTACAAACGAAAAAATTTACTATATCAAATCACTTGGAAAAATAGAAAACAGAATATCAGATATGAAATGATGTCATAGATTAAAAAAATATGTGAAGATGCCACTTGCCCCATAAGATTTTATTTGTTCTTTCAGCTCTTCAATCCTTGCCCTGATCTCCTGTGTCATGGGCCTTGTGCGAGCCAAGGCAATCATTTCTATGTTTTCCTTTTTCAGGGACTTCTTTATAGTTTCCGTTGGGTCTATAGAATAGTAAATTTCATCCTCAAGCTCCTCATCACCTAGATCAAGTGCACTATGTTGAGATATTGTAACTTCAAAGAATATTATAATTGTACTTTATTATTCCGGAGATGTTTCATTCCTCCGTAAAGATCTTATTGTATATCCGGAGATGTTTCATTCCTCCGTAAAGATCTTATTGTATATCCGGATATGTTTATTCCTCTGTCGGAATGTGGTAACTCGAGTTATTAGACTTCCCTAGTGGAGGTCGGCCCTGTATGTGTTATGTGGGTCAAAGGGTTATTAGACCACCCTAGAGGGGTCGGCCCAGTCAGTTGTAGTGGGCTATTTAACCCAATGGTTAAATACGAGCCTACGTGTCTTGTGTAAAAGACAAGTCGAAGTAGTGTATAAATAGAGGAGGTGTATTCCTCATTTGACACACTCACTCACTTGAGAGTGGCGCACTTGTGGAGGAGAGGTCTGCTATGATGGAGGAGGAGATCATGTCTTTGGTTTGCATCTTTGTATATTGCTGGTCATCTATATTGAGGAAGCTTTACTGGGTTTTCTACCCCATGAGGGTTTCCCGGGATAAATTTGTGTCTCTTGTGTTTATGCTTGTTGTTTCTTCAGTGATCCTGTATATGTTATTATTGTGAAATGGAATGTAATGCTGATATTTTCTGTCTTAGCATATTAAATTTTAACATGGTATCAGAGCTAAACTGAAGGAAGGCAAGGTATGGCACTTACGACACTTGCTTTACTTACAACAATTTGAAGGTTAGGGTTTTATATAGCAAAAACCAGTCATCGTGGAACTTTCGCTATAAATCCATTTTGGCGAAGGTTCAGGATCTGAAACCTTTATAGGTCATAGATAACATCTCTAGGTATCTTGTGTCCAAAGGGAACCCTCAAATTCGTTTACTTTGTAAGTTATGATCAGTACAAGTTAGGGTTTCTGCCTCTTCCAGATCTCAGTCAAAATCAGGTGACCTAGGAAAAAAGGTCATAACTTGGGCTAGGAAGCTCCAAATGAAATTTCATAAAAAATGATAGGTAGTACACAGACTGTAATATCTCAAGAAACTTTTTCAGAGGCCGAATCTGAACCAGTGACACGTGGCACGCCGTACAAGTTCGCTCTCATGTTTTATCCCATAAACAGGTCACGTTACGACACTTGGCATAACTCTCTCTCAAAGAGTCCAATTGAGGTCAGACCTGTCAAGATGGAAAGATAACAGAGTGAGCTATCTTAGGAAAAGTTTTCAGAGGCCGAAGTTTAAACAGTGACAGGTGGCACGCCGTACAAGTTCGCTCTCCTGTATTATCCCATAAACAGGTCACGTTACGACACTTGGCATAACTCTCTCTCAGAAAATCCAATTGAGGTCGGACCTATTAGGATGGAAAGATGACAGGTCATGCTACTACAGAAAAAGTTTTCAAACCCTGTGGAGTGAAAATTTTAGAGTTATAGCAGAAACAATCAGGTACATATTTCTGTCAAAACAGAATTATTTTTAGAGCACCTTTATTCATGGCTTTCGGAATTTAGGGTTTCGGAGAAAGTTAGAATTTTTGGAATCGGAGTCCACGGCTGAATGCTACTCAGGAAAATCGAAATTTAGAGCCTTGGATCAAACCTTTTGATTGGACAGAAGGGTGGGCTTCATCAAACCCTAGTTCGGGTTCCTGTCCAGAAAATCCAGAAGTTTCAAAGGCTATTTTGAGGGGTCAAATTTTGGAGATTTCAAAATTGAAGAATGTTAGTTTGATCAGCTCAGTAAGACACATTCTTCCATCCATTCAGAAGTGTGAAAGTCAAAGATTGAATTTTTAGGGTTTCTCTAGCAAACCCTAATCAAGCTCCAGATCAAGTTTCAGGGGGAGTTGAGGCTAAGGCCTTACATAAGAAGACTACAAAAAATTCTCGACAGGTATGACTTAAGGAGGTTCAGGTATGCCTTGAAATCTGATTCTTGATTAAGTTCATAATGTGTTTGTCTTCATGTTATTTATTAGTAGAATATTGATTAATGTTATTAATTGTCTTATCACCCTAGTAACAATATGAATGCATGTGAATGATCGAAGACATTCATTGATTAGGGCTATATGATTGTACTTATGCATTATGGTGTTGTGTGAGGTTGATGTTGTCTGCTAACAAGATACAGGTACATCACAAAAGACAAATCAAGTTCCATGACCATGACAACATGAAGACAAAGACTCATGAGGTATGTATGACTTTGTTATATTATGTTTAACCTATGAGACATGCAGGTTCTAGCTCAGGATCTCTAAATCATTGAAGAGATTGTTTAGGTATGTTGTACATAACTAAGCAGGTATACTAATCCAGGTATGTTTTCCTATGTCATGTTAGAATCTTACCTTGTGTTAGGATCCCTTATGTAAGTATACTTGGTATGATTGGTTAGTAATCAAGGGTTTATGCATATTATGTCTCTTATCTTGGTTGATGATTTAACTAACTAGATCAAACAAGAATATGCATGAGTAAAAGAAGACTTCCTTGAAACCCTGAATACTAATGATCATGACTGTACATATTCAAGATTATTTAGAATTAGAATGTTTTGATAATATTGAGAATATACTAATGAATGTATGTTTGTGTATGAGATCATGAGGATGACACTAGTGTACACTTGAGCATGCACAGTGGTACAGAATGAATAGAAGTTCAGAAGACATACAGAAGATCAAGCGGGAGGCAACCACACAAACATAAAAGATAAGTATTTGATTTGTTATTAGAAATAGTAAATGATATTGCTTGTATGCATATTTGTATTCCTAGAATATATCATGCTGAGTGTAAACATTCATAAAGCATTGAACAGTATACTACTAATATGCACATGATTGGTAAGTTGGACAAACATTCCATTGTTGCTTGTCTAGAATTAAACCTCTTTGCTGACATGCTGAGAGCTGTGCACACTCTCGATAGTATGTTCTGGTAGAGATGGAAGGCATCTAGATAGCCACTGTATGCATACAGGATATGGGAAAGTGTTGTGCCAAAGTATTGGTCAAAATAGTTGCATAACTATGTAAATGATATCTGTATGCATAATAGGTTATCATGTCAATATGATTTGATGATTATGAAGTATTACTAATCATGTACTTAATTTTGATTTGTAGGAAAGATCATGATGAATGATGAACTCTGAAAAAGTGATGGATGTTCAACAAAAGATCTACAAATCAAACACACTATAGAAAGCTTGTGGTTAAGAGATTCTCTTAGAAAGAGGAAGAGAATCATGATGAGATGTTTTGCTCCAAGGGACTAGATAAGACCATTCTCTTAATGATGTAATTAAAGAAGAAGTGTGAATCAGGTTCTGTATGGGTACCCAGGATCGGTAGTCAATTGATGAGCTTAATGATCATCATGGGTGATGTGGATCTCAACCTTTGCTACAAGGTTGAATATGGCTTCTATACACATATGACATGGATGCAAGAAGGAACTCACCATAGAGTTCGAATGATTTTGAGGCTCATATTAGTAGACCCATCTGACGAGAGATGGCACAGATAGATATGCAGAAGATCACTCAATGCAGAGTGTGAATAATGGACAAATTGACAGCTTCATGACAAAGCTTGGGCTTTACCAGAAGTAAAGTTGTTCCTAACCTTTACCTTAAGGTTGTGGATGATGAACCTATCATACCATTATTGTATGACGATGATCTCTTTCTGACAAGGAATGAGAAACAGGTCATGAAAATGGCTGCAGAAATGAAAATAAAAGATCTCGAATTAATGGACTACTTCTTAGGTCTAGAAGTATGGCAAGATCCAAAAGGAATCTTTTAAATCAAGGTAAGTATGCTGTGAAGTTTCTAAAAAGATTTGATATGCTGGAGTATAAAGCCATGGCCACTCCCATGGACTCCAACTTGAAGTTATTAGTTAATGACTCATCGTATTTAGTGGACCTAACCCTATATAGACAAATCATTGGGTCATTGATGTATTTAACAAATACTAGGCCAGATATATGCTTTGCTGTAAATACCCTAAGTCAGTATCTAGTATAACCTAGAAAGGTTCACTTAATAGCTACAAAGCATGTAGTGAGGTACCTAAAAGGTACATTAGATTTTTGGTCTATATTATCTTGGAGGTCATGAACTCCGTTTACATGGTTACTCAGATTCTGATTGGGCAGGAAGTGTCTCAGACAGAAAGAGTACATCAGGTGGATGTTATAGTCTTGAATCTGCCATGATCTCATGGTTCAGCAAGAAACAATCTAGTGTGGCTCTCAGTACTGCTGAAGCAGAATATATGGCTGTCTGCTCTGCCAGCTGTGAAGCAGTGTGGCTTCAGAAGCTATTATATGGAGTGTTTGACTTAGAAATGGATCCCACTGTGATTATGTGTGACAATCAAAGCTGCATTAAGATGACTGAAAATCCTGTGTTCCACGATAAGTCAAAACACATAGAGATCCGATACTTCTATATACGAGATATGGTGCAAAGAGGAGCTATCAAGCTCGAATATATAAGCACTGAGGATCAGATTGCTGTCTCGAGTGAAGTTTGAATACTTTCAAGACAAGCTTGGTATAGTTCAAAAGAACTCTCCTCGAAAGGGGGAGTAGCATAGTATCTGATAACAAGTCTGTCTCATCAATGATGAGGTTACCTATTTACTGCACTTAGTTACTTAGAATTTTTTTAGGACCCTTATATTTTTACTTTTGATGATAGATGTATTAGTGAGAATACATGCTTTTGATGATAGATGTATTAGTGAGAATACATGCTTTTGATGATAGATGTATACATGCTTTTGATGATAGATGTATTAGTGAGAATACATGCTTTTGATGATAGATGTATACATGCTTTTGATGATAGATGTATTAGTGAGAATACATGTTTTGATATACATGTTTTGTTGATGAGGATACATGTTTTGATGATGAGGATACATGTTTTGATATACATGTTTTGATGATGAGGATACATGATGCCTTGATGTACTTGTATGGATGAAGATACTTGTACCCATGATTGACATATGAGGGGATTGGATCATCCCTGGACTTCAGTCCTAAAGAGAGCCGTAGACATATGTCTTCGAGAATGAAGTCCTTGGTGGACATGAGGGGATTGGATCATCCCTGGACTTCAGTCCTAAAGAGAGACGTAGACATATGTCTTCGAGAATGAAGTCCTTGTTGGACTTGAGGGGATTGGATCATCCCTGGACTTCAGTCCTAAAGAGAGCCGTAGACGTATGTCTTCAAGAATGAAGTCCTTGGTGGACTTGAGGGGATTGGATCATCCCTGGACTTCAGTCCTAAAGAGAGCCGTAGACGTATGTCTTCGAGAATGAAGTCCTTGGTGGACTTGAGGGGATTGGATCATCCCTGGACTTCAGTCCTAAAGAGAGCCGTAGACGTATGTCTCCGAGAACAAAATCCTGAATGAACAGGTAAGGGGATTGGATCGTCCTCGGACTTTAGCCCTTTGAATTGAGCCGTAGACATGATGTCTCCAAGAACAAAATCCTGAATGAATAGGTAAGGGGATTGGATCGTCCTCGGACTTTAGTCCTTTGAATTGAGCCGTAGACATGATGTCTCCGAGAACAAAAATCCTGAATGAACAGGTAAGGGGATTGGATTGTCCTCAGACTTTAGTCCTTTGAATTGAGCCATAGACATGATGTCTCCGAGAACAAAATCCTGAATGAACAGGTAAGGGGATTGGATCGTCCTCGGACTTTAGTCCTTTGAATTGAGCCATAGACATGATGTCTCCGAGAACAAAAATCCTGAATGAACAGGTAAGGGGATTGGATCGTCCTCGGACTTTAGTCCTTTGAATTGAGCCGTAGACATAATGTCTCCGAGAACAAAATCCTGAATGAACAGGTAAGGGGATTGGATCATCCTCGGACTTTGGTCCTTTGAATTGAGCCATAGACATGATGTCTCCGAGAACAAAATCCTGAATGAACAGGTAAGGGGATTGGATCATCCTTGGACTTTGGTCCTGTGAATTGAGCCGTAGACATGAGGTCTCCGAGAATTGAATGATAGGACTAGATCGTCCCTGAGCTTCGGTTCAAAAGGTACATGATAGGATTGGATCGTCCCTGAGCTTCGGTTCAAAAGGTATATGATAGGATTGGATCGTCCCTGAGCTTTGGTTCAAAAGGTACATGATAGGACTGGATCGTCCCTGAGCTTCGGTTCAAAAGGTACATGATAGGACTGGATCATCCATGAGCTTCGGTTCAAAAGGTACATGATAGGACTGGATCGTCCCTGAGCTTCAGTTCAAAAGGTACATGATAGGACTGGATCATCCCTGAGCTTCGGTTCAAAAGGTACATGATAGGACTGGATCGTCCCTGGACTTTGGTTCAAAAGGTACATGAATGGATTGCATCATCCATGGACGTATGTCCTAAAGAGAGCAAGATTGATCACCCTGGAAAATGTTGATCGTATGATGACGATGCTGATGATCGCATGATGACGATGTTGTTGATCGTATGATGACGATGCTGATGACAATGCTGTTGATCGTATGATGACGATGATGTTGATCGTATGATGACGATGTTGATGACGATGTTGTTGATCGTATGAAGATGATGCTGATGTTCGTATGATGACGATGTTGATGATCATATGATGACGATGTTGTAGATCGTGATGAACCAGATGTTGTAGATCAAGATGATGTGACGATGTTGATGATCGTGTGATGACGATGCTGATGATCATGTGATGATGATGATGATGATCGTGTGATGACGATGCTGACGATCGTGAGGATTCAGATATTGATGTTGCTGTAGCTGTTTGAGTGCTGCAGAAGATAAAGACTCAGTACTGAAGATGTTGATGTTCCAGTATTGAAGATGTTCCAGTAACTGTTTGAGTTACTGATGATGTTGAGAAAGCTTCCAATGATTTATAGATGTATCATGTATGATGTTGATGACTCCTTGCTCGTGCAGATGCTGTTATAATATCCTTCTCGTTAAGGGGGAGTGTTGAGATATTGTAACTTCAAAGAATATTATAATTGTACTTTATTATTCCGGAGATGTTTCATTCCTCTGCAAAAGATCTTATTGTATATCCGGAGATGTTTATTCCTCCGTCGGAATGTGGTAACTCGGGTTATTAGACTTCCCTAGTGGAGGTCGGCCCTGTATGTGTTATGTGGGTCAAAGGGTTATTAGACCACCCTAGAGGGGTCGGCCCAGTCAGTTGTAGTGGGGTATTTAACCCAATGGTTAAATATGAGCCTACATGTCTTGTGTAAAAGACAAGTCGAAGTAGTGTATAAATAGAGGAGGTGTATTCCTCATTTGACACACTCACTCACTTGAGAGTGGCGCACTTGTGGAGGAGAGGTCTGCTATGATGGAGGAGGAGATCATGTCTTTGGTTTGCATCTTTGTATATTGCTGGTCATCTATATTGAGGAAGCTTTACTAGGTTTTCTACCCCATGAGGGTTTCCCGGGATAAATTTGTGTCTCTTGTGTTTATGCTTGTTGTTTCTTCAGTGATCCTGTATATGCTATTATTGTGAAATGGAATGTAATGCTGCTATTTTCTGTCTTAGCATATTAAATTTTAACACACTGTACTAAATTCATCAAACAAAATAATTTTAACATCATTCAAACATTGTTATTGTAATGAAAGTTAGTTACTATTAAGAACTAACACTTACCTGATGCGGTGTTGTGGCCGGTGACTTCCCATGGTCACCCCATACTGATCTACTTCCAGTGGGTGAATGTCCACAGTCACCCTAGAACATGGAAGCAGCAACTGCCTCTCCATGGTCCTCACCCTGACACGATAAATCAATCAATAATTCATCATAAGCATAGAAAAATGTGAATGTCAACAGTGGAAATTGAATGTTAACAGAAAAAATCGACACATTTAGTTATTATATTTCAGACTTACCTGAAGGGGCACAGAGTGTGACCTTCCATGGTCACTTTGGACCATGGAAGCAGCATGTGCCTTTCCACTGGCGCCACCCTAACACAATAAATCATTAAATAAACATTATGAAAATATATGTAACATAATAAAAAATTAGATATTGCAATAATATTTATTTTTACCTCAGAAGTAGAGGACACGCGTTCTGTTTCATGGCGAACATAGGCAGTCCCCTACCACAGTGTAATAAGCATGTTGTCACATGGAAATCTTCTGGGGTTGGAGTTTCTAGTTGTTGTAGTCATATTTAGTTACTATATTTAGTTGAGTCAATAATTGTAACATAAACAAAAATTAGATATGGCAATAATATTTACTTTTACCTCCGAAGGAGAAGATAGATGTCCTGCTCCATGGCGTTGAGCAGACCCCTGCCATAGTGTAATAAGCATGTTATCATATGGAAATATTCACAATAAGCACGAAAAAAGCGAATGGTAACAGTGAAAATCGAATGTTAACTTAAAAAATCAGAACATTTTGTTATTGTAGTCATATTTATTTACTATATTTAACATTTACCTCACGAGGCATAGATTGTGACCTTCCACGGCCACCCTGGACCGTGGAAGTAGAATGTGGCTGTTCACTGCTGCCACCCCAACAAAATAAATCAATCAATACAAATTGAGTCAATAATTGTAACATAAAAAAAAATGAGATAAGCATAACAGTGTAATAAGCATGATATCACAAGGAAATATTCAGAATAAGCACAAGAAGGATGAGGACTTGGAGAAGGCAAGCGAGCATGAATAAATTGTTGAGCTTGAAGAAATGACAAATGCTGACATGAACAAATGAAGAGAAGAATGATGACATGGCAAGGTGACAAGACAAAAGAGAAGATGGCATGGCAAGAAGTCAAGACAGGGCATTGGAGAACAAGGTGGACTTAACAAGCATGAAGTTGAGGACAAGCAATGAATAAGTGTTCTGGAAAAATCTAGATCAGCCATGCCAAAATAGAGCTCAAAGTGCCATAAAGCACGAAAAAAGTGAATGGTAACAATGAAAATCGAATGTTAACTAAAAAAATCAAAACATTTTGTTATTGTAATCATATTTATTTACTTTATTTAATATTTACCTCACGAGGCATAGATTGTGACCTTCCACGATCACCCTGGACTGTGGAAGCAGAATGTGGCTTTCCACTGTTGCCACCCTGACAAAATAAATCAATCAGTAAAAGTTGAGTCAATAATTGTAACATAAAAAAAATGAGATAAGCATAACAGTGTAATAAGAATGTTATCACATGGAAATATTCATAATAAGCATGAAAAAAGAGAATGTCCTCGGTGGAAATTGAATGTTAACATAAAAAAATAGAAACATTTAGTTTTTGTAGTCATGTTTAGTTACTATATTTAGCATCTACTGATGAGGCATAGCGTGTGACCTTCCACGGTTACCCTGGACCATGGAAGCTACATCTATTCGATTTAAGTTGTAATCGATCAACAACTCTTCACCTGGAAGTATTGGTTTTGTTGCACATACAAATATTCGCGTCCCTCAAATTCGCAATTCAGTTGCTTAGTTGTTGTCACTAGCCGTGTACTATTTATAAAGCCAACAACATTTCTGGACACTTTTTGTCTCCCATCAATATACATAGTCGCCCCCTTTGTTTTTATTGTTTTCTGCTAGTTGTATATAATTTGCGGCAACTCCGTATCTCCTCATACTTCGAGTATATTGGAACAAGATCAACCAGTTATTGTATTTGTATAATGGTCCAAAATAATCCATCAATTCAGTTACAGTGCCATAGAGAACCTTTATGCCATCCATCGGAAAATATCCCCAATCCTTGTAACGACAAAGGAGCAATGCGATACATCCTCCCATTGATGAAGAAATCTATGTCCACTTGGGGTAGCTTTTTAGGTACCCATCATTGCACTAGATGTCTATACCTCAAGGGAAACTCAATGTCACCTATGCTTTCAACATCATAATTACATGAACCTCCATTGGCAATAAAATATTACATGCATCTACGAAATATTTTCCATCCCTTTTCAGATCTAGTTGATATAGAACCGCTAGATCTAGTACAACACGCCTCACTTTCAACCTCTCCGAGTATATCTTCATCATCACTTGAGGAAGATAGATCTAACAGATACCTATTTGGTGGTACCTACACTCGATAAAACAAGATATAAGTTACCAAGCGGATATAATTTAGCGTGCAAATATATTTACTTGTAATGTTTTAATATCAAAAACTATTTCTTCCCAAAAACGTTATCAAAAGCTATTTTTCTCTCAAAGGTGTAATTTCTTTTAGAGCTATTTATATTTGAATTATTTTTAAGTATAAGACACGTTTTGATTTGATTTGGAATTTTCTCACAACACGGATATAGAAGTGTGTTTCTTGGGCCACTTGACTAGTTAATGCATGCAAAGAGGTATGGGGTTCCCCCTCATATAGATCATGTTGGGGATTCAATTTGGAACGGGCGGTGGTCATATTGCTTCATTCATAGATTTCCCACTAAAACTCGGCGACGTTAGTCTAACACTCCCTCTTCCATAGTGGTTTGATATGCAAGTTTCATCATGCAAGGTACTCCTTCTCTAACTATGTGCTACATGTGCACATGGTACTCTATTGTATGACAACGTGGTCACAAAGGTCCAACTCTCCTCCTCAACATAGGTCCTTAGTTCCATCACCAACCTCCATGAAGTATCCTCCTCAACCCAAGCATCATCAACCCAAACCGAGATATTGATATTGCTAACCAAGGCCAAGCATCCACCCAAACCGAGAGATTGATATTGCTAACCAAGTCTAAGGAGACCTACTACCCGTCTACCGAGGTGAGAACACTTTTGGAGTAATCCCAAAAAGCTAACACATAGTTTTCCCTAAAATGAATAATTATATCTAAAAACTAGGTGGCCATGTGTATTACTCACTCATTATCCTTGCCAAAAAATTTAGGTGCATGCAGTTAATACACATGAAATTTATAACATCATGTCCATAAAAGAAAAATGACTATGGAGTAACATAATTCCCTACAAAACTTCTTTTTTATTCAAAGTGAACTTCTCAATGAAGATATGAGTTTTGATTGCTTGAAGTTGAATGAACAAAAAACTTTACAAATTTAATCGTCAACAAGCAAATGTATTACCCATTTTCGTGTTTGCACCCTTATACGAACGGAGACAACCACATGAAAGTGGTGTCTTCCAATAACATATTGGTTGATTAGTTGGGGGGTCTGTATGCTTTCTTGGTATACAATGTTAAACAGTTAGAAACTCATATAATATGGCACCTTAGAATAGCGTAGAACGCTTTAACTTACACCAAATTTGGTCATCGTTTGCCCATTTTTTCCAAATTTCATGCAATTTCATACATGAAGGGAAAGTGGGGCCCATGCAAAAATTGTCCAAAATTGGGCTAGATTAGGTCAATTTTGCAAAATACATAGCATGTTTTTTTAATTTCAAGCATGAAATGAGGTGGAATAGCATTGGGTATGACTCCCACTCCCTACCATGCATGTTTGAAATTGTAAAGGATTTCGACAAATTTGTAACATTTTGTTAGTGATTTTAGCTATGGGGAGAGGGTTTAAATGATAAGAATCAACCTTGGTGGAGGGGGAGGATTCTAGACATCATTTCCCCTCTCTCCATGCAAGAAAACTCACAAAAATTGACGAATTTTTTCCTCCCTCTGTGCCTGATTTTTTTTAAATAGGATAACAAGGTGAAATGTCACCAAATTAGACCAATTTTAGGTAGTTTTGAGTGGTTTTGCACATGGACACGGATAGGGTGATGTTGGATCCTGAATCGTCTTACACTACCCAACACCATTTTCTTACCATTGCTATGGTGTTCTGTGGCATGGAAATCTCGAATTTGTTTGGTCGTGATGGTAGGGTCCAAGCTCGTTCTCTATCAAATGGGTGATGGATGGGTTCAGGGCTGGCATTTGACTGGAAAAATTCCTGTTATGGGTCATTTTGCCCCTCAAATATGGCCTATATTTTGTATAAACCCTCAAAAAAAACGAAGTAAACAGTGAAACGTCTGTGTTTAGTGTGGAAACAGTCAAAACCGTGGGATTTATCCCAAATTCCTACAATGCTAGGGTTGATGGGCTTACCGAAATCATTGGGCCCTTTGTTATCCTCTGGGCTACCGCCGGATTGCCTCCCGTAGGAACGACGGTATCCTCTGGATTGGTATCCACTACTCCTCGATTTACCACTGCTCTGCTCATCAAATTACCAGTGCTCTAATGCTGCCAATAAACTAGTGCGCGGGAGTGAACTTGTTCTTTGTTGTTTTGCTCTGGATGCTACTAATGAACTAGTGCGCGGGGCGGCAGGAGTCTTTTCCCTCTATGTTTTTTTGTTTTTTTATTTGCATATTTTATGTTTTGTGTTTTGTTTTGTTTTTTTATTTGCATATTTTATATTTTGTGTTTTGTTTTGTTTTTTTATTTGCATATTTTATATTTTGTTCCATTTTAAATAAATTGTAGTTAAACAACTCTATGTTTTTAATTTAATGTAATTTAATTCAATTTAATTTAATTTAACTGGGATTTTGTCATAATTTGTGTTGGTTGCATTGCTTATAGTGGGATCCTATGCATAAGTCCCCTTCAAGGACTAATATGATGATGATGACGATGATCACGATGATGATGATCATGATGCTGATGATGATGATGATGATGAAGACCAAGAAGATGATGGTGATGATAAAAACAACGATGATCATCATCATCATCTTTGTCATTGTCATCACCATCATCATCATCATCATCATCTTCACAAGCATCATCATTGTCGACGTCGTCATCATCGATTGCCATCGTGATCTTATTCATCATCGTCATCTTCCTTATCATCATCATCATAATCATCATCTTCATCGTAAACATCTTCATTATATATCATCATCATCATCATCTTGATCATCATCATCATATTCATCGTCATCATCATCATCATCATCTTCATCTTCATCATCATATCTATCATCATCATCATCATCATCATCCAATTCATCATCATCTCCATTATCATGATCATCATCTTCATCATCATCATCATATATATTCAAGTACATCATCATCATCATCATCTTCATCATCACAATTTTAGGGGGAGCTCATCATCATCGTCATCTTCATCATCGCCATCATCATCATCTTCATCATGATCATCATCTTCATCACCACCACCATCATCATCTTCATCATCATTATCATCATCATGCCCTCCATATGACTAAGTATGGGAAAATTAGTCAAAACTGCCATAAGAGAATGCTCGCCATAATTCATGGTTTGAAGTTAATGCCCGCACCTTCATACCAAGCTATAGCTTGTTGAAGTGGCTATCTATTCATGGTCTCAGTTATCCTTAATAATTTTTGAGGAGAAAGATATAGGCCTGCGAAAACAAGGTTTCAGGATAAACCTTGAAGAATTTCCTGAAAATGACTAAGTGTTGGAAAAACTGGCTCATGTGACCTGACGGAAATGCCCCGCCATAAATTGTGGGTTGAAGAAAATTCCCGCACCATATGGGAATCTTGTAGGTTTGTGTTTTTTCTACCTAACCATGGTCTCATTTTGTCCAAAGAGACTCTGAGGAAGAAGATATGGATCTGCCAAAAGTGTGTCCTAGCTTGATTTGCACTGCTCCAGAAAAATGTCCGTCGAGGAGAGAGAAAGAGGTCCCAGGGGATGAAATTGGTGTAGATGGAATCATCTTGTTGGACTCTATCCATTGGGTGTCTTTCCAAGTTGATAAAAATAAAAATCTCCTCATTTTGACCTAGGGTTTGACAATTTTGTCTTAGGGTTGAATTGTAGTTTAAAAAGCTAGTGTTGATTGGATGTTTTGGTAGGTCATTATCTTCTTGGACATAGACCTTTTATCACGGATGAGTCAATGGTCAAGTGTGTAAATCGTCCACCTGAAAGCTTATTGTTGAATGTGGTTGTCATTGATGTCACTTCAATAGCAACAGTTGATGCAGTTCCATCTTTAGATTATATCAGTTGAGAGGTAAAAGTTTGGATTAACTAACTCAGGAGTAAAATGAATGTAATTTTTTGTTTAATTATAAACAATAAATATACAAACTAAATATGTGAATATTCAATTTAAAGTTATTTTTAAAACAGGGTAATTGACGGAGCCCAAGATGTCTCCCAACAACGAGGAAGTTAATTCTTCCTCTTTAAAAATGCATAGCTTGTTTTCAATATATAGCTTTTCATTAATATAAATTTTTTGAATGATTTTTCATTCGAAATTTTTTTTTAAGGGAAGTTGCCTTCTTATGGTGTATTTTTGAATTGTTTGTTTTCTTCAACTAAATTAGTGTCAATGAGAGAATCCATCTTGCATGCATGAGTCTTAATATTTAGAATATAAGATTAACTAAATAAAACATTTGGCAGATTGAAAATTAAAATCTTTAATAAAAATTTCAATAATGAAAGGTAATTTATTTAATAACACTTTACTATTGAAGGGCATGTTTGAAACTAAACGTTTTGTGATGGTCAAAGTAAGAGTTCAAAATGTCATAAAAAATTGATTTGAAGGGTAAAAATAAAATGAATTTCCAACCTTGTCTGCGTGCAATCATGAAGCCCAATCATGAAAAGAACCAAAATGACTTTATTGATTGTTTGATCTAAGAGTTAAGAGTTCTCAAAATATTAATTAATGTTTGATCTAAGAGTTAAGAGTTCACATATTAATTCAGGATTAATTTACTTATAGAACCTTTTTTTTCAACAAAAATAAAGTGCCTTGTTATTCATTAAGTGAATCAAAGAAAC
>BSBM01001678.1:1267500-1552097 GCA_027924585.1 Larix kaempferi | reverse complement strand
TACAACCATAGTGTAGTATAGTTACGTAACATGTTAAAGAGTCAAACAACCTTTGCATAATAGCCAACCTTTACTTAATAATCCAATAACATATGAAGTATGACGTGGAGCCCTTTTTAATCAAACCCTTGTACTGAGCATAAAAACAATAGAGAGCACATCAATGCTATCACATAGTTAATGTTACAATGCCCTTAGGATTATAGCATTCATCATATAGAGGATATTTGCATATAGAGCATAGTTTGCAACTATCGGTATTTTCAAAGTTGCCATAATGAAATTATTACATAGGGTTTGTGCATATAGTGCATAAGATCAAAAGATAGGCTAAGAATTATATTGCAAGAATTAGTATATAAGCTTAGGTTTTGATTATGTGTATTACATACATAGATACATGGTGTAAATTCCTAAGTGCAAGGTTAATGATCTATAACCTTGAAATCAAAGTTCTATATTTTAAGCGATACTTTAATACAAGATAAGTGTAATAGTAATAAACACAATTTCTGAGATTTGAATATAATTGTTATGGAATTATATAAACAACATCATACAGAATATAACCATAAAAACTAAATATCAAACTAGAATAGATCTCACCTTCGAACATTTTAGGTTTCTCTATTTCTTTATTTAAACATTGAAGGCTAACTGAAGTTTAAATAAGACCTCTTTTTACACTTCAAAAGAAGTATCGCTCTTACCTGCGATCTGCAACAGAAGTTCAAATGCTTTAGCTAAAATAGCTAAGTAAGCCTCGGGGCACCCATATGACCCCTTCATCATCAACAAGAAATTAAACAGTTAGCACTTATAATGAAATCAGTATCAATATAAATCTATAAGGTCTAGACATATACAGAAGTAACTATATTCGATTCAGGATGCAAGAATGGTGTAACAAACATCTAATAGTATTTAATAAGCATAGTCACATAATTAAGCCTCGGGGCACCCATATGACCCCTTCATCATCAACAAGAAATTAAACAGTTAGCACTTATAATGAAATCAGTATCAATATAAATCTATAAGGTCTAGACATATACAGAAGTAACTATATTCGATTTAGGATGCAAGAATGGTGTAACAAACATCTAATAGTATTTAATAAGCATAGTCACGTACTCTGAAGATAAACATACACAAGAAATTGAAGTAGCATGTTCGTAATTAATGAAGAAGTGTTACCATTAATGTGTCGTCTAGTTAAATAGATTATCATTTATTATACTTCCGCATAACAATTGTAGCACTTAATGCTACTTAGAAAAATTTTAAAATTTTATGAATTTTTAGGATGTTACAATTTCACTTGAAACCAAATAACTACTGTAATTTGGATTGGAATTGGCTGCTCTCAAAGGTAGAAAGGATGATAAATTTTTTATTCAATAGGTTTCTATCCAGGGTGGGAAATCTGTGCTGATCCAAGCTATACTAAATGTTATACTTGTTTATTGGATGATTATTGCTAAAATTCCTAAAGAAGTTTTAAATACTTTGAGGAAATTATTCTTCAGGTTCTTATGAAAAGGAAATTCAGACAAAGGAATAAAATGGCATAGGGGCTTCACTAGAAGGAAATATAATATCACGTTCATTCATATTGCGGTATTAAATATTCATGAAAACCTAAAAATTATATTGCTTATATATTAAGGGGAAAAGGTTTTTTTATTTAATGGAACAATACAAAAATAATTTGGGGTCTTTTTTTATATGGGCGGGCTGAGAAATATTCAACAAATGGAGATGGCGGGATCACGGTCGGATGAGAAATCGGGTTGAGGCAAGGCTTGGGGTTACCAGTATGCAGGGAAATCACGTCTTGAGGCATGATTGAGGCCAGGGGTTTCATGGTGAAGTGGGTTTCCAATCGATCATAGTCAAGAGACAGTGGTCATTGATAGCCAATTGTTACCAATAGCACTCAACCAGTTGTTACCAATAGCCTTGGGAGGGCTTTAAGCCTCCAGGTCCTGTTATAAGCCCTCGATAGGCCTTAGGGGCTTGAATACCCAACCACTCGTGCCTATTACAGGCCTTGGTAGGTTTATTCAGCCTCCTATATCTTGTTACAAGGCCCTAGGGACTTGGATACCTAGCCCACAACAGGCTTAGTCAGTGATCGGGGAACTGCAACATGCAATCTAAATGTTGTACTATGTGCATTGACTCTAGTGACATACAAGAAGTGATCTCCTATCTCTTCATTAGACCATTAGATGTTGCAAATCATAATGATATGTGGTCGAGTAATTGCATTGTGGGTGAAGTAATGTGCATCCACAATATACATCGAAAGAAGCAAGGTGAATTGTAGAATGCATGCTAGGTCATAAGAGAGGTATCATATCAATATACTAGGTAGAAATATAAATGGGTATAAAAAATGTTAATGAAAAAATTGATACATACAATATCTAGTGAAAATAGGGGTTTTTTTTAAATTGGGAAGGCATATTGGGAGGGGGTTAAAAAATGATTTTGGAAGGTATTTTCCAATATTTAGTGAAATTAGGGGTATTGTTTCATATGCCACGAACGAACATGCTATGATAGCGGTTTTTTTGAGTAAACTGGTCTTCTTGGTCCTCAAGTGCGAAACCAAAAGAGGAGGGTGGATGGGAACTGAAGGAGCTACGTTATTTTGGTTCTTTCCTGGATGATAAATCCGTATGGTACTTCATATCTAAAGAAAGTAAGTGGCAGTACATCTTAAAAATGAAATACTTGGGAAATATGTCTATTTTAGAGTGGGTCAGGGAGCCCCGTAAGTCTAGAAGGGGAGGCTCACTGTTCTGGAAGGCCATCGTGGTTTCTTTTCCAGTCATTGGGGACTGTTGTCTTGGGAAGTACGCAATGGAAGATAGGTTTTGATAGGGAAGGACAATATTGTGGGGGTGAAAGAACTTTGTGACCTCCCCAAAGCACTAATTGAACATCTGGTTGTCTGAGGCATTACTACTTTATCTGATATTGATGGAAGAGGTAGGGGGGTCAGACATGTACAGAACTGGGTTTTTGTGGCTGAACTAGCACCTCCTTATAGATGGACCACATAGTGGAATGCTTCGATTGGAATTCTGAGTAAAAGTTTTATACGACTAAACAATCGTCCAGATTCCTTGAAATGGAATGGAAATGAGGAAGGAGGCACATTTGTAGTCAACATAGCCTATAATTTGTTCTGGAAGAGTCTTCATCCACTCGGATGCTGGTGGTGGAAAATTTTATGCCAGGCTCATGCTCCTCACAAATGCAGAATCTTGATGTGGTTAATTCTAACTGGGAAGGTTTTGACCTCGGATAATCTGAGGAAAATATATCTACATGGCCCAAGTTGGTGCATCCTTTGTAGGAGTGGTGATGAATATTCTGAGCATTTTATTTCTTTTATGTCTTTTTTCAAAACAAATCTGGCTAAGTCTTGGGGAATCTTTCTGTTTGAATCATTTATGGGAGGATGACTATATTGAGGCTAATTTAAAATCTTAGTTCATCAATATAGATCTCAAACCATTGAGATGCATTCCTTTTCTTGTATTGTGGTTCCTTTGCTTAGTCTAAAATCCTACCATTTTTTAGGATATCCATTATCTAGATTTCTTTTTCATTTCCCAGGTTCTGTCTTCTTACAGGTTTTTCATTGATTAGAATATAAAGACAAAGGTCAGGATCATGAAAGGGATTACGCTTAGAGGGGAGGAAATCTATGGGTTTTTTTATGGATCCTGTGAGGATGTATCTAGACTATGTGTATTGGGAGGCATTTTGTTTCTTTCTAAGAATGCATCAATAAAATTCAAAGCCAATGGGAGTACAGGTACTAATAACCGAGCTGAAGGGATAGCTTTGAGAACGTTATTACAGATTGCAAAAGAGGAAAAAGTGAATAATATAAAGATCTATGGAGACTCGGAGCTTTGGATCAAACACATGAGGAAAGAACATTGCATCAGAAATCTACACTTACAGAACATTGGACAAAATCTGGACTTGATAGTTTCTTCCTTCAGTAGACTCGAATACAACCATGTTTTTAGGGAACAAAATGAGGGAGCAGACGCCTTATCCAAAGAAGGACTGCTTATTGAGGTTGTTGTATGTTTAGTAACAACTAAGCGTAATGGATTCGAGGAACAAAAAAAGAAGATCCTAGAATTTTGGACTGAAGGTTGATCATAAAGACTCAATTTTTTTGTTTTAGAACTATTATGTTTTTTTGTGTAAAATTTTGTAATGAAACAATTTGGCCTCTTTAATTGTAATGAGATAGTTTTGAAGATTTGCTCTAAACTGTGCAAAAGCACCTAAATAATGTATTTTGTTTTCGTTTATAAATACAAAGAATATGATTTTTTTGTGGACAAAAATATAACAAAAAATATTAGCAAATTAACAACATCACAATATAAATAATAATTAACTAATCAAAATACTTATATTTAAAAAAATAAACAATATAACAATATAAATTACAATTAACTAATTAAATGTTTTAAAATACATATCTACAAATGCAAATTGTTATACTTAAGAATATGTTAACATCCTAAATAAATAAATAACATATATATATATATAACAAAATAACAAAGAAATTTAACAACATAACAATATAAATAATAATTAATTAATCAAAATACTTTAATAAATGTTATGGTTTTAAAAAAAATAACAAAATAACAATATAAATAAGAATTAACAATATAACACTATAAATAACAATTAATTGATTAGTTTTTTTTAAATACATATGTACAAATGCAAATTATTATACTTAAACGAATATGGTAAGATCCTAAATATATATATATATATATATGTTTTATGATCTTTTAAAACTGTTCATGTAAATTTTTTTATAAATGAAAAAATTATATATATATATATATATATATAAAATAATTAACTTTTAAAAATATATATATACACACATCCAATGTTATATATATATGACAAAATAAAAATGTACATGTACACATGCAATGTTATATATATGATAAAAAAAATAACAATATAAGAATATGATAAAAAGAATTAACAATATAATAATATAAATAACAATTAACTAAATAAATGTATTAAAAATGCATATATATAAATGCAAATTGTTATACTTTAAAAATATATTAAGATCTTAAAAGAATAAATAAGACATAAAAAAGAAATATGTGTTTTAGGATCTTTTAAAAATGTACATGTACAAATACAAATTGTTGTATTTAAAAGACTATAGTAAGATTCTAAAGAATTAAATAAGACATAAATAAAAAATATATATTTTAAGATTTTCAAAAATTACATATATACTAATATTTTTATAAATGCAAAAATTTATATATATATATATATATATAAAGTTTAACCATATACCAAAAAAATAATAATATAACAACATAAATATTAATTAACTAATCAAAATACTTAAATAAATGTTCATTTTAAAAATATAACAATAAAAATAAAAAACATTATTTAAAAAAATTATCATCAAATCAATGATAATCATAGTTTAAAAATTTAATTAAAAATAAAATTATATTAAATTAAAAAAGATAACCATATAAATAATAATGTATTCAAAATAGTTAACATATATATATATATATATATATATATAATTTGTTATGAAATCTATGTTTTATATCATAAAAAAAATATATTTTAAAATATTTGAATGAATGTAAAATTAATTAAAACACAAAATTTTATTTAATTAAAAAACTTATATAAAAACTTCAAAAAATTAAAATATAAATATATATATATATATATGTATTCAAATTTTAAATAATTTAGTAAATTAGATTATTATTTTTTAAATTATTATCAAATCAATTACACTCATAGTTTAAAATTTTAATTAAACTACGATTGTTATTAAAAAAAAAACTTATTATATTAAAAATTTAGAAAAAATCAAATAGGGAATAATATTTAAGGATTATTAAAAAGTGAACTTTCTTTATTTTGCAGAAATCATTGAACTTTCTAAATATCTCTTTCGTTTTTGCTTTTACCTCGTGTGGATAAAGCATTTATTTCCCTTCAGTTTTACACTTCAAATTAAAGGCTTACATTGTTTCGATAAAGCACTTCTTTCGCTTTAATTTCACACTTCAAATTATTTAAATATAGAATAAGGATGGAAGCAAAGCCTTACGGGAGTTTGTTTAGTAAAACCCTAAGCGTTACCATGTAGCTCTTTGTTTCGATAAAGCACTTCTTTCGCTTTAATTTTCACACTTCAAATTATTTAAATATAGAATAAAGATGGAAGCAAAGCCTTACGGGAGTTTGTTTAGTAAAACCCTAAGCGTTACCATGTTGCTCTTTTGAATGGAAAAACCAACTTACGGGATTTTGTTTCATGCATTTTTTTTTCCGTGGAGAAAAAAGAGTCTTATGTTATTCATATTTGAATTAAAGAAACTACACAGAGTATTTTGTCGGAAGACGAAGACATAAGTGAAAATACTGATTACATTTTATAACTGTTATAGCTAGCTGTATCAAAAACCAAGAACAATGAATGTTCCAATTATCTGTAGTCCTATAACTATAGACACTTAAAACCCCTACATTCTTCTATCTATCATTACCAAAAGGAGGTAAATGCATATAACCTATGGGACAGACTGTCCATACTATGTAATACAATGTCCACAATACTATATAAACTTAGCCGAACAAATAAAACAAAAATATGGAACAGAGCACTCAGTAAAGGACTGCTTCCTTTTCCTCCATGAGCTGATTCTTTTGAAAAATAGTGATCTTGGCCTTTCCCTCCAAATAAATGAGGCCCTTCTTTGATAATGAATCAGCCCTTCAATTGTATACCCTGCTAACCTCGCAAAAGTTCAAGTGAGTAAAGGATTCTTTGAGATGAATAATTATGTTCTTCCAATGTATAAGTGTCGGAACTTGTACCCTGTGAGCTCCCTTACTCCAGTTGATAATCGCCGTTGAATCCCCCATAATATCCATCTTTTGAATCCCCAAGGATTTTTCCAGCACTAAAAGTCCCCATAATGCCAACAACTCAACTCTGGAATTGTTTCACGCATTTAAAATCAGAGGCGCGGGAACCTTGAGATAATGGGCGAATTTTTTCTCTTAGAAGGTTTAGTTATGTTTTATGTTTGTTAATATGGACATTCTCATGGGATAGATATATATTTTTTATTTAAATGTATGTTATTTATTCATTGAGAAAATTTGGAGATCAAAATACTCTGTTAAAATAAATACTGCATATTGCATAACACTTTTGAAAATAAAACAAAAAAGACAAAGATTATTACTAGCCCAATAAATAGATGGTAATCCAGACCAGCAAATACCTGGAAGAATGGATAATTCGCAGGTGGTCGAGCTAGTTCACAAGCAGTCTGGCTCCTTGGTTAGCAAGCAGTTGCCGATGTCTACTTTTTCCACTTTTAAAAAAGAACCCCTGAGGGAAGGATCAGATGCTCTTTCTCCTCAGCATCTACTTCCAACACCCCAACATAGAACAATTTGATGAAAGAGCGTTATCTCTTTCTATGAGAAAATTTCCACTCGCTAACAAACTCTTTGAAGCAAAATTATTATGAATTTTGTTGTTAAAAAGATGATATCTACATTCCCCACCCCAAAATAGAACCTGTGGAGAAATAAGTGGACGCTCTTTCTCCTCGGTATCTATTTTCAACGCCCCAAAATAGCACATATTGAGGAAAGAGCGGTCGCCTCTTGCTTTAAGAAAATTTGCCAACAAATTGTTTAAAGCTAAGTTCCTATCAAATTTGTGATTAAGGTACTATCTATGTGTAATACCCTCATTTTGACCCTTAGGATATTTTGGATTTTAATATAAATAATGTATACATGCGATGTATGTTTTCCTACCATGGAGATCAAGGCCAAGGCCCCGCTAGTGGATGCTCGGATTTTATTTAAAAGTCAAGTATTTCATATTATGTTAGCCATGTGCCATTAAGCCATGAAAATTGTAAAAATGATGTAAATTTTAATAATGCAATAAAATACCAAAAAAAAACTTGCTATGGAAGCAACCAACAAGAGGGGGCCATGTGTATCCACTAGCGAGAGGTGAGGGGGTTGTGGAATCATGGAATAGCAAGGATCAGTTTTCATGCACTACATAGCCCAGTAGTGAGGGAAGAGGAAAGGTCGCGATTCTGGAAAAAGCCACGTTGACAGAGGAATGCGAAAGGGCCCAGAAATGGGGTATGTCAAGGAAAAAGGAAATTGAACGGGGGATCCCTCAAGGGGGAAGCAAGAAGAAGAAAAAAAAAAGGAAAGAGTGAATGGGCGAGGGTCAGATGCCAGAAAATGGTAGGAGAAAGAAAACAAAGGTGATAGCCCAGAATCGAGAGGCAGGACAAAGTCATTTTTGCAATAGAAGAAGATCCAAGCATGATTAATAGAGAAGGAGATAGAACAGAGGTGGGAACTACTTGATAAACCAAGTGAAGGCTAAAGTCTCAAGGAATCAGTAGCTTAGACCTTTCTATTCCCACCATGACGAGAACTGGAGGGAAGGGGCGCCTGAGGGACTATGTAGCAGAAAAGGGGACCTTCCTTGTGTTGGGTGTGGTAGGTATTGTGGGTTCCAAGGTTGTTTGAGTTAGTTTGAGATGCATGTAGCTTTGTGGTTGAGCTCACTGGCTTAGCATCTTCCTCATTTATCTCTTGGCATGCTTGATAAACTCGACTATGTGTTGGCTTAGCATGACTGTTGTGTGAAACCATGGGTGCGAGTAAGCCTGTTTAGTTCCTCCTTAGTGGATACATAGCCCGGCTCGGGGTTGGTCTTTCAATTGAAAGAATATAGGCTGGACAGAGATCTATGATTGGGTGGAACATTTCACATAGCCAGTTGCTTGGACAACTTCATCTTAAAGATAAGTGTTCTCTCTGATTTAAATTATGTCCATTCTGTGTTTCTAAATGATGTTAATTTCCTATATTATGATTATCTGTTGCATCGAGTCCATTTCAATTAAATGAGCACACTGAGTTAAGCAGTAGGGAGTCTGTGTATAGACCTGAGATCATGAGGTTGGTTCATGTCTGATTATTTCACCATTCGCTTGTGTTAAATATGTTGTTAGTTTTGCATGTTGTAGATGCATTAAATAAGATTTAGTTCCATTGTGTATGTTCATCATGCATGGAACACACCTTTAGATGGTTGTATTTCATCACTTGGGCTAAGGATATGAACTAGGCACCCCCCTGTTGTGTTCACGGTCCCATTGTGGGTCATAGGAAGAGAAGGGCCATGACAGAGTAGTGTAAGATCTCCTTATAGGGAGGAAAAGAGGCATTGATAAGGCTTGGGGCCACATTTTGGGTTGGAAGGAGGATAGGAATAGAGTTCCTAGATGAGGCTGAAGGTCATGCATTTGCATAGAGATCACAGAGAGCTTTCCAATGGTACCATATTTTCCCAAAGTGGACTTATGATGAAGAAGTTATGGGCCTAAGAAGTTGTGCAGTTGGGCTCCCGACTTTCCGAATCCACATTGCGGAAGTTGGAAGGGTGTTTTTCTCCATAGTTGCGAGTTGGAGTTTTGACTTTTGAGTCCCGCAAGGTGGATTTGCGAAAGTCAGAAAGGTCATATTCCTAGATTGTGCAAATTGGCAATCTGACTTACGAGTTCCACATTGTGGATGGCAGAAGTTGGAGAGGAGATTTCTTCAAAACAGAGCATTGGAGTTCCGAATTCTGAATCCCGCATTGCAGATTGCATATTGCGGAAGTCAGAGGCGTGTTTTGTCGAAGTTGAAATTTGTGGTTCTGACCTCCGAATCCCGCAAGGTGGATTGCGGATTGCGGAAGTCAGAGGGATGTTTCTACGAAACTGTGAAATTTTGGTTTCGTCATTCCGAATTCTGCATTGCAGCTTGCGGATTGCGGATTGCAGACCAAGGATGGGTTTTTGCAGAAGTTATGGCACTTTGAAGAACAAAATTAGCAGTGGTTTCTAAGGTTGTCTCCCATTGCCTCTAAAGGGCACTGAGGTGGCTGGGGATGTGACATAGTGGTATTGGAGCAAGGTTGCAGCACTGCGGATGCTTAGGCCGAAGTATGAATGAGACTATGGACATAAAAGAGCTAGTGGCACTGTTTTGACAAAAAATAATAATATTTTGTTGTTCATATGGGTAATTTCCAAAATTACATGGATGGGGCAAAGCAAAGAAAGCATCATAGCTCTGTAAATTAGTCCATGAGTTACTTCTGTTAAATTTTGATGTTTTATGTTTTATATGCATTCCTATGATGTCTAATAAATATCTTTATAATGCACAGTGGTTGCAGTTGATAAAACTTGAATAATTGTAGCAGAGGCAACATACATGTAAAATAAAATGGTGACCATGAATGATGCTCAAGATCCTTATGATCATGGTGAAGATGTGCTAGGAGAAAATGTGTAAGGAGAACATGCTGAGACCAAATCCAATGGGAGAAGGGAACAAATAACTCCTCGAAATTTGGTTGAAACCATGATAACCTTTAATGAAATATTGATGAAGGCTCAGGAAGAACAAAACCAGCTCAATGTTTCTATTTTGCAGAGCCTCACCGATATGCAGCATAGGATGAACCTTGGGTCCAAACCAAGCAATGTAGGTAAATAAGGGATAGATGCAGAGAGTTTCTCTAGAGGTTGTTCTAGGAAGGGAACACCAATCCCAAGAAAGAGTTTTGTGAGAAAAATGCATAGAAAACCCTCCTCAATATCTTCTTCCAACATGTCATGTGACTACAAAGGTTCCCAAAGAAGTCCAGGGCATATTTCTAGCAGATTTGGAGGAAGAAAGATGTTCAAGAGAATTCAATAGGGATAATTCAAGACGACAAGGCCTCCCACATTTGATGGAGAATTTAATACTGGCCAAGAGGCAGAGGCATGGCTTCTTGGAATGAAGAAATATTTCATGATTCATGATTATTTAGGGAATGAAAGGCCAAAATTACCATTTATAATCTAAATGACAGAGATTCAATTTTGTGGGAGCACCTCATGCAAGTGAAGGGGATCAATGAAAAGAGGATCAACTGGGAGCGATTTAAAAGGTATTTCAAGGAAAAATACCTATCAACTAGGTATTATGACAACAAGAGGAAAGAGTTCAATGAACTCAGGTTGGGATATAAATCCATAGAAGAACATGTCCATAAATTTTTGGAATTGTTAAGGTATGTGGACTATATCAAAGATGAGAGGGTAAAGATCCAATGCTTTCTTGGAAGTCTACCTCAAAATTTCAGAGATAGGATTGAGTTTGTTAATCCACCAAGTCTTGATGAAGCCATTAGGATAGAAATGCATTGTTATGAGCAGAGCAAAGGAAAATCAGAGGTTCACCCAACAGGGAAAGGAAATCCAAATGAGAGGTCTGACCAAGGGAAAAGTGGATTAAGCCACCATTCAAAAATCATCCAAGAAATTTTCCATAGGGCCAGCAAGCACGAAGTGAGAAAAAGCTAGCAGTAGCAGCAAAAAAAGCCTCAAAAGGGCGCCTTCAGTGTTGGGGATGTGGATAAAACCACATGATTAAGGATTGTCCACATCAGAGGGAGAATCCCTGGTGTTATAGCTTAAAATGACACTTCTCTGTCCGTGACGACACTTGCATCGCTTGGTCGCATGACAACACTTCTTGAGATCAAGTTTAGTCACACAACAGGACACTTGTGGATGGAAGGGTCATATGGGACACTTAACATGGTTGAAATTACCTCACTCCTGGTCCATTTGATGGTCATAACCCTTAGGAACACATCTCCATACCAAACCACCTCCTGAAAACCATCAGAAAACCCTCTGTTAACCTACTTTTAGGAAAAAACGCTACCCTACAAGCATGATAGTAGCATTTGCTTTCAAAAATATGCAGCTATGCTTCATAAAAGTAGCATTTGTCTTCAGAAATATGCAACTCTGCTTCACTAGAGTGGCATCCACCTTGAAAAATGCGCTGGTTTGCAGTAGGAAGAGTAGAGTACTTTCCTGAATCAGTCAAAATCTCAAATTTTGGTCAAATTGGGTTGGTTTTGGAACCTCATGATCGGTTATAACTGCTTTTCCTCTCCTTCATTGACTATATAAGGAAGGTAGAAGGGCCATGAGAAGGGACCAAGCCCATAACAATGTTATGCTGGAGGAATAGAGACCTTCATCCCCAATAGGTGTATTTTCCTCACAACACCTAGAGCTTTCACAACTTAAAAGGGGTAGCTACAGTGGAGGATATGGCAAGGGAAGTGCCTCAAATCTATGCAGCGTTGGATGATCATTAGGTAGACCATCAATCCGCAGTGGTGGAAGTTGAAGGTAATATTTCCAAGCAATCTATTTCTGTTTTGATTGATCCAGGATCTACTCATAGTTATGTTTCTCCAAAAGTAGTTGAGGGTTATTCTCTTAGAAAAATGAAGCACAACAAATCTTTCCTATTTCAGTTAGCCACAGGGACCAAGAGAAAAGTGAGTGAAGTAGTGATGGAGTGCCCCATGGAGTTGAATGGATTCCTCACAAAAGTAAATTTGAATGTCCTACCATTAGGATCTTATGATGATCTAACTGGTATGGATTGGTTGGAAAGGCATAGATCCAAGATAGATTGCTATGAAAAGATACTTGAATGCATCGATGAAGAGGGAAACATTAAGACAGATTTCATCCTTACAATTGAAAAAGTTTTATAAGATGGGTTGTCAAATATATGCAGTCCATATATCAGATTCATCATGGGACAAAGGACCAAGGATGGAAGACTTCCAGTTGTTTCAAGAGTTCAAAGATTTGTGTCCGGATGAAGTGTCGGGACTGCCACCAAAAAGAGACATTGATTTTACCATCAATCTAGTTCTAGAGGCAACACTAATTTATAAATCGCCTTATAGAATGAGCACACTAGAATTGACAGAGTTAAAGATGCAGCTACAAGAATTAATGGAAAAGAAGTATACTAGGCCAAGTGTATCTCCTTGGGGAGCACCGATGTTATTTTTCAAGAAATAGGATGGGACTTTAAGGATATCTATTGTTTATAGGAAGCTAAATAAAGTGGCAGTCAAGAATAAGTACCCATTGCCAATAATTGATAATGTTTGATCAAATGAAGGAAGCTAAAGTGTTTTCAAAGATTGACTTGAGGTATGGATTTCATCAAGTGAGGATAAAAGAAGAAGACATTCACAAGACACCTTTCCAGACAAGATATGGCCATTATGAGTTCACAGGGGCTCCATTTGGTCCTACCAATGCACCTGCTGCATTCATATGTCTCATGAATAGTGTCTTCAACAAGTATTCTGATAAGTTTGTGATAGTGATTTTGGATGACATTCTTGTTTATTTAAAGAATGACAAAGAGCATGATGAACATCTAATAATGGTGTTGAAACTTCTTAGAGACAAAAACTGTATGCAAATTTGAGCAAGTGTGATTTCTATCAAAGGAAGGTACAGTATTTGGGTCATGTCATCTCAGAGGAAGGAATTGTTGTGGATACAAAAAAGATTGAAGCCATAATGGATTGGCCTACTCCAAAGAATGTTACAGATGTTAGATCTTGTATGGGTCTTGCAGGCTATTATAGAAGGTTCATTGAAGGCTTCTCCAAGATAGCTCATCCAATTACATCACTGCATAGGAAGAATGTCAAGTTCGTATGATCTGAAAAGTGTGAGAGAAGCTTTCAGCAGCTAAAGGAATTGCTTACCAGCACTCCTGTTTTGAATATTGCTGAACCAAAGAAGGATTTTGCAGTGTGCACAGATGCTTGCATTGAAGGGATAGGTGGAGTGCTCATGCAAGAAGGATTTGTGATTTGTTATGAGTCAAGGAAATTAAAAGAGCATGAAAAGACTTATGCCACACATGATTTAGAACTAGCAGCAATAGTACATGCTCTCAAGCGGTGGAGACATTATCTATTGGGAAGAAGATTTGGGCTCAGGACAGATCACATGAGCTTGAAGTATTTTTTTTACTAGCCAAACCTGAATGCTAGGAAAACTAGGTGGATGGAATTTCTCTATGAGTTTGATTTTGAAATTAAACATATAAAGGGAAAAGATAATAAGGTTGCAGATTCTCTTAGAAGAAAATTTCATGTTGCATCATTAAGTATGTGTAAATCACATTTGAAGACAAGATTTCTTGAGGACCAAACCAGTAATGAAACTTACCTTCAAATCAAATGAAAACTGTAACAGGGAAATATTGATGAAAAGTGTGTAGGATATCAGCTTGGTAAAGATGATATTCTCCTTTATCAAGGTACTAGACTGTATATTCAAAAAATGTACAAATTTAAAGAGGCTAGTGATGGATGAAATACATCAAATGCCATACTCTGGACATCCAGGATATTAAGAGACAATAACAACAGCTAGAAAGCAATACGTTTTGCATGGGATGAAGAAGGACTTAGCAGAATACATTTCTAGATGTCAAAGTGCCAACAAGTCGAGGCAGAACATCAACATCCAGCAGGGTTATTTGTCACGTACCCAAAATTCATAAAAATTTAAAATTTTTCTATGTGGTCTCATTTCCCTTCCAAAAGGTCTGATCGCCAATAAAATGTTTTGCGGAATTATAAATATATAATCAGTATCTAAATTTCTATTTAATAAATGCAACATGTAATTTATCATTAAATATTTGTGCAAGGGTGATAGTACATACTTACAACCGATGGGATTACCTTGCTTATTTATAAAAAGGTTCTTAGTACATTATTTCCAATCTACACAGCTGTCTTCTTTACTTGGGACAATATCCAAGTAGGAGGAAATATCTCAACTGTACACTTTAGTAAAAGATACGTATTCCAACAATTTGAATATTAAATCTTCGCCTTGAACATCTTTATGGAATTATTAAACTTAAAAGTACCATATACAAAAATATATCTCTGTAGCTTATATGTATACGTAAACCACAAAACATTAAGTTTATCCAAGAAAATAATGCATAAGACACTCATAAAAGAGAGACCAATTATCAAGGAAACACATCAACATCTTATCCGGGAAAATAATTACACACATGAAGGACACATAAAGAAAAGGAGATTTTAACGTGGTTCACCCAATCCTGGGCTATGTCCACAAAGTGTATGCATCATTTATTTATATATATAAATAAAACGTAGTGTTACAAGCTGCAACTTAGTCATTGCCAAAATTTCCCTTTCTCGGATTTCCTCTCATGGAGGAAATCTTTTTCAAGCTAATCGACATTTGACCATACCCACGCTTACAAGATTCTATCTTAAGTAAATGAATAACCATCAAGGTCCTTTTAATACTAAAGGAGGTAATTACCATGATTCATGAAAATGTCTTTACAAAATACTGTCATTCCTACCAGGATCTACCTTCACCTTCTTGCATAAAATAAGATCTACTAGATTTCTCAAAATTTCACTTTCAAGGAAAGAAGTTTTCAAGTAAGTCAATTTATTTAAAATAGATATTACATATAATATAGATACTTAGCATAACTTCTAACATTCAATCTAAGTTTTAAAATCCCTTGATCTTTTCGACCTTACTAAAATCTGACTGGATTATGCACATAGCCGTAGATCCTTCATAGGACCCTTCCCATAACGTTCCAGCTTATTGTTTTCTCTTCTACAAACTATCTTTCAGTACATAACAAGTATAATATATAAATTGAGGCAACCGAATATGAATATAGACAACCGAACCCATAGTTCAATGTAATTACCAACAAAACTATGTTATATGCTTTTCAACCGAACTTAGCAGAAGACCGCCATATAATGACCCAAGAGATTGATTGATATTGTACGCCAAAATAGTAAAATATACTCCACAATGATCGAATTAGGTGAAGAACAAAATAACAATCCAAACGAGCCCCATATGAGGATATGCTCCAGATCCAGGACGCAATGTCTTTCCTTAACCGAAATCAAGATTCGAAATCCAAAATGTAATAGTCAAATATGTTTCTTTGTAAACTCAATAAGAAATCTTTGCAAAAAAATTTAGAAGGTAACATGGAGCATCTATATCTAAATGTAAAAGTGCAGGGATAAACTATGCACATACAATGAAGGTCCACTCATTTGGGCATGTTATGCCTACGACCCATAAGAAATTTAACAGCTATTTAAGGTTTAAACATTCCAAATGAAATTTGTGAAACCCTACTTAACCAGCGGGGATTAAGAAGACGAAAAGGTCATGATTTTAAACGAGCATGGGTCGATTCCATAAGAAAGCTCGCTCAGATTTCATCCTCGATTCAAACCAACATGCAGCTAGCAATAATATACAAAAATAAAAAGAAATCTATTTATAAGGAAGATACTAACAACATGAAGGGATTAAACATGGATCGAATCTCCAAAGGAGATCGCTACCAAACAAATGGAGCCCAACGAAGCATACCCAGAGTCTCCAGCATTAAGACTAAGTTATGGAACCCTATATTGTAAATGTAATTACGGTAGTGAGGACCCCTTAAGTAATATGTACACAGATCACTTACAGGATTTCTGCAGAAATCTCCTCCTCGGTTTGGATACTCGACTTGAGGAAATAAGAGATCGCTACATAGTGTATGGGGATTACCGAAGGTGATCCTTCCTGTACGATGCAACCTTCTATATGTAGAAATTTACAATATGCAACTATGGTCGAGCCTTTTTAGAAGGGTATGGCGATGGAGGAGAAACTCCTCCCAAAACAGCTACGCCTCCTCTGCTCGATATATATCCATCATTATGCATCTATATTTATAAAAATATAAATATACAAAATCTATCATTATGGTTTAATTATAATTGGTTTAGAATAACTTAGGCCATAGTACCTTAGCTAATATTTAAGGTGAATATTAATCTTTACTAAGACGAACTTGTATCCCTACCTTTCATAATCAATATGATATTATATGGTCAACTAACACTCAACTTCTCTAGTCAACATCTTTTCTTATGGGTGGGTTTTGTTAGTTATTGTTTAGTTGCATTACCATCTTTTAACATTCTAGGTGTAAACTAAGACTTATAAAAACATAACACTAGTTCGAGGTCCACTGGTGGGGCCTTGGCCTTGAGCTCCTCACCAGGGCCAATTACAAAATTCATATTTATTTTTACGAGTAATAACAATCATGGTCAAAATTGAGGGATGTTACATTATTGCAACCTTTTCCCATTCTGGAATGGAAGTGGGAAGTAGTTTCTATGGATTTTATAACAATTTATCCAATGATAGTGAGGAAGCATGATTGAATTATGGTAGTGGTGGACAAGCTATCAAAGGTAGCTCACTTTATTACAGCCAAATCCACTCATAAGACAAGTGACATAGAAAATATTTTCATGAAGGAGATTTTCAGATTGTAAGGATTTCCCAAGGCAATAATTTCAGATCGAGATTCAAAGTTCACATCCAATTTTTGGAAGGGATTATTTTAGGAGTTAGGAACTCAGCTGAATTTTAGTACAACGTATCATCCTCAAACAGATGGCCAAACTAAGAGGGTGAATTAGGTTCTTGAAGACATGCTGAGAATGTATGTGATGGATGAAACCATCTAAGTGGGAGGATTACCTACACTTGGAAGAATTTGTATACAATAATGGACATCAAACATAACTGGGAATGAGTCCATTTGTGGAATTGTATGGAAAAGGATGCAGGACTCTAGTGAATTGGGATAGTCCGGTGAATAGTGTGGTGCTTGGGCTAGAGATGGTCAAGGAAATGGAACAAGAAATTGTGAAGATCAGGCAAAATTTAAAGGCAGCTCAGGACAGGAAAAAGAGTTATGCAGATTTGAAAAGGGTCCATATTAAGGAATTTAAGATCAGGGATCATGTTTATTTAAGAGTGAAACCAAGGAAAAGTTCCCTAAAGTTGGGGATTTTTGCCAAGTTGGCACAAAGATATTATGGGCCATTTGAAGTCCTTGATAGGATAGGACCAGTTGCATATAGAATTGCATTTCTTGCTAACATGAGAGCTCATAATTTTGTCCATGTTTCTTTGCTTCAGAAGTATGTACATGATCATAATCACGTGATTGATTGGAATGTGATACAGGTGGACCCAAGGGAGAGTTCCAAGTGGAGCCTATGCGCATCCTCAACAAGAAGGTCACATTGCTCCGGAACCGAGCCATCAAAGAAGTAAAGGTGCAATGGAAGAACCTTAGTCCCGATGAGGCTACATGGAAGATGGAGGATTCCATGAGAGAGGCATTTCCATTTTTGTTTAGTTTTGAGAACACCATGGATGGTGTTGTTCTAAGGGGGAGGGGACTGTAATACCCCCTTTTTGACCCTTAGGACATTTTGGCTTTTAATATAAATAATGTATACATGCGATGTTTTTTTTCCTAGAATGGAGATCAAGACCAAGGCCCCACTAGTGGATGCTCATATTTTATTTAAAAAGACAAGTATTTGATACTATGTTAGACATCTGCCATTAAGCCATGGAAATTGTAAAAATGATGTAAATTTTAATAATGCAATAAAATACCAAAAACAAAACTGGATATGGAAGCAACCAACAAGAGGGGGCCATGTGTATCCACTAGGTTGAGGTAAGGGAGTTGCGGGATCGTGGAACAACAAGGATCAGTTCTCATGCATTCCACATCCCAGGGGTGGGGAAAGAGGAAAGGTCTTGATTCTGGAAAAAAGCCACGTTGACAGAGGAATGCGAAAGGGCCTAGAAATGGGTTACAGAAAAGGAAAAAGGAAATCAAACAAGGGATCCATCAAGGGGAAGAAAGAGGCAACAAAAAAATGAAAGAGCGAATGGGTGAGGGCAAGATGCCAGAAAATGGCAAGAGAAAGAAAGAAACCAGAGGTGATAGTTGAGAATCGAGAGGCAGGGCATAGTCGTTTTGGCAATAGAAGCTGAGAAGATCCAAGCATGACTAACAGAGAAGAAGATAGAACATAGGTGGGAATTGCTTGATAAAACCAATGAAGGATAAAGTCTCAATTAATCAGCAGCTTAGACCTTTCTATTCTGACCCTGAAGAGAACTGGTGGGAAGGGGCGCTTGAGGGACTATGTAGCAGAGAAGGGGACCTTCCTTGTGTTTGGTATTGTAGGTATTGTGGGTGACAAGGCCATTTGAGTTAGTTTGATATGCTTGTAGCTCTGTATTTGAGATCACTTGCTTAGCATCCTCCTCCTTTATCTCTTGGAATGCTTGATAAACCCAACTGTGTGTTGGATTAACATGACTTTTGTGTGAAACCATGGCTGCGAGTGAGCCTGTTTAGTTCCTCCTTAGTGGATACACAACCCAGCTCGGTGGTGGTCTCTCCATTGAAAGAATATAGGCTCGACAGAGACCTATGTTTGGGTGGAACATTACTCTCACATAGCCAGCTGCTTGGACAACTTCATCTTAAAGCTAAGCGTTCTCTATGATTTAAATTATGTCCATTCTTTTGTTCTAAATGATGTTAATTTCTTATGTTATGATTATCTATTGCATCAAGTCCATTTGAATTAAATGAGCACATAGAGTTAAGTAGTAGGGAGTAGACCTGATCATGAGGTTGTTTCATGTCTGATTATTTCACCATTTTCTTGTGTTAAATATGTTGTTACTTTTGCATGTTGTAGATGCATTAAATCAGATTTAGTTCCACTGTGTAAGTTCATCATGCATGGCACACACCTTTAGATGGTTGTATTTCATCACTTGGGATGAGGAGATGAATTAGGCACTCCCCTATTGTGTTCACGGTTTCTTTGTGGGTTAGAGGAAGGGAAGCGCCATGACAAAGTAGTGTAATAGTTCCTTAAAGGGAGGAAACGAGGCATTGATAAGGCTTGGGGCCACATTTTGGGTTGGAAGGAGGACAGGATCAGAGTTCTCAGATGAGGCTGAAGATCATGCAGTTGCATAGATCTCGCCAAGAGATTTCCAACGGTATTGCATTTTCCCAAAATGGACTTAGGATGAAGAAGTTATGGGCCTAAGAAGTTGTGCAGTTGGGATCCTGACTTTGTGAATCCGCATTGTGGATTGCGAATTGTGGATTGTGGAAGTCGGAAGGTTGTTTTTCTCCATAGTTGTGAGATGGAGTTTTGAATTCTGAGTCTCGCAAGGCAGATTACGGATTGAGGAAGTTGGAAAGGTGATATTCCCGGATTGTGCAAATTGGTGTTCCAACTTTCGAGTTCTGCATTGCAGATTGTGGAAGTTGGAGAGGAGATTTATTCGGAACAGAGAATTGGAGTTCCGACTTCGAAATCCTGCTTTGCAGATTTCAGATTGTGGGAGTCGGAGGTGTGTTTCGTCGAAGTTGTAATTTGTGGTTCTGAATTTTGAATCCCGCAAGGCGGATTGCGTATTGCAGAAGTCGGAGGGATGCTTCTATGAAACTGTGAAATTGTGGTTCCATCGTTCTGAATTCCACATTATGGCTTGCGGATTGTGGACTAAGGATGGTTTTTTTGCAGAAGTTATGGTAGTTTGAAGAAAAAAATTAGCAGTGGTTTCTAAGGTTATCTCACATCACCTCTAAAGGGCACCGAGGTGGCTATGGACGTGACACTATGTTCCTCACCCCTTAAAAAGTGTTGGAATATTCTCACCGTCATTTTTTTATATTTGCATGCCTACATGCATCTAGTCATCATGCATGCATCTGCATCCAAATGCATGCATCCAGTCCTCAGTATGGTAGTATCCCAGCACCTAGTCCCCAATTTTTCAGCCCCATGAGCCTGTTTTTGCTCAGTTTAAGCCCTCCTAGCCACACATGCACCCTTGTTTTCATCACTGGAGTACAAATGCGCCCTCTTCCACCTATTTAAGAGATTCTTTAGTTAGTTCCATGATTAGTGGATCTGTTCCTTGATTTGAGGACTAATTACTAGTTTACCTGACTCAACCACTTAGATAGACCTCCATAGAGACTAGATTATCTATACTGACTACTGACAGCTCCTCATGCACCCACATTGGAGTCTCCTTCGCTACATTTGTGCCACATGCACCAGTTAGACTCAGTTAGACTCATTTGACTAATGTTTGACCACTTGTGACCACTATTACTGATTGGATGATGTTGCCAATGTCATCCAAGCCACAAATTGAGCAAAATTCGAATGACCTTAGGAGGCATTCAAACTCGTTTGATTGTATTCAGTTATTATTCACTATTCAGAGTGCAAGCTCATGGCTTATGTATGATACAATAGTTTTTTTCATTTATTGTGTATGAGTGATTATTGAATCAACATTTATTCTTCTTCTTTTTGCACTTCTTGAGTGAGTTTTAGTGAGGTCTGCTACAATTGAGTGATCCTACTTCTAAAATATCACATGGTATCATAGATGGAAGCAACTATTCAAATTGCAGCAATAGCAGTTGCAACAATTATTTGAGCAACTATCTTTCATTCAGCACCATAAGCATATGGGTTTCCACAGCAAATCGTGGTGTTATTCCTTGAATTCACTGGAGCAATCCAGTGAGGTATATCTAGGTGTGAAGGACCCAGTAACATGTGCTTAGTTTCCTAAGGAAGTGTTCAATTCGAATTGCAACAGATCTCCATTTCATAATTCTCATTTGTTTTGCAGGACTATCCCCTCTTCAACTTCGAATTCTTCAATATCATGGAACTCAAGTTGAATTCATTCAAATAATTCGAATGGAAGGAAAATATGGACATCTTCTTGAAGTCGAACAACCTTTCTAGACTGGTGAATGGCTCTGTAGATGATCCCACTAGTGTAATAGAGAAATCCAAGTACTTAGACAAGCTTGATAAAGCAGTAGGACTGCTACTATTTAGCATTTCTAAAGACCTACCTACACTTTCATGTTATGGATCTGAAGAATCCAAAGGAGGTTTGGGACAAGCTCGATTCTCTTCTTGTCCAGAAGGATGACTTGAAGGGACATAAGTTAGAAAATGAGCTCATCTCCTTGAGCCCAAGCAGTTGCAAAACTATCACTGAGTTTCTCAATAAGTTCAAGAACTTGATTTCATAGTTGAAAAGGTAAGGAAGAAAAACAACCCATCCTTGCCATTCAGTCAAAGCTAGTCCATGATTATCCAGTGTTTCTTTTGACCTTCCAGTCAGCAAAGTTGTCCATTCCAAGATGGAAGTTCCCTTCGCTTGAAGACTTCATCCAAACCCTCACACTTGAGGAGGAGAAGCTAGTGCACATGGGACTGATAAAAACCAAATTGGATTCAACTCTTGCAGCCACTAAGATGAGAAGAGAGAATGGTAAAGGGAAAAAAAAAGTTTTTGAAATGAGGTCGAATGACCAAATGTAGAAGGAGGCTACAAATCATTTAGATGGAGTTTCGAATCCTAAGAAAGACAATCAAAATTAGAAGGGGAAATCCAAATGCACATACTGCAATCGAAGATTCCATCCTGAGAGTTCATGTATGAAGAAGACCATAGATCTCATGGATTCACTTCTTGAAAAAAATAATCTTCCAGTACCTGCATGTGCTAGAAAGAAACAAGGTGAGCCATCAATATCAGAGGAAAAAGAGAGATGGAATACCCTCATGGCAAGTGGATCAACACAATCCTCCTTCATCATAGATTCTGGAGCATCAAGACACATGTCTTCCTCCAAGGATCTTTTCACTGGTTTTGAATCTACTGTTGGACCATCCATAATGTTGGGGAATGATTCTTAGGTTTCCTCTGAGGGGATTGGAAGAATCAAACTTGATCATGGGTACTTCTCATATGTGCTCTATGTCCCCATACTCACTACAAATCTACTTTCATTCTACCAGATGACCCATACTGGAGAACCCAAGAGGGTGATCTTCTCTCCAAATGAGGTCAAAATTCAAGACATGGTATCAGAATCTACCATTGCAAAAGGTGTTGCAAACCATAAGTCGAAACTCTATGAGTTATCCGATTTTATACCTCTCTCTAAACAGTCTGCTCTTCATACTCATACAAATGAATATATTAGGCTATGGCATGAAAGATTTGGGCATCTCAACTATCAATACTTGCAAGACATGCATACTAAAAAGATGGTTGAAGGGATTCCCAAGATCAAGTTTTCCCAATGCACCTACAAAGGTTGCTTGAATGGCAAAGATCCAACAAAGAAGGTTGAAAAAAAGAAGATTCAGAAGGTAGAGTGAATGTTAGATCCATATCCACAAGAACCTAAGGATATAGCACCTAAGTTTCAAACTCCTATTGCAAAATGGGCCACCACTACTACTGCATCCACCAGTGATCTTGTTGGAGATCCACCATCTTCAAGAACAACCAAATCTGATCTTCTCTCTCACACAGATCTGTTTCTAGCTGAGATGCTTTCTTATGATTGGATCATATCCAAAGACATTCTTTGAAGCCTACTAAGATCCAATATGGTTAGCACCTATGGATGAAGAGTATGAGTCTCTTCAAAGAAATGAAACTTCGGGTCTTGTTTCTCTCCCTCCTAGGAGGAAGCTCGTGCAATGCAAGTGGGTTTAAAAAAATAAGATGGACTTTGATGGGGTCACTAGAAAATACAAGGCTCAACTGGTTGCAAAGCGTTACTCCCAAGTCCATAGGATTGACTACTCAGAGACATTCACTCGTGTTGCTAAGATGGATTCCAGCCGTCTTATTCTTTCTCTTACTGCATCCAAGCACTGGGAAGTGCATCACATGGATTTCAAGAGTGCTTTCCTTCATGGATATCTAGAGGAGGAGATATACATGAAGAAACCTGAGGGGTATGTTTAAGACTCTTCACTGGTATGCAGATGGAGGGAGTCCCTGTATGGACTCAAGCAATCTCCCCGAGCTTGGTATGCAAAAATGGACTCCTTCCTTCTGTCACAAAACTTCATGAGATGCAAATATGATTCGAATGTTTATGTGAGACATGAAGGTGACTCTCTACTTCTGATTGTTCTATATGTTGATGGTCTATTGATTACAGGGCGAAACACTTCATGCATCCGATCTATAAAACCAACTTTGCATAACTCCTTCTCCATGTCAGATCTTAGATTGTTGAGACGGTTTCTTGGTCTTGAAGTCACTTAGAGTGATTCAGGAATCAAGGCTGCATAGTCCAAGTATGTCTCAGATCTGCTTGACAGTTCCATATGAGAAAATGCAAACCAATAGCATTTCATTTTCTTCATGGATCATCCTTGAGGATGGTGGATAGTACACTGTATTGGCATTTGATTGGGAGTCTATTGTTTCTTACACACACTCGAACTGATCTTTCCTATGCAGTCAGTGCTGTCTCCAGATACATGCATGAACCTCATGAGCTTCACTGGAAGGAAACAAAGAGGATCTTGCATTGATTGCAAGGGATAAAGACCTATGGTCTTCACTATGCAGTTGGGTCTCCTCTGAACCTTGTTGGCTATACTGACTCAGATTGGGCTGGAGATAGCTTAGATCGAAATTCAACGTCTGGTTTTTTTTTTCATGATTGGATTTGGACCTATCTGTTGGTCGAGCAAAAAGAAGATTGCTTTAGCTCTTTCTTTAGTAGAGGCCGAGAATAGAGGTGCAGTCAATGTAGCCACACAATGCACCTGGTTGCATGGAATCTTATCAGAGTTTGGGATTCGATTCAGTACTCCACTAGTCATCTATTGTGACGATCAGAGTGCTATCGGTATTTCTATAGATCTGGTTCTAAGAAAAAGAACCAAACACATCGAGATACTCATGCATTACATCCAAGGATTGGTGCATGGTCGGACCATCTCACTACTCTACCTGTTGACGGAAGAGCAGATTGTAGATATCTTCACTAAGACATTCTTAGTGAAGAAGTACACTTACCTTAGATATCTTCTTGGGGTGAGTGATGTACATGATTGATTATCCTACCACAGTATATATTGAGGGGGGGCTTTATTCCCACTGACTTTTCCCTCTTTCCTCACTTTATTTATTTAGATTGTTGTACGGGGTGACCTTTTGTCTTAGTTACCAGGGCCCTACCATTATTTCCTTCAATTTTCCCTCATAGTTTGGCTTACAAGGGGGTGTTGGAATATTCTCACCATCATTTTTTATATTTGCATGCGTACATGCATTTTGCATGCATCCAATCATCATGCATGCATCTGCATACATCCAGTCATTAGTATGATAGTCTCCCAGCACCTAGTCCCCATTTTTTCAGCTCCGTGAGCCTGTTTCTGCTCAGTTCTATCCCTCCTTCCACATATACGCCCTTGTTTTCATCACTCGAGTACAAGTGAGCCCTCTTCCACCTATTTAGGAGACTCTTCAGTTATTTCCATGATTAGTGGATATGTTTCTTGATTTGAGGATTGATTACTAGTTTAACTGAGAAAACCACTTAGATAGACCTACAAAGAGACTAGATCATCTATACTGACTACTGGAAGCTCCTCATGCACCCACATTGGAGTCTCCTTCCCTACATTTGTGCCACATGCACCAGTTAGACTCAGTTAGACTCATTTGACCAATGTTTGACTACTTGTGACCACTATTATTGATTGGATGATGTCTCCAATGTCATCCAAGCCACACATTGAGGAGAATTTGAATGAAATTAGGAGGCATTCGAATTCATTTGATTGTATTCAGTTATTATTCATTATTCATAGTGCCAGCTCACAGCTGATGTATGATACAACATTTTTTGTCATTTCTTGTGTATGAGTGATTATTGAATCAACATTTCTTCTTCTTATTTCTCCACTTCTTGAGTGAGTTTTATTGAGGTCTGCGATAGTTGAGTGATCCTACTTCTAAAATATCACAAAAAGAACCCCCATAGGAAGGAGCGGACGCTCTTTCTCCCTAGAATATACTTTCATTTTCCCAAAATATAACAGCATGAGGAAAGAGCGGACTCTCTTTATATGAGAAAATTTCCACTTTCCAGCAAACTGTTTCAAGAAAAGTTCCTATGAAATTTATGTTTAATGTGTCGATGTCTAATTTCCCCACCCCTAAAAAAGAAGACCTGGAGAAAGGAAAGAACGCTCTTTCTCGTCGCCAGATTCTTTCAAAACCCCAAAATAGAACAACTTGAAGAAAGAGCGGCTGCTCTTTCTCTAAGAATATTTTCACTTGCCAGCGAACTATGCAAAGCAATGTTCCTATGAAATTTTTGTTTAGAGTGTCGATATCTACTTTCCCCACTCCTAAAAATAAACCTATAGGAAGGAGAGAACGCTCTTTCTCCTCAACATCTACTTCCAACACCCCAAAATATACCAACTTGAGGAAAGAGAAACCTCTCTTTCTTTGACAAAATTTCCACTTGCCAGCAAGCTCTTTGAAGCAAACTTTCTATAAATTTTTTTGTTAAAATGTCGATATCTAGTTTTATAGGGTGAAATGTGGAACGCTCAGATGGTGACACGTGGCATATTTGATTTTTAAAATTAGTTTAAAGATTGTATAAGTGAATATTAAGGATATTAATGGTACCATTTCAATATAAACATATGGATTTAAGTTATATAAATTTTTGGAATAGGTATCAGGGATCAAATTTGAACGGTTGACCTTAATTTCAGGTTGAAGGGTATATATTCATACGACCCTTCTCGCATGAAGGGATTTAATTAAAAAAATTACACTTCAATTGACTATAATAAATTAACTCAATGCTTCATTAAAAATATTGCTAAATAAAATATTACTAGATATGATTCATACATTACATATTTTGTTGCATACACTTAAAACAAGTGAATTCTAACAATGCCATGCCACCTAAGTTAATAAGGAACATATAACAAACTGTTCAACTGAAATTGATCTTATGGAACACTATATCTCCCTTGCTGATATAACTACAACTCCATTCAGATAAACCCTACTTTGAATGGGAAACAAATATTAGATGTTTTATGACTGGAAATATCAGAAGTACTAGTGTTTGGGTCATGTCATGTAGTTTAGATTATATGATGGTCTGTAAGGAGTATTGGTATGGAATCAATAGTATGTGTAATTTTGGTTTAGTGCTCTGGTTAGACAATATTATGATAAATCTCATGTTTAAGGTCAGAGAGCTAAGAAGTGAAGGAGAATAATAGACCTTTGGCTTGTTTTGCTTAGATGTAAAACCCTACTCTACTTCAGGCACTTTTCAAGAATGTGGGAAACACAATGGCATATAGGATCAGAGCTTTAGTAAAATTACTTTATGAGCTACACGGCTTAGTGTTAAATTTTAGGAAAAAGATGTTCATCATATTTATAAAAAAATTAATATATAAATCAGTCAAGCTCCTGTATATAAAGTTGCAGTGAAAATAAGAATTAACCCCATCTCATAGATTCATTTATATAAGAGCTCAATAGCATGGATACTACAAGGAATTTGGAGTAGAGCAAGCCTAGAATGGGAACCTGTGTGGCAGTGTGCAACTGGAGTCTGGGCCGAGCATGGAACCTACGTAGGTCTTGATCTATGTTGAACATAGATGGGACCGAGCATAAAACAGAGCCCTCTACATGGAACTCTTACCTGAGCTTCGACAGCTACACCAGATGTTTCTTGCTATTGCAGGGGAACTGGAACCCCAAACCGCTAAATACGATGGCAGTTAAACAATGTGTGAGAGAACTTGATGTGTCACTCGAAATAAAGACAAAATTTATCTTTATTACATGCTGACTCCAGGAAAAAATAGATTAATCGTTGTTGTAGTCCATATTGGATTGGATGGTTGATGTTGATTTCACATTTTCAACTAGTGTGGAGAATGAAAAGGGTAAGCGTTAGTGGAATTTTTACCACTTACCACGTGTCGATTTGAGGACCATTCCACTAAATGAAAAAATGTAATGGAAAACCACTTCTCGTGATCCCAAAAACACCTACATGAGATATTATAAAAGGAAAAAGGGTCACGGGGAATATTGATCACTTTGCGCCCTGTTGCTCACACAACAGACCCCATATGTTTTTATAAAATGGGAACCCCTTAGATTTAATTTTCATAAATTTTTTTTGGTTCTTTGTTTTGAATTGTTTATATTATTGAGTGATTTCATTTTATTTGCCCTCATTTTTAATAAATGATTTGACCAATATTCCTACTTAATTTGAAAATCCCGACTTATCTTTTCCTTTGAAAAAAAAAATTTCTCAGTCTGAATCGGAAATGTTGATTTTCTTTGCTAAATTTTATGACTCCGACTTCCCGATGTCGACTACAGAATTCGGGAATCGAGCAAAAAATTGATGACTTTATTTTAAAAATATAGTATCCCTACTCCGCCATTCCAATCTCGACTTTCCAAATTCGATTTCTTTTGAAAAAATTTATCTTTAATATTGAACGTCTGATCTTGTCAAATCAACAGCCGCGTTTTAATTTTGCTGAAAGTGTGAATTTTTGAAAATAAAATTATTTCAGTTAAGTTTTTATTTTACTTTTTACTCTGATATTTTAGTTAGCGTAGCGTTTTACCATAAGCATGCTCAACTTGTGGTTTTCACTACTTTACAAATTCTCACAGGTAAGTATTTTTTCAAATCTTTGACTAGTTATGTGATTTCATAATTTATTTGGGAATTTTTCTGAAACTTAAAATCTTGTTTTATATCTTGTAATCAGAAAATTCAGTTGATTTCAATCATGTCAAGAAATACTAGGTACAAGTCATTTTTGGATGACCTGAGGATGAAATACCCAACTACCAGAATATTTTCTGATGTTGAAGAGAGGGTTTCCGATACCTATTGCCTCAACTGGTCAAGAATTTATTCCATATTTTATAATGATGATTTGTCTGAAATTCAACATGATCAGCAAGTATACCGGAACATTAGTAAGTCTCAAATCTATGCCATTGCAACCAAACCACCATTGATGCCCTATACTAATGCTATGAAATGGATTATAGATAATGTTAACCCTACTGATCTTTCTTTTGAGGATGTGAACCATACCCAGTTGACCTCTTTCAGGCCTGAATTTTTTGCTAGGATTTATGCCCTAGGAACTCCAAAACAACTTATTTCTAAGCAATCCATGCTTCTTCTGTAAATTGTTTCAATTTTTATGAAATTGTTAGGAACCCATGTCTTTACTTTATTAGTGTATTGTTGTTGGACACATATGCTTTGTAAGTCATCCCGTAGTATTTGTTGATCCATAGTTTGTATTGGCCCATGGTTTTGACCCATAGTATTGGTGCCTAGACTTAGTATATAAGTGTGTGTTGAGGCCTATGAAGGCACAGTGAAGTTATTTGTATTGAGCTTGCTCAAAGGAGGTTGCCCCCTTGAAGTGGCCTGCGATCAATATAAAAGTGATTATGAATTCTGTTATTTCTGCTATCTCGTGTGTTTTCATTAATTAATTATTGCAGGTTCTTCACATCTAGTATCAGAGCACTTTCTTGGGCACGTTGGGTGGAATTTCTGCCAAAATTTTTTTTTGCATTTGTTCCAAGTTCGGATCTGGGAATAATCCCTATCCGCTTAACTATGGGAAGTACTTGGGCATAAGCCCTAAAAATCATTGTGAGGAGTACCACATGAACCCCAAAGTAGCTGGCCCATTGAGAGGACCTACCAGCGAAAAGGGCAATGACCCCTACCTGATTGACTAGTTCCCACCCGTGAGGTCAACCAAGAGCTGTCGTTTGTGGCAAAGCGGTTGTCAGTTTTACCTGAGCTATGGAGTGAGGGGTACTGCCCCAATACGCAAGCCGTCAAACAACATTGGTGGCTGAGTGAAACCCCTGAACTGTTAGGAAGTCGCACATACCTGGGGTTCATATCTATTTTCAGTTGAACTGTTGTCGATCACTGATGCGCCGTTTCAGATCCAGCCATTCAAATCCATTCTAAAAGCCATTCTAGATCCATCCATTTCAGATTTATTTCAGATCTATCTGTTTCAGATCCCTTCCTCGCCGTTGCATATCTATCTGTTTCAAATCCCTTGTTTTCACATTGTTTCCCTTGAAACTTTCCAGGAACCCCTGTAATCTCATTCTGAATATTTCATTCCTGAGGACCCTATCCTAAATTCCACTTCCCAAAGCCCGAAATCTCACATTTGTCTATTTTTAGGGTTTTCCATAACTTTTTCAGATTTCACCGAATCGCCTTCAAATTTTACCATCGAGTTCCTTTCCTAATTCTGCTTCTTTGTCCCTCTCTGCCAAATTTTCTCATTCTTTCACCCCGCTTCTAAAATCCCCATTTTTTACTTCCCTAACCATCAAAAGGTGTCCAAAACCTACTCAAACCCCAATTACCCCTTCGGGTTTTCCCCAAATCCAAATTTTCCTTTACTAAAGCATCTTTTGTTTGTGTTTTTCTATCCACTCCCAAAAAAAATAAAAAATAAAAAAAAATCCTGGTTATGGTTGTCACCCCTGCAAGAGCAAAAACCATGGAGGAAGCACTTGCAGCCATCTAAACCAAACTCCAAGATCTTGATGAAAATTTTTCTCAGCCTCCATCTTCAGCATTCAGCCATGAACAATAATCGATAGCAAGAATCTTCTGCAGCCAATGGGTTCTCTTCTTCCAGCAATTTTCGTGGTCTGAAGCTTGAATTTCCTCGCTTCAACGGTATTGATCCGACTAGATGGATCTATCATGCAAATCAGTATTTCAGTCTGCATAATACTTTTGATGTCCAAAAAGTTCCACTTGCATTCTTTCATTTGGAACATGAAACCCTTCAATGGTACCGTTGGTACATCAAGGCTCATGATGAGCCAAAATGGACAGATTTTTTCCAACTCATTTTGCAACGATTTGGTCCTAGTGCTTTTGAAAACTTCACCGGAGCACTCACTAAACTTCGTGAAGGTGGCGTTGTGAGAGAGTATCAGACAAAATTTGAGAAACTAGCCAATCACACAGAAGGATTGTCTGATGAATTCTACAGGAGTTGTTTTATCAGTGGTCTTAAGGATGAAATCCGGTCAGAGGTTAAAATGTTCTGTCCCAACACAATGATGGAAGTCCTAGGGTTGGCTAAGTTGGAAGAAAACAAGCTTGCATCCCAACAACGCTCCAAACCCTCTTTTGTTCCCTTCCAAAATATGGGTTCTCAATGACCTCCCATTCCGCCAGCTCCTCGACCAACCCCTATCAAGCATTTTTCTGAAATAGAGATGCAGGCACGCAGAGAAAAAGGGCTCTGTTATAATTGTGATGATAAATTCACTCGGGGACATAAATGTGTTCAATAAAATCTCTATCTCTTGGCTATGGATTCTCCGCCTGCCTCTAAAATTGGTGAAGAAGCTCCAGATACAATGGATGATCAGGTCAACATTCAAGAATTTCCTATTGACCCCCCATCTCAGGACGACCAACCAGAGATATCTCTCAATGCTTTATCTGGCGTCACCACCCCCCAAAAAATGTGGGTCAGGGGTTACTTCAAGAATCTTCCTCTTACAATACTCATTGATTCTGGAAGCACACATAACTTCATTGACCCTCAGATTGCCAAACAGGCTGATTGTTTTATCCATCCTTGCTCCAACTTTGAAGTCATGGTTTCCAATGGGGGCACCTTACTTGGCAAGGGAAAGTGTCACAATGTGCATATCTCTGTGGAAGATTATAACCTGCGCTTTGACATGTTTGCCTTCTCTTTAGGTGGATGTGATGTGGTTTTGGGCGTTCAATGGTTATGCACACTTGGCCCCATCTTATGGGCTTTTGCTAAACTTTGGATGCAGTTTTCCGTCAATGGGACACAACACAAATTTATGGGATTACAACCAGTGTCTCTCTGCATCATCAGTTCACATCACCTGGAAAAGATGCTTAAGAGGAATTCACATAGTGTCATCGCTCAGCTTCATTCCATTCAGACGCACCCACCAACGGCCTCCACTACTTCCTTGGATAGATATGCGGGTGTCTTTGTTGCACCAGTGGGCTTGCAGCCTTCACGAGACCTTTCTAGTAATAATTTAGCCGCATCTACATCTCAGCAGGACATGATGGCTATTTTGCATGCAGTACAGAAGTGATAGCCATCCCTATTGGGGAATTACTTCTGCATCAAGATTGATCTCCTGATTTTGGAAAATTTCCTGGAACAATGGATCTCCTCCCTAGCATACCTGAAATGGGTTATCCAACTCGTGGTTTATGACTATGCGATCACTTACCAGAAGGGTACGGACAATATGGTGGTAGATGTTCCTTCTCGCACATTTGATGACCCAATTTCTCTTCAAACTATTTCTCTTCTTGTTCCAAATTGGTTGCAATCAGTTCAACGGGGCTATCTCTTCTATGAACTCCATGCTTCTTCATCGGTGGGGCACTCTGGGTTCCTCCAAATGTATGACCGGGAACAGTGTAACTTCTTTTGGTAGGGACTTAAAAAGACAATTCAACGGATGGTGGTTGACTGTGATACTTTCCAGGTCAACAAGGGTGAAAGACACTCCTTTCGGGACTACTCGAACCCTTGCCCATTCCTCCACAGATTTGGACAACTATTTCTATGGATTTCCTAGAAGCGCTTTAGTGGTACAGTACCACATATAAAAGGACACCATATGAAGCAGTCTCTGGACAGGCACCGCCAGTTCTTCTTCCATACACCTTCAACAGCTCCCCAGTTCAGGCAATTGACTCGATTCTTCAAAACCATGATAAGATTATTCTCATTCTGTAGGACAATCTTCACATGGCAAGAATTCGACTAAAACAACAAGCCGATCAGCACCGTTCTGAGCGCACTTTTCACACAGTTGATATGGTTCTTCTTCATCTACAACCTTCCACGCAATCCTCCCTGAAACTCAAAAGGCATCAGTGGCCCGGCATGCAACCCGAGGATGCTACAGGGGAACCACTCAAGAATCTGCATCAATTTCCACATCTCAAGCTTTGAGGACAAAGCTTTTTCTAAGGGGGAGGGGATGTTAGGAACCCATGTCTTTACTTTATTAGTGTATTGTTGTTGGACGCATATGCTTTTTAAGTCATCCCGTAGTATTTGTTGATCCATAGTTTGTATTGGCCCATGGTTTTGACCCATAGTATTGGTGCCTAGACTTAGTATATAAGTGTGTGTTGAGGCCTATGAAGGCACGGTGAAGTTATTTGTATTGAGCTTGCTCAAAGGAGGTTGCCCCCTCGAAGTGGCTTGAGATCAATATAAAAGTGATTATGAGTTTTGTTATTTCTGTTATCTCGCGTGTTTTCATTAATTAACTATTGCAGGTTCTTCACAGAAATGTTGAAGTCTTGGATGGGAAACCCCGCCATTTTGTTCCCAAGGCTAATAGAAAATATCATATTTCATGGTTTAGAGAACCATTCTCTTTGCTGGAAGCCATGTTGTGTTGAATGTATGGATTACGAAGTTGTGTATTTTTCAAAGCAGAATAGGCAACTCTTGTGCATCATATTCTAAACACTGATGAATATTTTAATTGGGCACATATACTATCTGTGGTAATGAGGGAAACTATTGAGAAGTATAAGAAAGCTTATGTTACCAAAAAGTCAACATTCTATCTTTCAAGGTATGTGATGGAAGTTTTCTACTAATCTTTTCCTTTCCCTACCATGTGATCAAAATGGAAAAAAGCAGCACCACCGGTTCATATCTATTTCTCTGCATTATGGGAAGGCAATTACATTCCTTTCATCTATGACATATGTGACCAATTTTTTGGTTCTATTTATTTATGATCTTCAAGGACGATGTACCTAGATTTTCACCACAGGCCAAGTCTTTGATTGCTACAATGGGATATCGGTATCTGGGAGAGTATTTCCTTATATCAGGATATGGGGTCATAAATCATCTCATCTTCTACCTAGAATTGTACTTGATAAAATGGTACTTGAGGAAATATCGTATCAGACAGTGATTGAAGGAATTTATCATAAATGTAGTGCCTCTAAAAGAAAATCTTGGTTGAGGTTTCCTCTTTCTCTTGGACATTTGGTTATTCAGAGTTCTACACATGCTAGTTTGCTTGGGAAAAATGTCACCACTTTGAATCTTGGAGAAGCTCCTAAAAGAATGCATGATCCCAAATCATTTTTAGCAGGTCATTTCTCACAAGCACACTTGAAAAGAGGTTATGTTCATGAAATAGAGCCAAATGATCTTATTTACCAAGGAGCGAATTCTTTCCAAGATGTATTGAATAGAGCAACAACTTCAGATGAAAAAGGTTTTATTCATCAGTATTAGTAGGAACTCAAGTTAAAAGTTTTACAGGATAGAAAAAAAAAGCTATGTGATGAAGAAAAGGCCCAAAAAGACGTTGTTGAAAAGGAAGCACAAGATTCTCAGAAAGAAAGGAATAAAACCCCTTTTCTTCTAACTCATTCATAGGAAGACGATAAAGGGAGGAAACCAGTGGAAGGATCTCAGGAACAACCATTGGGGAATTTAAATACATTGATAAAGAAAACGAAGGAATTGAAGAGAAAAACTTTGGCTCTGATTAATTTACCTCCTACTACTAGGATTTTTGTTACAACACTCCAGTCAAGAAATACACAAGACAAAAAGGTCCAGAGTCAGTTCTGCAATTTAACTTATCTCAAATTGATGACAGTGATATAAATGAAGAGTTACCTCATCCTACCATACCTTTACCTTTTCCCCTTACTTCTCATTTTACCCTGACCATCTCAGTGAATAAAATCCTACTTGATTTAGTTCAGAATTCAAAAATGGAATATTCCCCTCCAGAACTTCCTCCTTTGGAAATTCCTACTCCATTTTTTTCAACATATTTTCCACCTATTCATGTTTCTACTATCCCATCTTGTTTACCTTTATCTCTTCCTTGTGATAATCTGTAGTAGGATCTAATAGTTGTAAAAATCCTCACACAAAAATCACTCAACAAGTGCAGAGAAGAAGAGAAGAATGTAGTCAATAATCACTCATGAACACATAAAACAGAGAACAATAGTATAATCATACATCAGCTGTGAGCTGGAACTATGAATAATGAATACAATACAATAACTGTCAATGGAATTCAAATTAACCAAGAGGTCATTCGAATCATCCTCAGTGTCTAGCTTGGATAACATTGGAGACATCATCCAATCAGCAATATCAGTCATAAATGTTCAAAGGTCAGTCAAATGAGTCTAACTGAGTCTAACGGAACCATCTAGGAATTAATCAAGGGATGGAGACTCCAAGGAGGGTGCATGAGGCTGTCAGAAGCTATAGGCAGTTAGGATGAGAAATCGGTGGAAGAACTGCTCAATCAATTCTCTAACTCACTTTCAGACTCCTGGTATGTGAGATAAGGCGCTCAAACTGAATGATAACTCCTGGTAGGTGAGAAAAGAGCAATCAGTAGAAGAACTGCTCAATCAATTCTCTAACTGACTGTCAAACTCCTGGTAGGTGAGGTAAGGCGCTCTAACTGAATGATAACCCCTGGTAGGTGAGAAAAGGCACACATGTCATGCAGGTGAGTCAAACAGGGCACATCAGGTAGGTAGGAGGGCTAGTGGGTGTTGAAGACATGCTCTAGGGAGCTGAAATTAGGCTCTAAGTGTTGGGGAGACGAACAAAATGATGAGAAGATGCATGCAGTGGCATGAAAATGCATGCATGATGACTAGATGCATGCAAAATGCATGCAGGCATGCAAATCTAAAAAATGATGGTGAGAATATTCCAATACCCCCCCTCAAGCTATACTATGAGGTGAACTGAAAACTGAAAAATAGGGCCCTGGTGACTGAGACCAAAGGTCACCCCATACAACAATCTAAATAATAAATGAGGAAAGAGGGAAAACCTAGTGGGAAGAAATCCCTACCTCAAAATAGACTGAAGGATGTTAATGTAGCATGTCATTGCTCACCCCAAAAGGAGGCAAGTGTCTTTCTTTTTCGAAGAAGGATCGATCGATCTGAAATGGATTAGTAATGTGAGAAGGATGAAACCTTCCATTCTGAAAATCTGATCTGGTTCTCCATTGATCAGTTGGATCACCAACCAAATCACCTGCAGATCTAAGAGTAATGGCTGCCCATTGAGGAATAGGAGGATCATTAGGTGAAATATCATCAGGTTCTTGTGGAACTGGATCTCCCATTCACTCATCTTCATCATCAGTTACTAGACCTTCAGGTTCTTGTGGATCTAGTTCTAGTATTCGCTCTTCATCATCTCCATATTCAGGTTCTGAATTTGAAATCTCATGTGATGATGCTTCTCTCTCTTGATCATCAATCAAGGATGGTGGTATCTTCCTCTTGGGAAGAAGTGGATCATGCTCCAAAAAAATAATATGAATATCATTATGGATCGTGTGATTCAAACCAACTGAGGTAGAATCAAAACCATGAATGTGTTGACAGTTCTTTGGTATCTCCTTTGAACCAGCAGGGGTGAGATCAAAATCAAATGAACCATGACATAATGGTGATGGCTTGAACTTCAAATCAGATCCAAGAATTTGAGGATGGTTTCTTATGATCTCCTTTGAGCCAACAAGGGTGATATCAAAACAAAAATCACAAGGATATGCATGAGACTTGAACCAAGCAAATGATAGAGTCTTCCATCTTCGGTGAAACTCTGAAAACATGTGCCAATGACCAAATAGGAGTCCATAGGAATATTTTGATCAAGGAGGGCAAATGCATTGCCTCCCAAATCTGATTTTACTTCCAAAATGCTCAGTAGGTCATCATCTTGCACATCAACAAGCTCATAGGAAGTAGAGATTGTGAAAGTCTCTTCAACTTCTAGAGTAATAACTGACATCTTTTGCTCAGAATTTGAATCAGAATATGGATCAACTGAAACCATGTGTTGTATTTTGACTTTATCTTGAACAATTTCATTATGGGAAATGATGGAGGATGAATCAAGAATAGAGAGAGAACTTGAGGCAGTACTACTAGGCTTTTTCTCCAAATGGACATCATCCTCTTCCTTCTTTCCAAATAAACTGTTCAATCTTGTCCAGTTATCACTTGGTTATTCTCTAAGATCAATGAGGTATTCCATATTGGAAAACATAGAAGTAAGTATTGCTGCTGAAGCTCTTTCACAATTATCAAGCCAATCTTCTTCCTCTTCATAGGAAGCAAAATCTCTCTTAAAAAAGTACACATGCCCAAGAGACCATATCTCTTTAGGTATGTTATCATCTTGGGTGTCCATTCTTCATAGTTTTATGAAGAGAGAGAAGGAACTGCTTTTAGATCCATGGAAGATGTTGTTCAATTCGAATCTACTGGTGTGTTTCTGGTGCAGAAGTGCAGAATCATTAGTGCAGAATCACCAGTGCAGAATCACTAGTGCAAAATCACTAGTGCATAATCACTAGGGAAGAATCATCAGTGCAGAATCACCAGTGCATAATCACTAGTGCAGATCACCAGTGCAGAATCACCAATGCAGAATCACCAGTGCAGAATCACTAGTGCAGAATCACCAGTGCAGAATATTTCAGAACTGTTGCAACTACAGAACACTTCGAATAACCTGCAAAAACAATGGAGATCCATAATAGCTGCTGAATTCGAATCTGTTGAAGAGGGATTCGAATGGATGAATAAACCTGCAAAACAAGAAGAGTTTTGTTGATGGATATTTGCTACACTTTGAATGAACACTTCCTTAGGACACTAACTAAGCACATATGACTAAGTCCGTCACACCTGGATAGACCTCACTGGATTGCTCCAGTGAATTTAAGGTAATGGCACCAAGCTTTGCTCTAGAAACTCAGAGGATTTTGGTGCTCAAGTGAAAGACAGATGCTCAATTAAATGCTGCAACTGCTGCAATGGATTCAATTCGAATAGCTGTTGCAAGCTCTGATACCATGTGATAATCTGCAGTAGGATTTGACAGTTGTAACAAGCCTCACACAAAAATCACTCAAGAAGTGCATAGAAGAAGAGAATAATGTAGTCAATAATCACTCATGAACACATAAAATGGAGAATAGCAGTATAATCATAAATCAACTGTGAGCTGGAACTATGAATAATGAATATAATACAATAACTATCAATGGAATTCGAATTAACCAAGAGGTCATTCGAATCATCCTTAGTTTCTAGCTTGGATAACATTGGAGACATCATCTAATTAGCAGTATCAGTCATAAATGTTCAAAGGTCAGTCAAATGAGTCTAATTGAGTCTAACAGAACCATCTAGGCATGAATCAGGGGATGGAGACTCCAAGGAGGGCGCATGAGGTTGTCAGAAGGTCAAGTGGCACTCCAAAACTAGCTAACTAGGAGCTGTAGGCATTTAGGATGAGCAATCAGTGGAAGAACTGCTCAATCAATGCTGTAACTGACTGTCAGACTCCTGGTAGGTGAGATAAGGTGCTCTAACTAAATGATAACTCCTGGTAGGTGAGAAAATGCACACATGTCATGTAGGTGATTCAACCAGGGTGCAAGAGGTAGGTAGGAGGGCTACTGGGGGTTGAAGACAGGCTCCAAGGAGTTGAAATTAGGCTCTAGGTGTTGGGGGAGACACCCAAAATGATGATTGGATGCATGAAATGGCATGCAAATGCATGCATGATGATTGGATGCATGCAACCATGCAAATCTGAAAAACGATGGTGAGAATATTCCAACATTCCTATTCCTACCCAAATCGATGTTCGTACATATGATTACCCTATTCCTATAGCCTCTATGACAATACCAACATTTCAACAAACCTTTCCAGTTGAAACCTTATTGAGCACAAGTGAACTGTAAATTCCATCTCTACCTATAATTACTCTTACTCCACCAGTAATGTCTATCACATATTATACCTGCATTGTGACTACTGCTGAGTTGACCATACAATCCACACAACTAGTTGTACCTATTCCTACTACTGTTGTTTCACACCCAATTCTTATAGTCATTATTTCTAAGTCATCTTCATCCACAGGTGAGGTTGTGGAATATTTTGGTGAAGATGCAGTAGTTTCCCTAGGTGATTATTTCTGGAGTAAAAATGAAAAGGTAGTTGTTAAGAGAGGATCTAAGAGATCCAGGGAAGGGATAGTAGTTTAAGGTGTTGTTCCCAATCAAATCATTTGGAAAAGAGCCTCTGCAGACATCAAAAGAGAAGCTGTGGAAATAGTTGCTGCTATGGGAGCCTTTGCTGGTGTAAAATTTGATTATGTTACATGCTTAAATAAGGAAATTGGGGAAAAGGAAACTAAGCTATGAGAGCTTAACAAAAAAAAATCTGAATTGGAACACCAATATCAAAATCAGTTGCAGGAGTTGAAGAATAAGTATGATTCTCAAATTCAGGATTTGCAGTCTGAGAATAAAAAGTTTAATGAACAAGTTCATAAGATTAAAGAAGAGGCAGGAAAATTTTCTGAAAATTTGCAAGCTATGGAGCAACAACTTAATTTAGCTCAGTCACATTCTGCTACTTCATGTTTCAAATTTACAAAAGATGAATTTAAGGATTTTGCTTTCAGAATTAATGATGATTATAAAAACTTATTGATTAAGTTATTTGAAGGACTGAATCAAATTCAATATGATTATAGTTCATTTGAGCATCTATCTGATCTTTTAAATGATCATGTAAATAGAAGGAAGGATGCTTCTAAATCAAATGATGATGTGTTTGATTGGCAAAGATTCATCAAATATAAACCCAAAGGATTTCCTATTCTCGATAATTTTAAGATAAGGAGAATCAGGATTTCTCTGCAATCCTGGGAAAATGTTTGTGATCCAGTTGAATCCACTATTGATGAAGGACATAAGGCTTGTAGAAGACAATGCTTCGATTCTGATGATATACTTAAAAAAATAAACTTTCCTATCATGTATCAGATAGCTGATGCACTTCCATCCAAACTCATGATCACAGAAGTTGAGGAGAAACATGAACAGTCCAGAGCATATATTGAGCAACTTCAACATATTTTTCTCAAAGATGTCAAAGAACTAGTTCAGTTGTCGAATTCTTTGGGGTTGAATTTTAATTTGATTTTGCAACCAGGGAGAGTGGTTTCCTCCTATCACCTTTTAACCAGTAAAATCCTCCCGCGGTGACACATGGTATGCAGTTTTGGATTTCACAACCACTCAACATTGTCAATCTCCATGCATCTTTGTGGTACGAAATCAAAGTCGTCCGTCGATTTTTCACTTGTTGATCAACGACAGTTGATATTTTTCGCACTTTAACCTAGGCTAATGGTCATTCGCGGATGATCAACACATTATAAATTTTGCAACTTTCCCCAGCAGAACCATCATCCACTGTTGATCATATTTTTTCTTTGATCTAAGCCGTCGATTTCTAATTCTTTTGCAGAACCCGCTCCTTTTCCAATTTCAAACCAATTCCTTTAATTGCCACAAACGGATAAGATATTTTCCATTTGGAACTTAGTGCCTATTCTTCTATGTAATTTTCTTTTATCTGTTTTCATATAGGAATAAATTGTAAAAGACATAATTCCCATTACTACAATTCTATTTCTCCAAATCTATTTTTTCTTTTTAACAACAAAAATATTTGTGTCAACATAGATGATAAATTATGAAGTCCCCTCTATGGAGCAATGGAAGACAATTGAAAATTTTGGGAGGATGAAGTACAAATTGCACCAATGAAGACACCTGTGAGTGATACTCAAGCGAAGGTTATGGCAAATCCCACTTCAATGTGACATCAAATTGTCTTTCAACATTTCGAGGATTATGAAGACTTAGTTTTGTGAGAGATGTAATAAGTAGTTAAAAAATTCCTATGTTCAAGCAAATAGTTAAGCGGTCACTTAGATATCAACTCTCTAATTTGGGTTGGAACCCATGAGAGCAAGACCTATTTGAGTGAGCAATTTCAAGAGTAATAAAAAATTTGCAGAGTTAAGCAAAGAATTTTCTGAGCATAGATTCTCCTGTTGTTATTTTGCAGTCTGTATTTCCTTTCCTTAGGTGAATGTTATTACTCTTATATATTTCCATTGTGTTGTCTTTGTGAGAAAAGATTCTCCTATTGTTATATGTTGTTTGTTGTGAATGAGATTATGTTGAGTCACAATTCATATTGATATGCTTTGGTTCACAGGTTTCAAGTATTCACAAAAACCTTCTTCTAAAGTTAATATTGGATTCATAAAAGAACACGTACAACAAAATAAGTTAATATTGGATTCATAAAAGAACACATACAACCAAAGAAGTTAAGATTGGATTCATAAAGGAACACATACAACAAAATAAGTTAGTATTGGATTCATAAAAGAACACATACAAAAAAATAGTGCAAATGATCATGTTAAAGTTACATTATATATATAGTCACTCGATTACACCGATAAATTTCATAAAGGTTTTCCGCTGAACCGGACAGCTAGATAAATCAGTTAAACTGTCATTTATCCCAATTATACAAAATGATGAATGGAAGACCCTTTTCAAAATAGGTCAGTCTGATATCATCCTTCCATTCGTCTATTGTCTCTCTAAAATTAAAACCCTTACAAAAGACCTTCCTATACAAGCTTAACAGAAGGGCCTTGGAAAATAGGACAACATCCCTTCCCTAAACTAACAGAAAATGAAAATCTAAAAAAAGACAATTAAACGTAATAGAAAATGAAAAAATAAAAGTTATCCTGAAAATATCAAGAGACTGTGGTGGGTGGTCTACGTGGTTTACTCAGTCAAGATCCATTGATTTTGGCTCTAAGGGAGGCCTGTTAGCTGGAGGGGACTGTCCAGAACCTACCAAAGTCGCTCGGCTCCTCTCGGCGTCACGTTGAGATCAAGTGGCTTCGTTGTGTTCGACAAGGAGCCTTAGCATCCATTCGATCAGTTCGTCATTTTTATTTTCGAACTTGCAGTCAATGGTATCCTTGATTCTCTTCTTCATTGACGCCAAGGCCTCTTTGTCACATTTCCCCTCTAACTTCTACCGAAGATCTTCTATATGCTTTTCTAACTGCTCCACTCTTCGGTTGTATGCATGAATATCGCTAGTCCTTCCAACAGGGCCACGACTACTGCCTTCTGCCATTATATAACAAAGAGATAGGCCTAAAGAGTTTATGTAACAAAGATTCCCATACAAGATCTTGCCGCCACTAAGCAGATCACTGGTCGGAATCTGGTGCCTTCCATTTTCTGAGATTTCAACAACCATAGAATGAGGAGGGCCAGTGGAAGGAGAATCCGTTGAAGACAGAGCTAAGTTAGACAACTTTTTTCGGCAAACACCAAGGAACAAGGGAAGATCCGATTTAAAGGAGCAAAAATGAACAAGAACATGAACACGGATTGGAAGAAATCTCCACAACCGTCGAAATTAAATATCAGAGTACTTGAAAGCGGGTTATATGACATTACGAGTCAGAGACCTTACCTGAGACCTTACCTTGATCGACCTTTGGATTGACTGATGGGACAGATTGACTTCTAGGGTTTGCCAATATAATCAAGGGTAGGGTCTCATTTCACTTTGAAGGGCTATGAGATATTGGATCCTATGCTGAAATGTAAAAATAAATCATTCTTTTCATTTGAAAATGTAATAGTACATCAAAATTTCATTATCGCTAAATTACAAATTTCTTAATATAGTGACAATATTTGCATTGTTCCTCTCTATAAAATTTAATAAGCAATGTTATATTAATATGGACTAGTTAAATAACCCAAGAATCATTATAGAATAAATTTAAAAAACATAAAGACAAAAAAGCTAACAATATGAAGAAATCACTTGTTTGATCAATTATACCAATTCTAGACATTGTTTGTAGATGGTTTTGTAAAATATCTAGCGTAAAATGGGAAAAATTTGATGAAGATGAGAGAGAGATGACCATAAGAGATAAGAGAAGTCTAAAAAACAAGATCAATATTCTAAGATGGGATTAAGATGAAACATAATTAGGAAAAGAAGGAGAGATAACATGATGTAGGAATAACATCTAAGGTTGGTGTTAATTTTTTACTTGGCCCATTTAAATTTCATATTATCTGCATAATTCTACCATTCAAGGTTTGGAAAATGAAAAAAATAGCAGTGAGCTTGAACAAAATGGGAAGTGTGATTTTTTGTTGGTTCATTAGTGTGCGTCATTCAAGACTTTTCCTCCATAGACTAGTCGCATAACGCATTACAAATTTTAAACAATTTGGTTGTGGAAAGTTAAAATCCTACATCTAACTCTGTTCTCCACATGCAAAATGCTACACATACTTGAAAATCCAATACATAGTGCAAAATTCGGCACATACCTGTAAATTCATAGTAGCCTAGTCATATAAGGAGCCTACTTGATGAATCACGAATGCAAATGTTGCAGAATATGTTTGTAAGGATCTTGTTTGATGAATCACGAATACATAGTGAATAAAATGAGGTGGAAATGACAATGGGGATGAATTACCCAATATAAAATTTGTTTCAAGCTTCACCCCTACGTAGTTGGATTATTGGGCATGGTTGCATCCAATTTCTCAAAAAAGTGACAAAATTTGCATCGTTCCACTCTATAGATTTTAATAAGCAATGTCTAACCCAAATAAACCAAGAACCCATATAGAGGAAATTTTAGAAACATAAAAAATACTCGACAATATGAAAGAAAACGTTTGAAAAATTTTATAACAATGGAGATTGAATTGACAAGTAATCAAATTTCTAAAAGAAAAGTCAAGGTTGGATAGAAATGAAATACAATCTATACAATGTCCAACAAATATAGAGATCGATAAATACAAAAGAGGGAGTGAATCTAAAAAATATGTTCATGAATACAAAAACTATTATCTTGAATTACTTCAATAAAAAACTTCACTCCTTTGAAGCACATTGACAACTTGAAAGTGGATGACAAAGTGAAAAGGTATTTGGAAAATGACTGCCACAAATTACCAATTGAGAATTGGTGGTCCATTAAGTACTCTAATGTTATTTCAACATTAGTAATCTTTGTTAGAAAAATAGGATCACAAAGCAATAACAATAAACAAAAATGCAAATATAATCACATAGACACATTACAAGAGAGACACCAATATATCACAGTTCACCCAAGATGGGCTATGTCCACACTAAAATTGCTAGTCCTTATAATGATTATACCATCCAACAAATGAAGGGATACAACCTGCAACACATCTGATGCACTTCCTCTTCACTATCTCACAGTCTCTCTTCACGATCTCAGAGATCTTTACAGTGCATAATACCTAATACATCAACACTAGTCATATTACAATGTCTTTCTTATGAAGGGGAAATACAATGGGAAAATACCAAGGTTACCCAAAACCATGGGCCGTAAACTGTTGGCGAAAACATCCCAAAAAATATTTCATGGGCCCGAACTCTGAGGTTGGGGAATGAGTGTACACTCATTTTGCATATCATATAAAGCTGGGGTACATGACTGAGACAATATCATCTATGAGACTGGAAGATCTGGCTCCACAACCAACAGAGTATACCCAATGTAAATTGTGGATACCCCAACTGCCCCCATTCTTTGGATTTGAGATTATTTCCCATGAAACTAAGTGACATCCTTTGAAGTGATGAGAGCCCTTCGAGAGAAAGTTAAAGAAAATTTGTCTGATTAATTTTAAGATGGCCCCCATTAGATGCTATGTGTTATTAATGTATTGTTTTCTTTAATCTTCTATCATTCCTAAAATTTCTATTCGTCTGGACAAATGATACCTACTTCACCTCTGTGAAATATTTATCCTACCACCGAGCTCTTTAATAATTTTGAGAAATTTGTGTGTTGACTCCATACCCAATGGATTTTGTTTTTTATTCAAACGCTTTGTTAAACTGTATGTTGTAACTAAATATATGGCCATTGTTTTAAAAAGGTGAACTATTAAGAGTGACCATTAGATAACATATAAAAAAAATTCCCAACTTCCAACTTCCAACAAGAAGGGTCGACCGACCCTTCATTTATGAGAGAAAACAAAAGAATGAACGACTGACCCTTCCTGCATTATAATATTAGTAGGAATAGTAAACACTAGAAGGATTGGGCACCCCTTCTTATATCATCGAAATACCAAGAATATCATGAAGAGAAAGGATTGACCGCCCCTTCATTTAGTAGAGATTTATGAATACCTATATCCATCAATTCACCTATATCCAGAATGGTGAACATAAGAAGGATCGACCGGCCCTTATTGCAATCTAGAACTATTATGAAAATAATATTGGGTAGAAGAAGGGTTGGTCACCTCTTCATTTATGAGGGAACTGTAAAAATATTCAACCTATGAAGGCTAGGAATTCAATTCATGTATATCTAGAATGGTGAAAACTAGAAGAATACTAAGCACAAGAAGGGTCGGTTGACCCTTCATTTATGATAGAATGTAAAAATATTTAATCTACAAAGGCTAGGCCAACAATTCCCGACTTCTGACTTCCGTAGTAAATAGTAGGGATCAGGACATTGGCTAAGTTATAACATATAAACAATATTTATCCTGACTTCTGACTTCTGACAAGAAGGATTGGCCACCCCTTCATTTAGTAGAGAATTGTGAACACCTATACCCAGCAATTCACCTGTATCCAGAATGGTGAACACAAGAAGGATCAAATGACCCTTCTTGCAGTCTAGAACTATTATGAAAATAATACTGGGCATAAGAAGGGTCGGTCGCCCCTTCATTTAGGACGGAATTGTAAAACTATTCAACCTACGAAGGCTAGGCCATCAATTCATGTATATCCATAATGGTGAAAACTAAAAGAATAGTGAGCACAAGAAGGGTTGGTTGACCCTTCATTTACAAGATAAATGTAAAAGTATTTAATCTACGAAGGCTAGGCCGACAATTACCGACTTCCGAATTCCGCAGTAAATAGTAGGGATTGGGACATTCGCTCATTTATAACATATAAAAAATATTTATCCCGACTTCCAAATTCCGATAAGAAGGATCGGTCGCCCCTTCGTTTAGTAGAGAATTGTGAATGCCTATATCCAACAATTCACCTATATCTAGAATGGTGAACACAAGAAGGTTCGGCTGACCCTTTTTGCAGTCTAGAACTATTATGAAAAGAATACTGGGCAGAAGAAGGGTCGGTCGCCCCTTCATTTATGAGAGAATTGTAAAAATATTCAACCTACGAAGGCTAGGCAGTCAATTCATGTATATCCAGAATGGTGAATACTGGAAAAATACTGAGCACAAGAAGGGTCGGTCGACCCTTCATTTAAGATGGAATGTAAAAATATTTAATCTACAAAGGCTTGGACGACATTTCCCGACTTCCAACTTCAGCAATAAATAGTATGGATTGAGACATTGGCTAAGTTATAACATGTAAAAAATATTTATCCTCACTTCCAACTTCCGACAAGAAGGATCAACCACCCCTTCGTTTTGTAAATAATTGTGAACACCTATATACAACAATTCACCTGTATCTAGAATGGTGAACACAAGAAGGATCGACCAACCCTTCTTGTGGTCTAGAACTATTATGAAAATAATAATGGGAAGAAGAAGGGTCAACCGCCCCTTCATTTATGAGAGAATTGCAAACATATTCAACCTACAAAGTCTAGGTCGTCAATTCATGTATATCCGAAATGGTGAACACTGGAAGAATACTGAGCACAAGAAAGGGTCGGTCAACCCTTCATTTATGAGAGAAATTTAAAAATATTTAATCTACGAAAGCTAGGCCGACAATTCCCAACTTCTGAATTCTACAATAAATAGTAGGGATCGGGGCATTGGCTAAGTTATAACATATAAACAATATTTATCCCGACTTCCGACTTCCGACAAGAAGGATCAACCGCTCATTCATTTAGTAGAGAATTGTGAACACCTATATCCAACAATTCACATGTATCCAGAATGGTCAACACAAGAAGGATCGACCAATCCTTCTTGAAGTATAGAAATATTATGAAAAGAATATTGGGCAGAAGAAGGGTCTCCCGCCCCTTCATTTATGAGGGAATTGTAAAAATATTCAACCTACAAAGGCTAGGTCATCAATTAATGTATATCCAGAATGGTGAACACTGGAAAAATACTGAGCACAAGAAGGGTCAGTCGACCCATCATTTAAGAGAGAAATGTAAAAATATTTAATATACAAAAGTTGGTACAAAAATTCATCTATATCCCCAATATTGAATAGAAGAATGAACATCCAACACCAGAAGGTTCGGGCACTACTTCTTATATCCTCCAAATATCAAGAATATCATGGAGAGAAAGGATCATCCTCCCCTGTGTTTAGAAGAGAATAGTAAAACTATCGAACCTACAAATAGTCATTCCGAAATTCACCTATATCCATAATGGTGAACACAAGAAGGATCGACCGACCCTTCTTGCAGTCTATAACTTTTATGAAAAGAATACTAGGAAGAAGAAGGGTCGATCGCCCTTTCATTTATAAGAGAATTGTAAAAATATTCAACCTATGAATGCTAGGCCATCAATTCATGTATATCCAGAATGGTGAACACTGGAAGAATACTAAGCACAAGAAGGGTCGTTCGACCCTTCATTTAAGAGATAAATGTAAAAATATTTAATCTTCGAAGGCTGGGACGACAATTCTGCTATATCTTGAATGGTGAACAGAAGAATGAACGGTTGACCATTCATGTATTGTAGGATTATTATAAATAATAAACACAACAAGGATTGGGTGCCCCTTCTTATATCTTCCAAATATCAAGAATATCATGGAGCAAAAGGAATGGGCATCCAAAAATTCATCTATATCCAGAATGGTGAAAACAGGAAGGAACAATTGACCCTTCTTGTGTTATAGAACTATTACGAAAAGAATAGTTAGCGCAAGAAGGGTCGGTCACCCCTTCATTTATGAGAGAAATTTAAAACACAACAAGGATCGGGCGCCCCTTCCTATATCCTCCAAATATGAAGAATATCATGGAGTGAAAGGATCGGTCTCCCCTTCGTTTATTAGAGAATTGTAAAACTATTGAAGCTCTGAATTGTCATCCAACAATTCACCTATATCTAGAATGGTGAACCCAAGAAGGATCAAACGATCCTTTCTGTATTATAGAACTATTAGTAAAATAAATCCCAAGAAGGACGGGACACCCTTTCGTATACTCTCCAAATATCAAGAATATCATGGAGATATTCTACCTAGATAACTTTGACATAAGTAGCTTTCAGAAAGGAATGGACACTCCTTGCATCGATCCATTTTCTACAAACCACAATAAAGATCAATTTTAATGGTAAGGAGTAGCACTTGATTGAAACGTGACTTTCCGTAATATTCTCAATCAATTTATTTCTAGCACAATATCAAATTAAAATGACAGTTAATAAGAAATAATGAGCTCTCCTTCTATGATCAATTCTATCTCAAATGACTATGTAAAATGTGCATTCAATCTCTCATGGATAATGCTAGTAGAATTGTTCTTAATCAATTAATTGATTTTGGAAATGATTAGTCATTCATTCTCCATCGATCATTAGCCTGGACATTTGCAAGTATACATTTAATATTAAAACACTAATTGATAATTATAAACATTGTATGCATTCTTATATTAACTACACAATATGTATTGTTTTGTAGATAACACATGTTTGCATTGTTGAGCCTTAGTCAATACCAGGAAATCTCGTTCCTGGATTTGTTAAAAGATCACAAACATGGTTTATTCAAGCATGGATGGTATGTTGAGATGGATGAACCAGATAATTTGTACCCGGATTTATATCTATTCTTCTTGGATAAGGAAGGAGCTCCAACTTGAGTTGGAATATTGACATCTGCAGATCCCATTTTTGACGATTTATTGTGTGTTCACGTTGAAGTGGCCGAGAGAGACCGGTGTTTCCTTCTACAGTCTAATCTTATGGTTTGTAATTTTCGACCAAATCTAATGAAAAGTGGTCCCGATTCAGATTTGGTTTCCTGTGAAAATCAACGGTGGGTTTTTCCCTTGTATGATGTTTGTAATCAGTTCGGAATTAATACCACATCATCTTTGAAGAAAGGAATTTTGTCGATATGGAAGAAAAGAATCATGTGTTATAGCTTGAAATGACACCTCTCCGTCCGTGACGACACTTGTTTCCCTTGGTCGCATGACGACACTTCTTGAGATCAAGTTTAGTCACACAACAGGACATTTGTGGATGGAGGAGTCATTTGGGACACTAAAAATGGTTGAAATTACCTCATTCTTGACCCATTTGATATTTATGACCCTTAGGAACATTTTTCCAGACCAAACCATCTCCTGAAAATGAGCAGAAAAGCCTGTTTTTGGCCATTTTTCACTATGAGCGCGACTCTACTGTTATAATAGTAGCGTGTGTACGCGACTTTACCTCATTCAAAGTAGCGCCCATTTCCTTATGTACGCGACTTTGTCTACTATAGAGTAGAGTACACACCTGTTTTGGTCAAAATCTCGAAATTCGAGTAAGTTAAGTTGGTTGGGAAACCTCTTGAGCGGTTGTAACTTCTTTTCCTCTTCCTCACTGACTATATAAGGAGGGTAGAAGGGTCATGTGGGAGGACTAAGCCCAATTGCAAAGTTATGCTGGAGGAATGGAGACCCTCATCCCCCTCTCTTGTGCTTCAGTTTTGGTAAACCCTAGTACAATTGCTTAGAGGCTGGGATCCTTGGAGAACGGAAGCAGGAGACCTTGAATCTAGGTTTCGTGAAGTGCCAAGCTTGAAGGAAGGTATAACTTTATGTACTTGCTTTCATTCATTAATAAAGATCAGACGTTCTTCTCTTTCCAAATATGACCTATTAATGTGTCTCAGATTTGATTACTGTTTGTTTATAATCTGATGTCTCTTTCTATTATGAATATCAGTATTATATATGTAGTCAAATGTATTTGAGAAAGGTATCAAGTTGTTTTGCAGGTCTGGGCATTGCGACATTGGATAAGCATTGAAGAGCGAAGGAGGTAAAGCTAGGATCAACCTTCTGAATGAGGTGCCTATATCTCTAAACCCTAATCTCTTCATTTATTTGTTGTACTTGCAGAATGCTTGTAAGTCTATCTTTATCACCGTAAGTTGGTAGTTTCTCCCCTGAACTATAGGTGCATTTTCCCCACAACAGAATGGCGACTCCGCTGGGGAAAGCCTAACTACTTAGGGGTATCCAAGGTCATTTCTTCAGTTTTGTTTGATGGTCTTTGTTCATTTTCTTGATTAAGATCTGTTAGTAGGCTCTGTTTGACCCTCCTGGGCTTTTTACAGACCCTTCCCAGCCCTTGCAAACCTTTGTGGACCCAGTTTGGGGGTTTTAACCCCGTTTTTTAGACTTTTTTTTTGTACGCTATTGTTTGTACCACACAGTAGATCCCATACTACTATGAGCGCTAGTTTCCTTCATACACAGTAGCGCCCATACTGCTATGAGCGCTAGTTTCCTTCATATACAGTAGTGCTCAAAATCTGGGTTTGAATTTTTTGAGTTTTTGGGTTGTGGACCCAAATCTGGGGGCTGTGGCTGCATTTTTGGGGGTCCCTGATGACCTTAGGTCTGTGTTAAACCCCTGTAGGTGGTCTCCCATCCTTGTATTGATCTTACATTCATGATTTGAACCTCTTTTGATCAATTTGGGTTTGTTTGGAAAGTTTTGGGGTTTGTTGACTTAAGTTGGGGGGTTGTGGACCTGTTTGGTGTTTTGTACCCTAATTTGAGTCTGATTGAACTTGCTTGCCCCATTTCCACTGGATTTGAAACCTCTTGAGTCTTTTTGACCCTGTTTGTATCTATTTGAGTGAAATTTCTCTTTTAGGTTGGTTTCTTGTCCTCCCTTATGCTTTTAGTTTTTCTTTTGTAGTGAAAGCTCAAGTGTTTTGGCTGTTGTTCAAGACCTTGTTTGCATTGTTTACGTGCAGACCTGACTTTACCAAACCATACTTCTTCGTAGGTTATTTGCTTCGTTTGGGTCTAAAAGTAGTTTTTGTACTCTTTTCCCAATGTTTGGCATGCTTACATCAATAAGAATTTGAAAGTCATATTTGGTAGCTTTTACTGTTTCATAAAGAGAACCTGAAAGTTTCTTTGCTTTGCTTTGATAGTAGGTTAGTTTCAGTTTTTGTTTCTTACCTTTGAAAAGCATAAAGAATTTTGATTCATTTTCTAAATAGAGTACCTTGCAAGTGGCTTAAAAGATTTTAGAGTGCTTTGCATAAAAAAGAACGAGTTTTCTTTTGCATACCTAGTTGCTTGAGTAGCTGCATTCTTAGGTTTTGAGTTTAATTTTTTACATTTAGACTTTATTTTTACCTTTTTTGCATTCAAAAGATTAAAAAATTGCATTTGCACATGCATTCTAGATCAGAATTTTAAGACTTGCATTGAAAAGAAAAAGATTTGTTTGGTGGTAAATATTTCATTTTCAGTACTTTATTGCTATTATAACCACTCTCACACACCCACTACCTTTTTGAGTAATCAAGTAACCTTTAAAATGAACTCTAATAAAATGAACTAGCAACATTTTCTTTTCTAGGTTACACTACACCAACTAGTCTTGGTTAGGATCTTGGGTTTAAAACACCTTAAACCACCCAAGATCACACATTGCGCAAAAATCGTAGTGAGACTATCATTAGGCAAACCCACCTCACTCAAAATTTGCCTGGGAGCATATGCAGTAGGTCAATGTGAGATCAGTTTGTGGGAATACCCCTCCTACTTTCTGTTCGAGCATACGCCAGGATCGGATTGCGTATTGGGGACTCTTTCGAGTTTCGGGCTTAGCTACCCTGCCCACGCTTTCTGATTTGACCGGTGACTGTTCCCCCAGGAGTTTTCGGTGTTGTGGTATCCTTAGTATCAGACTCTAGGTTCATACACAGGTGACAGCGGAGGGTATATCTGCTGTACCTAGGACAGACGTGGGAGGAAATCCCTTGCAGGTCTTTGGGAGGGCGATTGGGTGATTCCAGTGCTTGCACCCTTAGTCATTGTATTGTGGACCCCAGGTAACTGTCCTTCATTCTTCGTTGATCTGTTCTGGGCCCTCATCATCCCAGACTCTTCTCCGGAAGGCATCTGTTTGCCTGGTTTGATTTACTTAGGACCTTTTCTTAGTGGTGTGCTCTTTGTGCTACTTTTTTTTAGTTTGCCTTAGAGAACTTCTTGTTCATTTGAGCGAGAAACTATGTCTAGCATTCCGGCGAGTGCCAATCAAGGTACCCCTGTTCCGGGGGATCCTTGTGCTGTTTCATTCATTGGAAACATTGGTGCTCCCTTAATGGCTACTCTGAATCTTCCTGGATTCACTATTGGGCTGCCGGTTTGGTTGTTTTCCACTCCGAATGCCTTGCATGCTCCTGACGCTTCTTTTGTGAGCACCTCAAATCAAGAGCATCAGAACCCTGTGCCTCCTTTGCCAGTAACATCTTCTCCTCCTCCTTCTACCTCATGTGGCGAAAGTAGCAATACTAGTAACCAGCAGTCTAAAAGGAATAGACGGGGGAAGAATAGGAAGAAGATGCCAAAACAAGGGGGCAAGCACCCTGCCTCTGCAAATCATGCAGGGGGCACTCACCCAGCCTCTGGAGGTCATGCTGGGGGAAAACTTTTAGTCACTGAAAATCATACTGAAAGTTTGTCTTCAACCACTGTCAGTCATGTTGAGGACACGTCATTGATCACTGCTAGCCATATTAATGACAAGTCACTAGTTCCTGTGAGTCATACTGGAGACACCAGATCAGCCACTGCAAGTCATGCTGAGGGAGTTGACATTGTCGACAAACCCAACAAACAGAAGCTTAAGTTCCCTTGTAAGTTTTGCGAGGGAGATCACCTTACTTACTTGTGCCCTGTACTTCCAGAAGTGCAAAAAGTGTGGTCCTTAGTTCAAAAGTCTTCTGCTTCTGAGCAACCAGCCTCTGTGAGTCATGCTGGGGGCAAGCTGTCAGCCAATGCTAGTCATGCTGAGAATACTGACGTTGTAAAGGAGTCTAAACCTATAGGACGGAAACCAAAGTTCCCTTGTAAACTTTGTAAGGGAGATCACCTTACTCACCGATGCCCTGCCATTCCAGAGGCACGAAGAGTGTGGTCCATGTCTGAAGGAACCTCTGTTCCTGAGTTGTCTATAGATTCCCTGCAGTCAGATCAACCTTTGGTTGATAAAGTGGTTGAACCAATGCAATCTTTGGTCGACCCCACTCTTCCTTCGGAGAGTGAAGTGATTGAATCGATGCAATCTTCGACCGATCCCATCAGTCCTTCAGAGATTGATGCACCTACTACTGAAGTCTTCTGCATTTCCAGTTTCGATGTTCCTGAAAAAGGGGGCACTTCATCTGTGCCATGTGAACCCCTACCAAGCCCTAGGATTGTTTCCTTTGATTGGAATAGTCTAGCCGAGCCTCGTCTTCCTTCTTCGACACCTTTTCAGATAAAGGTTGATATCTGGAACCATACGGTTGATCGATGTATTGTTGATGAAGGTGCTTCTGTTAGTATCTTATCCGCTTATGCTTGGAGAGATTTGGGTTTCCCTAATGTTTTTCCAGCTGCTAATTGGCCGTTGACCTTTGATAGAAGACCTAGTGAACCGATCGGATTCCTCCGTCAGGCACCTGTTACCTTGGGTGCAAAAATAGTCTTAGTTGATTTTATGGTTTTAAAGGACCCTATGGACTTTGATATGATCCTCGGGCGTGATTACGTTTATGCTATGCATGCTGTGGTGTCTACGCTTTTTCGTGTGATGCATTTCCCTCATAACGAAAACATTGTCACCATCGATCAGCTTGCATTCGTTGATCCTCCTTATTACCCAACTGAAGACCAGTCTGATCCCTCGTCATTAGGCACTACTATGTCACACGAGCCTTATGTGGCATATTGTTCCTTGAGTTCAACTGCTACTGAGAAGAAGTCTCTGAGTTCATACTTACCTTCTCGGGACTTGGTACCAGCTTTTGACCAAGTGACACCTCCATCTGAATGTTTAGATATGTGTTCTATCTGGGATGATATACTTCCTTCTGATGAAGTTTTCCTAGAGTCCATAATACAGTCTACCATTCATTTGGATGTTGATCCAGTCGCAGTTATGTCCAGCCCCGATTTGACCTTAAAGTCTGATCTTCCTACTGTTGAGTCTTTGGACTCTCCTATAGATCCGCAAATCGGTGTTCCTACTGAGTTTGATTCTGCTTCTAGAATTTTCAACTCCCGTGATGATGAATTTGTTTCTGCAGATTCCATCATGACCTTCAACTTTGATCTTCATCCTGAAGTTGATCTTGTTGATTGTAAGTCCTCGGGCTTGGGTACCATAGAGTCTTCATTTGAAAACTCTGCCTTGTTTATGCCTGTTGTTGATGATAGTGAAGTTGAAAGTATTTCTACCATAGTGACTTGTATTGGGTCTTTCTTTACATATGTTTTAGATATGATCCTGGTACTAATGTTTCTTGGAGACAGGATTCTTAGTTGGATGTACACTTGCTTACTGGTCCTTTTCGACACCTTGTGCAACCATGTCAGGTATATTCGGAACCTTGCATATAGGTTTAGGCTTCCCCGCTGTTATGTTGCATTTGAACCTTTTTCCATCCGAATTCGCCATAGGGTCGAACCTGTTGGATATTGGTGTGTTAGCCATCTCTTTATGCATTGTGCACCAGTCCGACAGCAGAGCCTACCTAACATGGGTCACCCTAGTCAGCACCCTTATGCCATTCTGGTGCCCATGCTGAGTTTTTCTCATAGGCTTGGGAGCCTTTTTAGATTTACCATGACTTTGAGAAGAAGCCTCATATCTTTCTTCCTCATATATTTCTGGCCATCCCTGATAAGGCTCCCATCTTTGTGTTCAAATTGCATATGCATCTATTATGATCCCGCTTGCGCTAATGATCCTGAAGCCGGCTTCCACGCTTTTAGCCCGTTGTATAAGCCTCCATCTCTGATCTCATTTCCGCTAAGCCCTGTATCATTTTTCCTTTTCAATTTGACACCTTTTACCTGGAGGAGACACACCCTGAGTGTCCTTATCTTGCTCATGTTCCTTGCATTAGGCATAGCTTTGTTCCATGCGCTTGGAGCTAGTTTCGCTTGTCCTTGACACTCGTCTCCTCCCATTTCGAGCATTCTTCTCTTACTTCGAGCTCGTTAAAAACAGTAAGTAGGTTACAAGCATTTCTTCCACCTTTCCTTCGAGCTCGTTAAAAACAGTAAGGAGGCTACGAGCATTTCTTTCATCTTCACTTCGAGCTCGTTAAAAACAGTAAGGAAGTTATGAGCATTTTCCGTATCTCCTTTGAGCTCATTAAAAACAGTAAGGAGGTCATGAGTTTACTTTTTCGGACTCGTTAAACCTTTACGGAAAAGATCCCTATGGAGTTCTTTTAAGCCCTTTTCAGACTCCTTAAATAGGAAAAGTTTGCTGAGCATAGTTGTCTTTTCGGGCTCGTTAAAATAACTGAACCGACATCCACTTAGGTATAGAATTACCCCTTTTCCGGGCCTTGGTGGATAATTTACGGAAAAGGTATACTCTAGGTATACTCTTGTATGCGCTAGAAGAGTTCTTCTTCCATCATTTTACACTTTTTCGGGGAAGGAGACTAACTTTACGAAAAAGGACCTTTGGAGTCGTCTTTAGGGTTTTCAGACTCTCGAAATGTGAAAACACCAAGCGAGCACATACCAATCCGGGCTCGATATAAAATCCACGGATAAGTGTATAGAGGCCTGTTTAAGTTTTTCAACTCTATAAGCAAGAAAACACCGTCGAGCACAGACCAATCCGGGCTCGATATAAAATCCACGGATAGGTGTATGGAGTTTTCTTCTAGTTTTTTCAGACTCCTTAAATATGAAAATACCGTCGAGCATGCTTTAGTTCTTTGTCAAGCTCATTAAAAAATGAAAAAGGAAAGGGAAGGGAAGAATGTCAAAATATCTTTCAATATGATGGCAGCAAGTCAACTATCTCCTTGAACAAAGCACCTGTTTTGAGTCTATCAAACAAGTTGGGTTCTAGTGTTGGCCTTAGGGTAAACTTGATCTCAGAGTTCTTACTCCTCCGTTTGGTTAGTCTTCCAATCATTTGGAGAATCTGTTAATGTCTCCTACATTGCAGACTTGCATCGTGGTCCCTTTGTGTTCACAGCTGCCTAAGTCACTCTTGTGTCGTGCTCACTGTTCAAGGATATAACCTGTGTTGGCCATTCTGCAGTTGTCTTGACCTCATGTGTCGACCATTCCTTGGTGTCAGTATGTTTCATCATGTGTTCCGTCCTACTCCAAATCAACTCATGCCTTTTGAGTGTCCCTCGTGTTGGATGATGGAGGATGCATTAAGGCCTCCCTTCCAACGGACTTTTTCCCATCGACTTCAGCTCATTGTGCTCTGGGAATGAAGTTTAGAGTTTCGGTTAGTACCTTGGGGATTGCAGTCATTAGTGGCAGTTTCCCTCGCTATTGGATAGATGGGAATACATCAATGTCTCCTATCCGATGGATTCTTCAAGTGTTCGACGGCAAGACCATCTATTCGCACTTGCTTGAATGTACTAGGTACCTTGGGTTCCATTTTCATTATTGGTGGACACCCTCGCATTTGTTAACGGTATACATCAATGACCGGTAATCAAACGATACCTCCCATGTTCGACAACAGCTCATTTATTCGCATGGATAGGTTTGTACCTTGGGTTGTTTTTGGATGAAGACCTTGGGATCCTCGATAGCATCACCTCATTTATGTTATCGCCCAAGTTGCGCAAGACTGAGCCACACTCTTTTTGGCTCTTGATGAGACATAGATCCAACTTGTTATCTATGGCTATGTTCTCCAGTTTTGACATAGATCCACCTTGTATTTATGTGGCTATGTTTACACTTATGTTCCTCATGGATCCACGCTTGTATTCTAGTGGCCATGATATATGCATCAGTATTTTGGATCATTCTTGTATCCTCTTGGAGATCATGTTCCACTATTTGAACATGGACAGTTACCCCATGGATAAGTTTGTCTGACTTTGCCTTTGCTTTCAGGTACTTCATTTGAGCCTATGATTCTTGGTTTCTTCGTTCCTCCATGATTCAACTCTTTTTTATTTATAATGTATTTCGGCCATCGTTTCCCGTACTCCCTCTGACCTCATACATTAGGGGGCATCTGTTATAGCTTGAAATGACACCTCTCCGTCCGTGACGACACTTGTTTCCCTTGGTCGCATGACGACACTTCTTGAGATCAAGTTTAGTCACACAACAGGACATTTGTGGATGGAGGAGTCATTTGGGACACTAAAAATGGTTGAAATTACCTCATTCTTGACCCATTTGATATATATGACCCTTAGGAACATTTTTCCAGACCAAACCATCTCCTGAAAATGAGCAGAAAAGCCTGTTTTTGGCCATTTTTCACTATGAGCGCGACTCTACTGTTATAATAGTAGCGTGTGTACGCGACTTTACCTCATTCAAAGTAGCGCCCATTGCCTTATGTACGCGACTTTGTCTACTATATAGTAGAGTACACACCTGTTTTGGTCAAAATCTCGAAATTCGAGTAAGTTAAGTTGGTTGGGAAACCTCTTGAGCGGTTGTAACTTCTTTTCCTCTTCCTCACTGACTATATAAGGAGGGTAGAAGGGTCATGTGGGAGGACTAAGCCCAATTGCAAAGTTATGCTGGAGGAATGGAGACCCTCATCCCCCTCTCTTGTGCTTCAGTTTTGGTAAACCCTAGTACAATTGCTTAGAGGCTGGGATCCTTGGAGAACGGAAGCAGGAGACCTTGAATCTAGGTTTCGTGAAGTGCCAAGCTTGAAGGAAGGTATAACTTTATGTACTTGCTTTCATTCATTAATAAAGATCAGACGTTCTTCTCTTTCCAAATATGACCTATTAATGTGTCTCAGATTTGATTACTGTTTGTTTATAATCTGATGTCTCTTTCTATTATGAATATCAGTATTATATATGTAGTCAAATGTATTTGAGAAAGGTATCAAGTTGTTTTGCAGGTCTGGGCATTGCGACATTGGATAAGCATTGAAGAGCGAAGGAGGTAAAGCTAGGATCAACCTTCTGAATGAGGTGCCTATATCTCTAAACCCTAATCTCTTCATTTATTTGTTGTACTTGCAGAATGCTTGTAAGTCTATCTTTATCACCGTAAGTTGGTAGTTTCTCCCCTGAACTATAGGTGCATTTTCCCCACAACATCATGGCTGCGAAAACCTCGCGTGTATTGCATTAATTGAATATTGAAAAGAAGTTGACAAATGTAGACCATGAAAATTTTCTTTTATACCTTAGAAGAACATTTCTCAATCATATTGAAAATGATGTGACCAAATCTTACTTCAAAGCACTCAAATCAAGTCCTATAGAGATGATGAGGAAAGCGACTAAGAGCTTCAAAAGTTCAAAAGAAGTTCAACACACTAGTACAAAATGAGAGATAAGTGACCAAAAAACGACCAAAATCCGCATATAAATGACCACTTTTGAGTTGGTGACCACTGGTAGCAAATTAGCGGTTATATATCACGTGACAAAAAATGTGGTCATATTTAGCTTGGTCATTTATAGCTTATCTTGTGGTCATATTTGGTCATTAATTTGGTAATATATTTGGCCATTAATTGTCACAATTAATGACCATATTTTTTGTCATGTGATAAATGACCGCTAATTTGCTACTAGTGATCGCCAACCCAAAAGTGGTCATTTATATGCATATTTTGGTCATTTGTTTTGTCACTTATCTCTCATGTTGTACTGGTGGTCATTTATATGCAAATTTTGGTCATTTTTTTAGTCATTTATCTCTTTTTAGTGGTTTCAAAATATAAATAGGGAATGGAGGAATCCAACCACCAACCTCCTCCCTATAAGGCAGGTGCTCTACCATTGAGCTAGCACCCTTAAATAGAATTCCTTATGGATTGATATGAGAATAAAATTTCCAACAATTAACACCATCTTTCCAAATTCTGGAAAAAGGTCACATACCTAGGTAAGAAACAAAGATTACCCAATAGTCACCAAAAAGGGTCATGTTAATGATAACCTTCTTTTGCCAAAATCTCTCAAAAATCAAGAATGCAATTGTATAGTAAGTTCAGTTCAAATATGTACCTTTGAATTATGATTTTTCCCGTTAAAACTGTCAAATAAGATAAATTGCTCTTGTACATCATAGGCATAATCATTGTTGAGGGAAGCAATGTATCCATCTTGTTGATGTTCAACAGCAGAGTCTTGCGCCCATGGATACTTCTACAATCGAACCATCTTCATGGTAGTACCCTCAAAGGGCAGTTCATGCCGGTATGTCTACCTTCTTTGGAGTAATTGAATTCCAGTAAACTCTGATGAGAAAAACAAAGTTTTAGTTATTTCAAGTTTACTGAATCATTATCTACTAACTGACTTATGAATGTACTTTTCACTATATATATATATATAAATGTATGTGGTTTTAAATGATGCAGTGCTCTTCACCATCCCTGTATCTCATCCCCTATCCAAAAACCTTGGTGGAACTTAAATTAATGAAGGGCCACATTACAAGAGAGGGAATCCCACCTCTTGTATTGTTTAATGTGTTCAGCTCTTGCAGGAGTGATCTTCACACATTTCCATGGAACCAATTCTCACACATATCACATGCAGTCCAAAATTATGCAGATGCAGAGGAATAAACTCCACCACAGGCTCCACATAGTGTCTCCCCATGTTCATCCCCCTCCTCCTCATCTAATATGTCTTCCTCATCCTTGGATAGCGGTAACTTTGACATTTTTGGCTGACCCGTACACCTCAAAAGATGCACTGCAAGACCCCCACACCTCAAAAATTACACTACACATGCACCTCAAAAATTTCCACCACACAGACTCCTTCAGACATGTTGAAGCACTTCCAGAAACATATATATGGGTGCTACAAGGATTTGTATGATGTTAGCACTAAAATAGAATAGATTAATGAAACATGTATCTCAAGGGATCGAGCAAATGTGCAAAATCACACATCAAAGCCATGAAGAGATAAGCTCCAAAAAAAAACCTTTTATACAGGGACTTGCCATTCAATGTGTTATTTCCTTCTACCATATTTCTAGTGAGTTTCAAAAACTTGCTACAATTTATTTATTAACTGCTCACTTGAATTAATTTTCCAAATGATCACATCTTCTCGCATCCAATCACTGTCTTCATCATTCCCTTACAAGATATGGACCAATTTAACAACTTCCATCTTCATATGTTGCTAAAAAAAAAAAATGGAATCTTAGATATATTCATGATGGACAAGAATTCAAACAGTAAATTAATTAGTTATATTATATCAGAGGTAATGTAATGCCTATACATCAGCAAGGAAATGTCATATCAATATGTTATTTCAAAGGAAGTAGGTTTCCCAAAAAATATCAATTGCAGCAGAGAAAAAGTTGAGAATACGAGGTAAATATATTAGGAGAAAAAACCAATCCAAATCATGAGCTTATTTACCATCATTTTCGTCTGCTATGTGCCTCTCACGGTATTAATCCTGTCAACAGGTTTGCAGTGTGAAGCTTTACAGTGGAATAGGTTTGGGTGTCATCTTTGCACCTTAAAAGTTGAAACCCATTGCTACTTCTCTGGTGCAATTATCGAGCATGAATATCATCCAACAAGGGAATCATTTTAGTATCTGACATGCTTATGGAACTTTATTTCACCCATGAAATCATTTGATCTGTATAGTCACAAAAAAAGGGTAATGGATTTGATCTCTTGATAATTTCTGAGCTTTTCACCTGTGATTTGTTCATCCAAATATAACAAAAAGCCTATCAAAATTGACAAACATATTTGATTGAATTATTGCATACAACACGGATTGTAAACACATTAATATATCGACCACATCTCTGTGACTAATGCCATGTTAACCAATGTCTCCAGTAATTTGGCTTGAATCTAGAGTCATTTTGTTAAGTCTAGAACTATGTCATGCACTTTTGAGACAAGCTATTAATCACTTACAACCATACCAATTCTAACACAAAGTCTTAGCAGTATTGCAAATTCAACCAAAACAACGTACTGGTTAGACTTAACATTGATATTAGTTTTGCACTACCAATCTACTTTTAAAAGGATCTAATTATTGCCCCAACCTCTCTGTTAATATCTTTTAGATTAGATTTCAACACTACTTGAGAAGGATAACCATCTGAGCTTCTATATGTATTGAAAAGGGCATAAATAAGGGAGATTTCAAGTCAACTCTATTTGAGCTATATACAAGGGAAAGGGCAATAATTGTGTTTGACAGCCATATATATGTTAAATAATTTGAGAACTGAAAGCCATACCTAAGCCATACTTATGTTGAAGAATTGTAGAACTAAAAAATCTTTGGTAATGAGAGGAATAGCGAGCAAGTGAGCTTCTAAAAACAAAAAGCATTCTTCCCTGCCAACAAAAAACACAGTGTAACTTCATTGTCTCCTAGAATGATGGGAAGAATATATGGAGAGTGAAGTAAAATAATAATAATAACAGCGAAGAAGCACTAAAAGCTTTCTCATTTCTGAAAGGAAATGGGACTAAACCAACCAAGAATAATTTCAAAGACATTGCAGTAAAGCCCCTATCGTTGAACATACAGGGAAAACAAACATACTAGTCAATTATACAAATTTACCATCACCATTGATCAACCTTGTGTATGTACTAGGTCAATTCCCTGTATTATAATTCGAATACATTTCTAGATGAAACAGGCATAGGCAATTATAAGTTATACCAAGTATCTACACAGCAATTATATTAACTTTCTACAAATACGTTTTAGAATAATATCAGAAGTCGGGGAAACTTTAATAAACCTTTTGAGTAAATGGGTTAGGGACTCGATAGTTGAGCCTTAATTAAATATCCCTTAGCCCGCTCAACCCAAAAGTAGGGAAATATTTCGAGCTTTCTTTGGCTGCTTTCCAAAATATTAGATTTAGCAAATCACAAAGTTTATCTAGTACATCAATTCAGATAATCGAGTGTTCATGTCATAATAAAATAAATCCACACACATAGAAGAAATAATAAATCAAGCACATTTCCATTTGATTCACCTCAATGGATGATCAAGCACATTTCCATTTGATTCACCTCTAGTTCCTATATTCTCTAATTATATAGAAGACAAACTTGCGACCAACTACACAGTATTAACACACATAATAAATTTAGGATTCCTTCACGAGTTTTGAACCAAATATACAACAAATCCTAAATCATCATGCCCAAATCATATAGATGATGGATCATCATCTTCTTTAACCTGTGATCTTTCTACATGAAATTGCCCATACAAATTACTATTGCCATCTATAGGTTTGTCTAATAAAAATATGACTCCAGGTAGTTGTTTGTAAGAGTGGTCATATAATAATATGATTCAGGGACTATAATAGAATTAGGAGTCCTTGTAGAACAGAGCTAGAGAAAGTACCATGATGAGATATCCATTCATAATAACTCAACTTCTGTTATGCTCTAAAATACCATATTGAATTATCATATTTCGAAACTGTCTCTGGGACTGCATAGTCAACTGAAATATTATTATATGGGGATACAAATTTCATGTCTCCATTCATTCCCTGGAAATGATGTATAAAATCTTGATCATAGACCCTGCTTTAGTAAATTTAATATCTTTCAGCGGATCTACAAACAAAATAAATGAGATGAAGAGATGAAGTCATGACGAACGGAATTTAGTTTCAAATAGTGTTAACGGGTGGTCACGATTTCGAATCCCAAGGACCGATTGCAGGCGAAAACAGAACATATGTGTTGACCCCCAATTTAGAAGCAAATGGTAAGAAAATGTGAAAGAGGGAGAGGGCGACCGAGCCTTCAATACTTGCATAAGAGCAATGCTACATCCCTTTTCGTTATATTTTCCTTTTGCTTCATCCTGTTTCCCCACTGCTCTGCTACGTCTTAAAAATTAGCCGTGTATAATCATGATCAATTGCTTGTTTATGGCTGATCATCTACCTCAATCTCAATAACTAGAAATTCATAAGATTTTGACTAAATATCACACATTACTGCAATCAGTTTGGGAAGAAGAATGAATATCGCCTCAAAGCAACCACACCCTAAATAGTGCAAAACAGACAACACAAGCCTATGGAAAGCTTCAATGATATATCCTACATAACACGTTAATGAATCCCTGCTATCAGGGCTAACATGGGGACCTCGTAACCGAAATCTAAGATTAAGAGCATAAAAAGAAAACTGTAAATATGATTCAAAGATTAAAGAAAGCCCATAAATACAATGGGAGCAAAGTGATAAGGGTAGGAATTGTTAACTGATGCATGATTGTGCTGCAGTAGTTGAGCTAGGGTTTCGAACACACCCCAAAGATTGTTGAAAAAATTGACGGCGAATAGATGATCTGAAGCAAAATAGAGAAGCTTATCGCAAAGAGATCCTTGCAACCATATGGAGAACTTTGCTTCCTATGCGCAATTCGTGGAGATCACATGGAGATCCTTGCAACCATATGGAGAACTTTGCTTTCTCTCAGCAATTTGTGGAGATCATATATATTGGAATCCCTATTTTCTTTTATGTTCCCTCTCAATCTATTTTTTAATTTACCTCTCATTCACTTTTCAGTTTTTTTGAGTTTCCCTCTATCTTTTACATTTGTTTTGTTTATATTCTTATTTTTCTTAATTTGTTAATACTAGTTACATCATATATTAATTATGTAAATATATATATAATAACGATATAATATATTAATATTATATATGGGTGAAAACATACAGGGAATTTTTTTTTGATAATTTATTTATTTTATATGTGAAAGTAGAAGGGGTTAGCTGAGATTATGGGGGTATTTTTATTATTATTATTATTATTCAAGGAGATGCATCGAACAAATGGATTTTTACAAAAAGGGAGGAATTATTTTTTCTTCAAAATGGAGGATATTGGTTATTTCTTGTAAGGGAGGGACCCATGAGGACTTTAAAGATCTTCGAACTCGGGTGCAAAGAGAAACATGGTGAATGAATGCATGTGAAGAATTAATCGAGGTTGTGGAATTGAATTTTTTTAGTTAACATGACACAAAATACATGAACTTGTCGAAACTTTAATAGACTATCGAGATGGTCAAACGACGATGATTTTGTTGAAACAAAATATGAACACAATCAGTACAACAAGTTGAACGGAGTGACACTAACTTCAAGACATGACAATTCCAAAAGGGAAAGACGACAACTATCTAAGACTCGACTCAACCACATGTACTATAAGAACTCATCTATCACTTGATAAATTATATGCAAGACATGATGTATTATCTAGATATCAACTCACCACACCCAAGGCACTAATTAGTAGAGAAAACCCTAAATGAGCATCTCAATGACTCTCCTATCATCTAACACAATAGGTATCGAGATGGCCTCAAAGAAATGATCCCTTAGAAGACAAGTATTGAAAAATAATCCAAGTTGTGTACTATTAATGTTACAACTTACTAAATTTTAACACTGTAGATGCATTCGAAGAGCCTTAGAGGGGTCTCCAAATCCATCTGCAGTGTTAAAATTTAGTAAGTTGTACAAATTTATTATAAAAATTATAATTTTCCATTGCCAGAATGACACAACTAAAAATGACCACATAAATGACCAATTGTTATGTGGTCATTTTTAGTTTAGTTCTTATGACCAAATTGGTCATTTTTAGTTTAGTTCTTATCCCATGAACAAAATTGGTCATTTATCTTGGTCATTTTTAGTGAGTTCACTTAAAATTTCTCAATTTTGGTCATTTATCCCTTGAAAAGACTGTGGTGACCAAATTTTTTGGTCACCTGGTCACTTATCTCTCATTTTGTACTAGTGAAAAGAATAGATCAAATACTTTTTGTTCAATGAGAAAGTTTTTTCTATTGATGTAACAAGATGTGTTGTTGCGCCTCCGCATTTGCAATATCGAAAAGTTGATGAGGAGGTTATGGAAAAGATGGTTTTATCTCTTATCTCAACTTTTAGAACAACATTGAGAGATGATATTCTATTTCCTTTCAATAAGGAGACCACGTTGGGATTTATTCCTAGAAATGAAGATGAAATTAATTTGCCTTTAGTAAATTTTTATATATTGGATGGGCATCATACTATTTCTGCGTAGAAAAAAAATCATTGAAACTGATAAATATCAATCGGTCCATTCAAGGTATCAACATCGAACAAGTTGTCTTCTACATAATGATGTTCCTTAGTACATTATCAGCAAATAATGCAAACAACAAAATTTATCAAACAAGGAATTTGCAGAAACTCCATTCATTTCTCAAGTTGTAAAAGCAAAGGAGAAATGGATATCCTGCGGTAGGCCATCCCGCCCGGGAAAGGGAAACGTTTCCAGTGATGATTGGAACTATACAATTTTTCTTCTTATTAATCAAATTCTTTAGATTGCGGCCTGTGTTATGAAATTATAAAATTAAATATTATCTTTAATTTTATATGTTTGTAGTCTTTCCAAGGTGAATGTATGGATATCTTTGTTGTTCAAACAAAGGACATCCTTAAACACCAACTAACTCTTCTTTTGACATCGGATTGATTGTGGAGAAAATGGATGTACGTATTCAAGATTTACAAAAGTGGTTCCTTTCCATGCTCACCCAAGCGCATCACTCAGGTTGATTTTGTTCAAAATAAAATAAAGAATCATGGATCTAATTTTTTTATACCATTGCGTGATATTGATGAAGGTGAATTGACCGTTGTGGTGGACAATATAATCAACAGATCAGTTTGGCTGAGCACATCAGTCGAAAAAAATGTTTGCGCAAAGACTATATATCAATATTACAAGTGAATCAAGGACGAGAGGTCAACCAAGCAGTCGATCTTTGAATATTTCAAATTTCATGATGTTCAAACTTTTTGATCACAGATTATCACTGACGATAATGTCATTGAAATCTATAAAATTGCATCAAATCTTCTCCAACAACTGTGCAGTATTTTATGCTCTGAAAAGAAAGCAAAATCTCTGGGTAAAAAGAAAAAGAAAGAATATGAAGAGGATAATGGTACCAAATTACCAAATGATGCTGAGAAAATATTGAACATATATATCAATAAAGAGGGGATGGGTATGTACATTGACTCCGTCAAAGATAGTTCATAGTTTTCTTGTCAATGTTGTTATCCTGCATCTTTGGTCAACACACTAAGATCCATTGCATATTTTGGTGTGGCAATCAGCTGTGAATTTGTTGGTGTTGATATGTGTAAATGTGATAGTCCCTAGACAGAAGAAGATATGTGTGCATTGTTGTACTACTTAGAATAAAATGAAGTGGCATGTACTTGTATTTTTTTAGGTGATATGGAAAACTCTTGTATAATTTCTAAAGCTTTCACACTTTTTTGCGAGGAAAAAAAAGAAAAAAATGTAACATGAAATCCTACCAAGGGACTTTATAGAGATTTCTCCAAGGACTTATTTATAGGATTCTCTATTATATAGTGTTGGAGAATTGGAAAGGATGAGGAATATTTCTCTACTTTTCAAATGGATATGGATTGGAAGGATGAGGGCCTACCAATGATTGATATACCTTTTCCCAATGTTAACAATGATAGTTTGAGAAGCCATGTTTTTGCAAAACAAAGGACAGAGGAATTATGGGATCACATAGTTTCCAGACTGGTCTCTTCTAGAGGTACAATTCTTTCGTTGTACGCAGGAGGTAGAGTTCTTCGTTCGTTGATCTGGTCGCCAGATAGAATAGTTATTTCTATTGTGGAGACAGTACAACAAGAGTTGTTTAAGAACAATTTCTATCATGAATTGGGTATAAACCAAGGTATTTGTATTAACATTTTTAGATGTCTTATTTCATTGTATTTTACTTTTCTCCATTGGTTATGTTCAATAAATTCTTCAAATTCATTTTCTACTACAACTTCAAATAAAGATCACACTCAGGTATCGTCCAATAAAATTATAGTATCCGATGACGACATTGAATGTGATGGAGAATCCACAAAGAACTACCAAACTGGAGAACAAGATGGACAAGAAGGTAAAAAATTATTTTTCAAAGATCCTGGTTAAATTACCTAAATTATGAACGAGGATAATGACCTTGAATACTTGCAAAAAGTTATATAAAATGTATACCTGGAAATTTCCAGGTCAAGATGATTGGATTGCAATTCAACATGTGGATCGTCCACAACCAGAGATGGGATCGACGATGTCTGTGGATATTAGCCAACAAATCAAATTGGATAATAATGAACCAGGTGAGAGCTTGGATAATAATGAACTAGGCAAGGGCTTGCTGTCAAAACACGATATCTCTAGCAATGTTACTCACCACTCAAATGTTGGCCTGGTATTGCAGGTAAAAGACAAAGATTATTTCCTACTTAAATTGATGAAACAAATTTATTCTGAAATATATAATGACAAGCAATATTTCTGTGTAGCTCCCCATACAAAATATTTATTGATATTAGAAATGGAAGGTTTTCTATTTCGCAAGAAAGTCATAGAAATGACTCCAAAAGAGAAAAAAAAGGGAAATCAAAAAATATTGGAGGGAAAAAAGTAAAAAAGGGGGAAGAAAGTATTGTTGGTGAATTTGAATTTAAACACAAAGAAAATTGATATGAGTCATGAACATATTCCATAAAAAAATTTGGATTATGTCTTTCCAAATTCAATGTTGGGATTTGGTCATCTAAATGTGGGGTCAATGAGGAGAAGTCATAATTTACAAAAATTTCGAGGGCAGCTAGTGCAGAAAAATCATATGGGGAACAAATTTTATTTTTATGGTTTCAAGAGAGATATACCAACGATAAAGAATGAAATACAGAAAAGAATATGCAGAGTGTGTGGGAGGAGTTCCCAATGAAATATTCGCAAAGTAATACATCAATGATTGTTTTGGATGGTGATGATGTGAAAACACATCCATGTGAAAACTGTATTTTGAGTAAGCCCTTTATTGCATCGTCCACTAGGACATATAGTGAATTGGTACATCGACTCTGGCAGGGTTTTAGTAAAATGCATGAATCTACTAATATCAGAACATTTAATTCCTTCTTCTTGTTGAGTGACAACTATCAAATGTAACCTATCATTTCCTCTTTCAAGAGTGGGAAACACAACTAGATGTAACCTATGGAGATTTTAAATCATTCAATGTGTTTTCTATTTTTTTTGGTGATGTTGCTATTTTCGTCTGAATCTAACATATTGTTGAGATATTGTAACTTCAAAGAATATTATATTTGTACTTTATTATTCTGGAGATGTTTCATTTCTCCTTGAAGATCTTATTGTATATCCGGAGATGTTTATTCCTCCGTCAGATTGTGGTAACTTGGGTTATTAGACTTCCCTAGTGGGGGTCGGCCCTGTATGTGTTATGTGGGTCAAAGGGTTATTAGACCACCCTAGAGGGGTTGGCCCAGTTAGTTGTAGTGGGTTATTTAACCCAATGGTTAAATACGAGCCTACATGATTTGTGTAAAAGACAAGTCGGAGTAGTGTATAAATAGAGGAGGTGTATTCCTCATTTTATACACACTCACTCACTTGAGAGTGGTGCACTTATGAGAGAGAGGTCTGCTATGGAGAAGGAGGAGCTTATGCTCAGGGTTACATCTTTTGTATTTCCTGGTCATCTATATTGAGGAAGCTTTGCTGGGTTTTCTACCCCATGAGGGTTTCCTAGGATAAATCTGTGTCTCTTGCGTTCATGATGTGCTTGTTATTTCTTCAGCGATCCTGTATATGCTATTATTGTGAAATGGAATGTAATGTTGCTATTTTCTGTCTTAGCATATTAAATCTTAACACATATTATTAGTTCAGTTTGATGATTTTATTAAATCATTTGAATATGTGAAATATTAGGTGATTTTTGTATTAATATTTGGAAATCAAAATCTTCATTTACAGTTGCGTGTTTTTTATCATTAACTTCATGAACGAAGTGTTGTTGTGGTGGTTATATATATATATATTCACGGTTTTTGTATGCAGTCCAAATATCACCACAAAAATAACTATTGGTCCTAGGAGTAGAGGGATTTATCTTTGGAGTTCGGATGTTATCCAACACTGAATAGTTTTCCAAACAACCTCATTTTGTCCATAATTTCTACCATTATTATGCACAGATGTTCAGCCTCGATATTATCAATGTTGCCAGAGAACATTTTGACATTGCTCTGTGGTTTTCCTCGCTCGACAACATGGAAATTAAAAAATTTCTTGGTATATTTGAATGGTTGAAGAATGAAGACTTTGTATTTATTTGGGGTTGAGAGCAATGTAAACATTGTACTATTTAAAATTACTCAATGTCTGCATATTATAATGTTGGTGAAGTACTGCACATATACAAAAATGTATTCAAGGATGTACTTATCCAATATGGAGATATATGTAAAAAAACTGACATGTTGTTTATAGATGAAGGGAAATATCATCCAGCAGATAATAGAAAGGAAAACTGCTTGAAAATGCCAACTTGTTGAACATTTGACGATTCATAAGAGAGAGAAATAACTATAAAAACAATGTTGTGTTCTCTATTGAATTATCTTGGGCCTCGTTAAAAAATGGGGCATTTTTTAAAGACATTCAACTTCAAATGACCGTCATATTATATAGACAACAATTCATTTAGTGATTTGTATATTTTTGACAACTTCTACATTTAATTGATGAAAATTTTATTTGACAATTCTCATATTATTTATGGACATCGTATCATGTATCTAGTGATGTGTTTCAAAAATTGCAGAACATGAAAGCAATATACTTAGAAACATTGAAACATAATATTTTATTGACTCAGTTGTGTGTGTTTTTTTGTTTGCGTATTCTAGAATATTTGTTACTAGTAAAACATTGATTATTTTCGATTTCAATGGAATTTTATTACACGTGGTTCATAAAAAAAAGAAATTTAGATTGCCATGAACACCGGATATCAAATCAACCACAAAGTATTATTTTATATGTCCAGGATTTAGGGATTTTTTTGAAAAATTCTTTAGTATATTTGAAGTTGGGGTATGGCTGCACAACAAAAAAACATTGGCGAGTTTTTGTCAACATTATTACAAAGAACATGATTGTAAAGGGAACAATTTAGAGTAATTTTAACACAAGAATATTGTTCTTGCATGGCCAGAGAGGGTCATTAGAGTGATGTAAATCCTTATGTATTTATCAAGCCTTTAAACAATGTTTGGGACATTTTGATCCATGGTTGGGATGCTACAAATATAGTGATTGTAGATGACTTGAAAGAAAAACATGTTTGTAGCGAGGAAAGGAATTATATTATAACAAAAACGTATACTTGCCAAGATGTCAATGACACATTCTTGTTAGATCAATTATGGCCTTGCTTGCTGCACCTGAATGGCATGTGTGATGTGAGTCCAATTGTGAAGAAAATGAAAATGAATGTATTTTTTTAAATAATACACTTGAATGTTTGTTTGTACTAGTATGTTCAATTTCAGTATGATTATAATACTTGTAAAGTGTCGAGTTTGGTTTTCAAAAATGAAAAATCAGAGCTTGAAAGTTCCAAAATCGGTTTTCAAAATTGCAAATTTAATTATTGGAAGTGTCAAAAGTAGCCTTCCAAAAGGGAAAAATCAGGTTCTAAAAGTGCCATTATCATATTTATCATATCGGAAAAGCGCAAAATCCAATTTCAAAAGTGGTGATATTAAAAGCAAAAGTATGCTTTTGGAACCTAGATTAGACACTTTTGGAACTGGATTTGGCACTTTTGGAACCGGATTTGGCACTTTTGGAACCATATTTTGCACTTTAAAAACCTTGATTTTGGGGATCAGAAAGGTTGTTTTTGACCTGTCTTCAAAGTGACTTGGACTAGAATATGTCCAAGTTTAATGAAATAGGATTTTTTAGGTCATAATGACATTTTATGGTTCCAATTAATATACAGAATCTGATCAAAGGCACAATAAGTCCAAAATTTTGCAAAAGTAAAACAAATAGTACGTTGCTTGGACAAGACTAGTTAATTTGACTAGGATTCTTGAGAAAAAAATTCAAACAACCTTAAACTCTTCCTAAATCCTCCCGAGATGAAGTTTATGAACTTATAAGGATGAAATTAGGATTAATATCAGACCAATACTTAGACAACATCACTTTTATGGGTGCATCACTCCAGGGTGGACCCCTTGGGCTAAACCCAAGGGTACAAGGCCATTGTTCACAGGACTTATGTGGAAGCCCAATGCTTCTGGTGCTTACTAGAAGTAATCCAACCCAGGATAGAAAATATGGAATTTCCCGACCCTGATATAGCATTAACACAAAGTTTTGGTAGTGATCTAACTGAGTTTGGAGGCTAAACAAGCAAGAGCCCTATCTAGGATAGACTGACTAGTTATAATCCAGACTTTTCCAAACACCTCTAGAGTGTCACAAATTTCAGGATTAAGTTTATGGGTGGTTATGTTAGAGTATTATGGACCTGAATCATCTTAAATAATGAAAATTAATCTCATAGGTGACATTCTATAACAATTTCAGTCAAACTAGTCAATTTCGTATACATAAAGAGCAAGCCTTGAAACTACAAGTTACAGGAAACTATAGAAGTTCATGAATTACTTATCAGGACTGATACATGAGTTAGATACATTTAATTCAATAGAAAAAAACTCCATTAGAATTAAATAGAAACATTTGTAATCATTTATGACCCAGACTTATAGATAGTTCACCCTTGTCTAGATTTTAGAAGATAGAAGCATACATATTCATTGGAATGATAAAAAGAATAGATAGAATCATTATATCATTATATAGAATTATATAGAATCATTAGATCATAATATATATCACTATAGTTTTTTGGATAGTATGGGGCTCTTGCACAGCTCAATAATCCATAAATACAAAGATAGAGTTGCACAAGTGTGCTCCTCAACACTGAAACTTTGGATCTGGTGAAAATTTTGGTATGTTGGTCATTTGGACACCTATTTCGATGATACAAAAGGTGTTTATTACAAAAAAAAACCCTACGGATGTAGTGGAGCAGGTATCACAATCCAGAAATGTTCAAAAATGTCAAAACCACAACCTCCATTTCAACTCTTCAACATTGTTTCCATTGAATGAAAGGATTGAACCGCACAACAAGAATACCAACCACTAGATAAGATCCGCAATTCATACTCTAATAGATGCAATGATATTGTGAATATGATTGGAATGAGGATTTATATGGGAAAATCTACCATAGTTGTCTAGGGGTAGATCTCCCAAGCCTTTGAGATGCAGAGCTCTCAAGACAATTATCAAAATGACCAAAAGATGTGAGAGTGGTGTGCTCCTCTTCTTTTATAATCATGAGTTGACATCTATATTCATTGAATTTTTTCACCTTCACAATTAAAGAACCCTCCTTGACATTTTTTAGTATCTAAAGATTGTTTCTGCTTTTATCCCTGCTTTGTTTCCTTTCCGCTTTGGGTTGATTTTATGCATTTGGAAACATACAAGTTTTCCTGGATTTTCTCTTCTTTTCATGTGCTTTTGACTAGTTTTTTTCTTCTTTCTTCTTTGTGGAATGTCCTTCCTTTTATGCCATCTTCTTGCTTTTCTGAGTTTGTTTCTTTTGTGTTGCTTTCCATCTTTTTGTGGCTTTGTGGGATTTTATTGATTTTCTTCTAGTTTCCATTTTGAATGGCAACTCATTGGGTCCACTAGACCTCATGCGCCCTCCTTGGTCACCTAGCACATCAAATGAATTAGAAGATTTAAATATTATAAAAAATATTCACAATTTAACATAGCTTTCTAATCCTAAGTCTAAAAATTAAATAATTGGGTAATTAATACATCAAAATTAACCCCTTCACTTGTTAGGATTTGGCCAGAACTTTAGGGGTTGGATAAGTAGAAAAATAATCATGGATTCCTCACTCTTTTAATGTAGTTGTCCTAGTCCTCATACATTAAGGTGGTATTATTTCCCCTTTTGGATCTTAGGATCAACAAGTTATTAACCTAAATCACCACCCAGTTGCGTAATCATGAACTGGTGTAGGTGACTTAAGAAATGGTGGTCTAAGGTTGATTTGGGGATATTACAGTCCTCCCATACCAATTTTTCTTGTCCTCAAGTAAGATATCAGCTCTATAGAAAGCATGAAACCAATCCATGACTTCTCACCATCAATATTTTTCTGCTGAACTAACATACCATGGGAATTCAATTGGCCCACCATGTTTCCTCTGTGCCACTCTGAACATAACCTTCTCCCCACTAAGTGACTCCATTATCTCTGCAACTGAAAAAATGTATGTTCTTCCTGATTGAAACATTTGAGAAAAATTCCAGGATCCCAAGTAAATATGATGAATGCAATGTGACTATGACAACCACCACTGCACTCCAAGAACATCAATGATACCCAAGACAATCCATCATGCCAAGGAATTCTTGGATCCCACAACCTCGCCTGCACCCTCCAAAACATCAATGGTGTATCACCCACCAATGCCTGGATCTCATGGTCCCTGATTCATACGATCCATTACCATTGTTGTTTGTGAAAACCTATCACTCTGTGGTATGCCAGGATCCATCCACCACAATGTTGGAAGTTCATCACTTCCAAGGCATCTGAAGGTCTTTTTCATTTGTTCCAACAAAGGTTGGATTTCTTCTTGTAAAAACCGATTGCTTACATGTTCTGTTGTTTCCAACATGCTTTGTATGCAAGATGATTTTCTTTTGCATGATAGTTCCAAATATTCCATATAATGGCACACCCAATCCATGGATGTGTGTTTACTAAGAGTATTCAAGGGATTCCATACATACCCTTTCTACTGCTCATATGGTAAGGCAATGTCAGTAAAACCAAAACAAATATCACATAGGCAAAAATAATATTTACCTTGATGGATCTCCATTTTTGCTATGTATCTATCCACCCAACCCATGGATGAATAAACACTTCGGCACGCTAATCCATGTGGGATGTGGTCAACCACCTTCTTCAAAACTAAGTCTTATTTCCATATAGGAAGCTCATGAGGTTTCTCTTTCAAGGCATGCATGCCAAACAATTCCCTACAAATGCAATAAAGGCTTATACATCCTTTGGCCTCCATTTCAGTGATGTACTTGTCTACCCAATATTCGAATAAATAATTACCATATCTTTCAGGCTCAATTGGTACGTACCCATCTATTTCTCCCATTGTTGAGTCCTTCTCTATGCTCTTCTGCATACTAACAAGTGCTTGGCCAAAATATTCTACATCTATGTTCTCCTTAAGCACTTGCAAATATGAATTTACCTCATGTTCAAATCTCACATGAGGTTCCTCCATCAAATCCACTCTACCACTTTCCATGTGCAAATGACTATCTTCATGTAGGATGGAGGGCGTGATGAGATCAACTCCTTATGAAATTGATCATTCTACATGTTTTATTCTTGAAGGGCCCTCTATGTGCTCTTCAATGAATCACTTTTAGCCTTCAATTCACTATTGAGCCTTTTTTATTTTCTTCTTCCTCCTTGAGTGCACTATGGTACATTTCAGCCACCATAAGGAGATGATATATACCTGAAATTAAGTTCACGTAACTCTCTTTCATCTTGACCATTGCTTCTTTGAGTACTATGAACTCTTCCAAAAAGGATTCTCCTTCCAACTCTCCTCCTAAATCTTTCCAACAACATCTTGTCACTGAAGTATTGGTGTCAATAAATTTTATCATGGCCTCCATAAGCTTCTCTTGGTTCTCCTTCAATGATCCATTCAAATGATGTGAATCACCAATAATGTCCTCCACCAATGAACCTTCCTCACATAAAGCAAGTTCATAATCCTCTTGGTGTGAAACAAGTGCTCTGCCATCATCTTGCAAGTCAATGCTTCCTTCAAGCACCTATAAATCAGAAAACCCCTCATGCTCACCTTGCACATGAGGATACTCCAATTTTCCATTTGTGAAATTAGCCACACACATCTGATCACATGTAATTTTGGGAAAGGATTGTGAATCTCCCAATTTCATCTATATTTTCTCTACTTCTTCTACCTTGTCTTCTGCAAATTTGAGAGCAATATCTCTATCCATAAGCAAATGCAAGTAATATGCTTTCATATTTTCTATCTCTCCTTTAATGATTCACATTTAGAGCTAGAGACTCTCCCAACAACTCCACCTTGTCTCTCCTCGAACTGAAATCTCCCAATAAGATCCTCCCTGAATCTATGTGCATCATCAGTTCTGGACAACACTTGCAACATCATCTCTTTAGTGACTAGGATTAATCTTTCCAAGTCACTCCATGAGTGCTTGACAACACTAGGTGTGATATCACATGTGAGCTCATCCACCATATGCGGATCATGTATAATCATATCCAAAAATCCATTATTCTTATTGTAATGATCCTCAACAATAGAAATTTGAGCCTCACCACTAGAGGACTCAAACATGCCAATATCCTCCATTGAAGTGGATGCAATCTCATGATGAAAAAAGGGAATATATAAATCATAATTTTGTTCATCCCTTTGCATCACATCTTCCTCTTCATGTGGTAGAGCTATGGTGGTCTTTCCTTCTACCAAACTTTTTGGTTCACATTCAACTGATGTGTGCTTGTCTCCTGCTTCACTATGAGGCTCAAGTGGTGACTGGAGATATGATTTATGTTCCTCTTTTCGATCTAATCCAAAAGATGTCTCACCAACCTCAATAGAGTCAATCTCCTTTGCAGTGATCTTGAAATCACCAACAAAGAATCTTTAATGTCCTGAATAGTTAGGGAAGTTAGATGTTCACCATTTGTAAGAATTTATGACCCATACTTACAAATAGTTCACCCTCATCTAGATTTTACAAGATAGAACCATAAATCTTCATTGGACTGATGAGAAGAAGAGATAGAATCATTGGATCAGAGCCATAGGAAAGATAAAATCATATTATATCTCACTAGAGGTGCATGAACAACATGGGGATCTTACATAGCTTGAAAATCCATAAATACAAATATAGAGTTGAACAAGTGCACTCTTCAACACTGGAACTTTGGCTCTGGTAAAAATGGTTGTATCTTGGTCATCCAGACACATTTTCCGACGAGACAAAATGTGTGTTAGCACTCCATAAATTTTATGATTAATCTTCTTCAGATAGCATTTGGCAGTGCAAAATGGAGCAATTTCATGGTAGGGGTTTTCAAACTTAGCCGAGAAGAAGCACTTGTCCTCGAGTGTAGGCACCATGGTTGCAAAAGGGATATTTTTGAGAAAAAGAGAAAAATGAAAAGTGTCCATGATTTGGCAAGAGAATTAATTCTAGGCCTAGGATTATTTTTTTTACATTTCAACCCTCTAATGTCTAGTAGTAAGCAAGGGGTCGAAGGCTTTTAATTTTTATGTAAAATTAATATAGCCTAAGTTAAGGCTTTATGGAGAAAGGCTTTGGTTTTTATAATATAGCCGAACTAAAAACTTTATGAAGGGGTTTCGATTTTCATAATATGCCCAAAGCTAAAGTTTTATGGAGAAGAGGTCTAAGTATGCCAAAGCCTTAATCAAATTTGGAGCAAAAGAGATCATTGGGCTCAACTAACCCGCTCAACACCGAGAGCCTACAAGGGACCGAGGGTCGAGCTAAAGAGGGCCCGCGTATCACCTTTTCTCCAGCCGCCAAGGACTATTTCATTTATCACTTGTAACATAATATAAGCCATCGGATATATAAAGAGTAAAATGAAACCTTTCGTTCTGCATGTGGGATTAATGACAAAGCTAAAAAGGAGAAAACGAAAATACGTCAAGTTGAAAGCCGATTTAGGAAAGGAGCAAATGAAAGTCCTTGGTTCACGTTGACCATCGCATTGCCCAAGTGCTTGGGAGATAGGAGAATTGGTGCTTGCGATGAGAAAGCAACCTTCATACGTGTCACCTTATGGGCACGTCGCATGCATTTGAGTGGTATAGTGCTACTATAGTGCTACATGTTTCAGAACCAATATTTCAGTACTTTGACATGGGAAAAGCGTTGGTCTCTTGAGAAGGGATTGGCTATTTCTATTATTAGAGACATGTCATCCTCATTGCAAGATACGGGACATGGCGTTTTGCTCTTCTTTGTCTTCACCAGACATTTTTTATCACAAAAATGTAATGCGCCAGCCTCGGATGAGAACTGATATGGTTGAAAACACTGTTATCTTGGCTAGGAAAGTCTAGATTGAAAGATGCAGTTTCTGAAATGAGTACGATCAACGATTTGTCTAGACATTAAAAGAAGCGTCTTCAGGCCACGATAGAGGCTAATTGGAACATGTCTCTCCAAAATGCCATTGAAGAATATTTAATGGAACTCGTGATAAAGGGTGGAGATCCTGGACTAGTATTTCACATGAGGCCACAATGTTGGAGAAAGTCTCAGCTGTGCCAGTTTCAGTGAGGGCCGCAATTGGGGCCATGTTAATTCTTGCTCAGATATTTGCTTCTGTTCAGTCATGTGTACAACGGGGTTTTTCCAGATGCTTTTCCCCCCCAACTTTTGCAAACTATGTTGCGCCCGGATGCTCAAAAGAATGCAACAACTCATCATATTTTCATTGTTATACTTGTACTAATGTCCATTTCTCCAAAGTGCTGAATGCATTTTCTTCTGCAGCTGCACTTCCGAAGAGCTAAGGAAGGAAAGGGTAGTCTTACAAGAAGGGAAAGAGAGGGCATTGAAAGAAAATGGAAGCGGGGTGAGTCTGGCCATTTTCTAGTCACGGCCCAGTTTTGCAAATGAATAATAGCAGAATTCCAGTCAAGTTACAGGTAGCAGAAAGGTGAAGTACCCTCGAAAATCCCAAGATTCTAAAAAAGGCATCTACAAATGGCACAATATCCATGATTTTAGAACAACACTTCAGGAAGTCAGTTAGTGGGGCAACCACCTGGATGAACATCTCTGGGAGCAGCCACCTGGAGAACGTCTCAAAAATATCTTTTTACTTCTCTTTGAAATAAATTGTCATTTAGTAAACATACTGCTAGATGTAAAAAAGCAGTTAGGCCTGTCTCTCATATTTTGTTTTGTAAAAAGAGGTGGCAAGTATAAATTGATGATGTGTCACTAAAACTTGTAATTTTTTTTTGGTATGACTAAGTCGAGTATGAGGCTCAGGACAGCTATATATTCTTTGTAAAATAAGAGTTAAAGGGTGAGAAAATCAATTGGCTAAGACCTAGGAGAGTTCAGCTATGTTTTGAAAGCATTTGCCCTAATACAATTGCAGTGTTTGAAGCTGGATTTCTGCAGAGATTCATGTGTTATCTTTCTTGCAGTCTGTCTTTTCTTTTCCCATGTTAATTTGTGTCTCTTTCTTTGTTATTCTAGTCTGTAATATTTCTCTCATGCTTGGATAAGTGTAGCAGTAGGATAGAATTCATAAACAATATGCTATGTTCTTCTTATTTCAGGCATTTCACCACCAATTTCTGCTAATGTTGGTATAGGATTCATGGTTACATGACCTATATCGATGGATTTTTTCTATATTCTTTCATTTTCATCAAATTTAAAGCTCTTTGCCTGTGCGTGGGTGACTACCTTGCCTCTGTTTAGATGTCTCATGCAGCAACACTATTATTTGTTTTATGTTTCATGTTTTGACTCCATTGCCCAATAGTTTTCCTTATGATTATCTTACCAAAGTTTTAAAACAATTGCTCTAGCAGAAATCTAATCTTTTGTGTTTGTTTTGATTGAATATCTTGAATATGAATGTTGGTGTGTTTCTTCATTATTGACAATCTTGATTATTTCCAGTATTCTGTAAATGTTTACGAGAGAGCCCTCTCTGTTTGTGTTGGGTCAGTGACACAAGCTAAAGATTGGTTAGTGTTTACCCCGAATTGCCTTCTCTCACAACCTTGGGGGTTAGTTTGGGTGTTAATAAATTGGCGCCACTGGCGAGGAGTGATTGCCTTATCATCCCTGGGAGAATGACAAAGTTTAGATCTGAATGCTAATGGTGAACAACAGTCAGACATCAAGAAGGTTGTACCAATCACCTGGAGACTCCACTCATCAAATTCTAGTATCAAGGTGACTCCACTGGGAGGACTAGTGACCCCATATCGGAATTGAGATGTTGAAGGTCTCATGGCGACTCCACGTTGAATAAATCTAGAGTTTCTCTGATTCACAAGTTGCTGCACTCACTCTTCAGCCGGAATTTGCAGCTCCATTATTTCAAGATGGCCTCATTGTCAAGAAGGTGTGCTCCTATGAACAGGCTCATATTCTTGGTTTTCCTAATCAAATTCCTAAAGTAGATTGGAAAACCTACTTGCCTAAGTTTAGAGAGGAGGAAAATGATGATTCTACACTTCATTTGATAAGATTTCATATACATGTGCACAAGCTGAAGATTAGGTTTCATGAGGATTGCCTTATGAAGATGTTCATGGCTTCTTTAGAAGGAAAAGCAAGGGAATGGTATGAAGGTTTGAAACATGGCAGCTTGTTTTCTTTAAAGGATTTTCACATAGCTTTTTATGAGCATTACAAAGTAGACTTTCCATCTTTGTCTTTAGTGGAAAATTACTGTGATCATTTTGAGGGTTTCATATAGTACCTTGAAAGTATTGATGAAGATCTGGAAAGTATGAATGATGAAGACCTGTCTCAAGCACTCTATGATTTTTCTTCGCAAGTCCATGGCCATGATGATCAAGAGAAGCTAGCTATAGATGAGATCAATGAAGAGATGATAGTGGATTCCCATGATCTCTCTTTGGAAACAGATGATGATTCATCTACTCCTTTGTATACAAATGAGGAATACATTCAGCATCATGATCAATCTGCAGAAGAGAAAGAAAACAATAGTTGTTTGATCCAGAAAATGCACAGACGACCTCCTTGTTTAGCTGAAGAAGAAATAGATCAGCTCTTGCAAAGTCATGTTACAACCCCTACTTATACAGATTTGTAGTGTTCACATAGTGCTGAATATGTGAATGAGATTTCCTCCAGTATTGAAAATGAATATCTATGTTTAAATGATGACAGTCATCGGACTAATGATGCTATACAGGAATTTCTTTTGGGGAAACCCATTTGGGATGATGATTCTCCACAAGGAAGTCAGTGTTTGTTGTTTGAGGATGCTTTAGATTATGATATGGATGAGTATGAATCTGGGATAGATAGCATGCCAAAGAGAGAACCAGAGTTTCTCATACTTGAGGAAAGTACAGTCAACACTCAAGTAGCAGAAGGTCACACTTCCCTATGCATTCTTATGGATCGACAGCCAAGTATTCTTGTAGGTCAAATTGAAAGAGGTACTTGTATTTTTTTTTAATTTCAAAACATGGCAATATTTCAAGCTATTGAAGATCCTTATACTAATTTACTACAGTTCTAAGGGGAAGATGAATTTTCTTGCATTTGTGGGACATGAGCTCATTATCGGTGGATGTTTGAAGTGGCTTATCTTCTGTTTTCTCTGCTTTCTCAAAGGAAATGTAAGCAATGTTCGGGAAAATGGCCAGTTACTAGAGTGGCTTCATTGGCATTTTTGTGTCATTTGATTCAGCTGTTGCATTTCAGTAAAGTAAGATAGGTAGGAGGAATAAGTTTGCTGAGCAAGCATTTTTCAGTATGTACAGTGTTATTTTATCAGTTTTAGCATGTATGTTTTCAACAGTTAGCGGTTTTCAGTTTCGGTTTTCAGATAGAGGGCCGGTTACAGGGTACAGGTTGCAGGTTGCAATTGTTAGGGTTGGGAGCTGCCCAATGGATCAGGCACTTGGTCTACAGGGTTCTTTGCTACCTCGCAGGGAGGATAGCATCTGCGACTGGAGCCAGTTGTTAGCACTCCATAAATTTTTATGATTAATCTTCTTTAGATAGCATTTGGCGATGCAAAATGGAGCAATTTCATGGTAGGGGTTTTCAAACTTGGCCGAGAAGAAGCACTTGTCCTCGGGTGTAGGCACCATGGTTGCAAAAGGGATATTTTTGAGAAAAAGAGAAAAATGAAAAGTGTCCATGATTTGGCAAGAGAATTAATTCTAGGCCTAGGATTATTTTTTGTACATTTCAACCCTCTAATGTTTAGTAAGCAAGGGGTCTAAGGCTTTTAATTTTTATGTAAAATTAATATAGCCTAAGTTAAGGCTTTATGGAGAAAGGATTTGGTCTTTATAATATAGCCTAACTAAAAACTTTATGAAGGGGTTTCGATTTTCATAATATGGCCAAAGCTAAAGTTTTATGGAGAAGAGGTCTAATTATGCCAAAGCCTTTATCAAATTTGGAGCAAAAGGGGTCATTGGGCTCAACTAACACGCTCAACACCAAGAGCCTACAAGGGACCGAGGGTCGAGCCAAAGAGGGCCCACATATCACCTTTTCTCCAAGCACCAAGGCCTATTTCATTTGTTACCTTAAATACAATATAAGCCATGGAATATATAAAGAGTAAAATGAATCCTTTCATTCTACATGTGGGATTAATGCCGAAGCTAAAAAGGAGAAAACGCAAACAGGTCAAGTTGAAATCCAATTTAGGAAAGGAGTAAATGAAAGTCCTTGGTTCACATTGACCATCGCATTGCCCAAGTGCTTAGGAGATAGGAGAATTGGTGCTTGCGATGAGAAAGCCACCTTCATACGTGTTACCTTATGGGCACGTCGCATGCATTTGAGTGGTATTATAAACAAGTTAGGGCCCATGCGATACCCCTTTTCGGGCTATGAAAACTGCTTGCTGTAGTATAAAGGGAAAGTTGTCCCATTTTTTGGCTATTTGTTTGTAATGAGATTGAAGCTTTAAGTCCTCAAACCTTACCGCCAAGTTAGAAGAAGGGTAAGAGTCCACTAGTCCAAGAGCTAGGAGATTTAGCCATCGCGTTGGGAGTTTGGATAGCCAAAGAAGAAGCATATCCAATACGCTGGAGCATGCAGTGAGTTTGAGAAATGAAGCAGCCAACCATGAACTCGTTTTCCCTCCCGGTGGCCAAAACTCGGTTTCATGTTCAATTGACCGGTTCATCGGAGTTTCAAGCCGCATCTGTCGGAGGTTTAAGGGAGATGCGAGCTGGAGAATGCATGACAAATTCCTCAAAAATATCTTTTGTCTTCTCTTTGAAATAAATTGTCATTTAGTAAACATACTGCTGGATGTAAAAAAACAGTTAGGCCTGTCTCTCGTATTTTGTTTTGTAAATAGAGGTGGCAAGTATAAACTGATGACGTGTCACTAGAACTTGTAACTCTTTTCTGGTATGAGTAGGTCGAGTATGAGGCTCATGACAACTATATATTCTTTTTAAAAGAAGAGTTAAAGGGTGAGAAAATCAATTGGCTAAGGCCTAGGAAAGCTCAGCTATGTTTTGAAAGCATTTGCCCTAATACAATTGTAGTTTTTGAAGCTGGATTTCTGCAGAGATTCCTATGTTATCTTTCTTGCAGTCTGTCTTTTCTTTTCCCATGTTAATTCGTATCTCTTTCTTTGTTATTCCAATCTGTAATATTTCTCTCATGCTTGGATAAGTGTAGCAGTAGGATAGAATTCATAAACAATATGCTCTGTTCTTCTCATTTCAAGCATTTCACCACCAATTTCGTCTAAATTTGGTATAGAATTCATGTTTACATGCCCTCTATCGATGGATTGTTTCTATATTATTTCATTTTCATCAAATTTAAAGCTCTTTGACTGTGCGTGGGTGACTACCTTGCCTCTGTTTAGATGTCTCATGCAGCAACATTGTTATTTGTTTTATGTTTCATGTTTTGACTCCATTGCCCAATAGTTTTCCTTATGATTATCTTACCAAAGTTTTAAAACAATTGCTCCAGCAAAAATCTGATCTTCTATGTCTGTTTTGATTGAATATCTTGAATATGAATGCTGGTGTGTTTCTTCATTATTGACAATCTTGATGATTTCCAGTATTCTGTCAATGTTTACGAGAGATCCCTCTCTGTTTGTGTTGGGTCAGTAACACAAGCTAAAGATTGGTTAGTGGTTACCTCAAATTGCCTTCTCTCACAACCTTGGGGGTTAATTTGGGTGTTAACAAGGTGTTTCTTATTGGAAACGACCCTCTAGATACAATGGTTCAGGTATCATAACCCATAAATTATTAGAAATGTTGAAATGAGAGGATTGAACTGCACAACAAGAACACCAACCCCTAGATCAGATCGACAATTTAGACTCTAATGGCTACAATGAAATTGTGAAGATGACTAGAACAAGGATTTCTATGGGGGGACATCACCCAAAGTTGGCTAGAGGCACATCTCCCAAGACTTTGAGATGCAAAGTTATCAAGACAATTATCAAAATGACCAAAAGATGTGAGAGTAGTGCGATCCTCTTCCTTTATAAGCATGAGTTGACATCTAGATTCAGTGAATGTGGTCACCTTCATCATTAGAGTGCCCTCCTTGACTGTTTTTAGTATCTAAATATTTTGACTACTTTTATCCCTACTTTGTTGTCTATCCGCTCTGGGTTGGTTTTATGCTTTTGTCAACATCCTGCTTTTCCTGGATTTTCTTTGTTTTTCTTATGCTTTTTCCTGCTTTTATGCTTCTTTCTTCTTTATGGACTTTCCTTCCTTTTCTACCAGCTTTCTACTTTTATGAGTTTGCTTCTTTTGTGTTGTGTTCCATCTTTTTGTGGATTTGTGTATTTTTCTTGGTTTTCTACTAGTTACCATTTTGAATGATAACTCATTGGGTCCACTAGACCTCATGCACCCTCCTTGGCCACCTAGCACATCCACTTAATTACAAGATTTAAATATTATAAAAAATATTCACAATTTAACATAGCATTCTAATCCTAAGTCTAAAAATTAAACAATTGGGTAATTAATACATCAAAATTGACCCCTTCACTTGTTAGGATTTGGCCAGAATATTAGAGGTTGGCTAAGTAGAAAAATAGTCATGGATTCCTCATCCTTTTAATGTAGTTGTCCTATTTCTCATATATTATGGTGGTATTATTTCCCCTTTTGTATCTTAGGATCAACAAGTTATCAACCTAAATCACCACCTAGGTGCATAATCATGAACCAATCTAGGTGACTTCTAAGGCAATTGTGGTATAGGTTTGATTTGGGGACATTACATTCTATTTATGTTTGAACCAACATGTCAATATTTTTTTGATGGCCATAAACCCATAAAATTACATATGATCGCGTGATCATGCATATACTAAATACTTTCAGAGACATGGGAAGATGTGATCTCATACCCTCATACCGTGGCCAATTTTGGAAAACATGTGCATGCGCCTTACTACTTCTTGACCTTCTTGGATCCAGTTGTATTTTGATGAGTGGGATAATTTTTGTCCCTATTATTCTCATTCGATACAAACCCTGATGGGCCCTCATTCCTCTCAAGGTTGCATTTGGTGTTGACTAGGTGTTCATCACTGCCTTTCATACCAGAATGATGGGGATTTGGCATCATCCCCCAACGGTGCCATCGAGGAGGTTGTCGGACCCATGGGCCTAAATTGTAAACGATATTTTGGTGGTGAATGCTACGAGCACCAAACCCTAGTTTTGGATCATGAAGAAAATTCTCAGTACGAAAATTGGATTAGGCTCAAGCGTATTTTTATTCATCGATTAAATTATCCTCTGATTATCATTATCCAAAATCATTAACAAAATAATTATCCCATTCTATGGACTCTTAAACCCATGATTATCTATACCAAAATTATTCTAACTATTGAATGAACCAAATCAAATTAACCCAACATACTCATAACCAATTATAATTAAATTTTCTATCAAAAACTTGGATGTCATTTATAAGACCAAAAAAATCCTACCCTCTCAAATGGTTGAGAGAAAATAAACAACCTTCAAAGAGTACAACCATAAATGTAATCTAACAATGATACAACTATTAAATATGATAAATTAAAGTGTATCTCCCATATATCTTACTCAATAATATGGGTATATTTCACATAGTCTCTCCATGGACAACCCCATAACTAATTAAAACAGGAGACATTTACAAATTCAACAATTTGGGTTGGATGACCATTTTTTCCAGGTGTTTTTTATTTTGCAAAATCAGAATTCTATTGTGTGAAGAATGTGAGAGATAACAAATATAATATAAAAATAATTGATTGTTAATACATGAATGCATGGATAACTTGTATATGATAAATGGATAACTGAAATTTCATAATAGATGATACCTTTCAACGTTTTTCTTATGTAAGTGATGCCCGTGTGCTAATATATATTTAACTTTATCATATATATATATATATATGTTTATATTTAATTAAAATTATTATACATAACAAACTTAATTTAATATTTGTATCCCTGTTTATACTCCAATTATACTACTATGAACCAACAGCAATGCCTAAGAATTGTTGTTGACTGTAATCATTAATGGCTTATGGAGTAACAGCATCATATAGAAGGAGAAATAACGAACAAATTGATCAACGCCTGAAGAATTAATGGTCTGATTATTATGACGTAACTCTTGTTATTTCCAAAGCAGCATAACATCTCTCGGTTGTTGTTGTGGTGGACCCTATTCTTCCGGCCGACTGCTGCTGTACTGTTCCCCAGGTGGAAGACTCGACAAGGAAATTTGTGTTACTGATTGATTATTCAAAATAGAGGATCTGGAATATCATATGATGCGCAGTGGTGGGGTTCTGAAGCTTTGTGGAATACTATGCTTCTCGCTGAACTTGCCCATTGGAGAATAGGATGTCATGGTTTTGCAATTTGCACTATAATACACATGAAAATAATCTCATTCCAGTGCGCCCAGGATTCAATGAATCTCAAACGGTATCGTGCTCGTTCCGCAACTGCTTATTCTAAATGTTTGATCATTCCAATACCCGTGTTGTAGCTTTACCAACATTAATTTCCTTTAAAGTTTGAAAGGAGATGAATCCTTGGGCGGCAGCACTCAACCAATTAATTGACTTATGAAGCCCCTTATCATTGACATGTTGAATCAAACTAAAATCCACATAATAGGCTCATGGACAATAAAGCTGAAAGCAAATGATAAACTATCAAATCTGAGTTGGGTTGTAGTTAATTTTTAACACTAAATCAGCGTATCAGCCAGTGGAAATATCAAATTTCTTGGCATGTTATTGATTGTGGCAATTGCGCTCAAGTGACGAAATACCAGTGTCAGACCATCCCAACCGCGCAACAGGAAATGGGAACCGTCCCCACCTCACAGCTACCAACTTGAGTGAAAGCGTGGACAAAAAGAGGGAGGTAGCGAGGTCCTTCTCATGGATAAAGCCCGTTATGGCAGTGGGGTGCATATATAATATAGTAAGTGTAGTTGACACAGTTTCTTAATAATATGTATGTGGACCCTTTCATCATGTTGAGAGATAGAGGGAGGAATAAATATAAGCGAACGGGCACTTGCCGGCTCCAGACTTAGTTAAAAATCTGAGTCTTGCTTTGCTCCCAATTGTCGCACTAAGCCGAGAGTTGACCTATGGAACAAGGGCAAGGGCAGACATTGGCTGGCACGAGGGCAGGCGCTCGTTTTATTAAGCGTGCTATCATTCCATTTGCTGTACTGGTTGTGTTGTATATATGGTTTTGTTTACAATCCGTCCATGCTCAATTATTGTCTTCAAATGAATATAATATTATACTATATGATCTCTGGCACCCCGGTCCTTCCTCTCCACCATGGTGAAGCAAAAGATATGTAGCCGTCTAGTAGGCTTGAATGATCAACAAGTTGGTCTAAGTGGAGATGGGGGGCAGAGCTATATCTCCTACTTATAATTTACTAGTGCTTCATTCATGCACTGACTAGATTCATTCATTCCTTCATTCACGAACCGCCTTCTAGCACTCAGAGCTTCTAGGCTTTGTCTGTCTCCAGCCCATTTGCTTAGCCCGGCAGTTAGCGCAGCAGCCGCAGTTTATTAGGGCAGCACCCATCCTCTTCAATTATACAATTCAATTAGCCCCGTTGATTAGCACATAGTATCCAAGTATAGTCTCCAAGCTGAGTATCAGAGTATCAGAGTAAGTATCCCAGGAGCCCAGGTGATCCCAACGGTGAAGATGAACACAATATTATACTATATAATCTAGAGATCAGACGAGCATGCCATCAAGAACTGCCGCGTCTATCGCTCTCGATAGCTTCAAGGTTTGTGAGTACATGAGTCCCGATCATCAATTTATATATATTGCAGTCTTGAAAAAGGAACCGCAATGCGGTCTAAGGATTCAGGATTCTCTCTTATGATGAACTTGCACGGCCAGCTATAAGAGGTATCTTGCTCCAAGAACTCTGTGCCAACTTGATATACATTGTCCCATAGATTGTCCCACTGTGGTGCTAAGCTTGGCGTACTGTCCTAGGATTACCTTTGCTTATATGAATGTGCATTTACTTAATGCTTATATGAATGTGCATTTACTTAATACTGAATGTGAAGAATTTGAAGCCCTGTGAGCCATCCACAATTAACGATTCAAATGTGGGTAAAGTATTGTGAGAGGGTACTTAGTGATGGAATATTATGTAGACAGGCGAGCTAATTGAGTGTGGAATTTTGAGAATATTTTAGAGGCTCCAAAATACTACTCCTAATAGAAACCCTAATCCTATCTATGCAAAACTAACAAAACATGCTAAAAATTGAGCGAGAGTGTGGAATTTTGAGAATATTTTAGAGGCTCCAAAATACTACTCTTAATAGAAACCCTAATCTTACCTATGCAAAACTACCAAAACATGCTAAAAATTGAGCCATGGGAAAAATAGGGATCCATTCTTATTGCAATTAAATATTGTACAATCACTGATAAAAGAAAAGGATTGGGATATCAAAGTATATTAAAGGAAGAAGAAGACCTTTTAGTTAGTAATCACATACTTGCATATCATAACCTCATTGTTTTTGCAATATCATTTAAGATATGGGTATATTGGAATACCTCTAGTGCAACTAAAATGATTGTTTTTGTAATACATCTAAACATATCCCATTTAAATCACTCTCTTGTACGTAGGAATTGGGTAATACAACTAAGGTTATGGTATAAATTTCTTAGTCAATGCCTTGAGAGATAGAGACAAGTTAAATTGTTGGAAAATTGTTTATATATTAGAGAGCTATAGCACTTAACACTCCTTTCTCCTCAATATGCTATAAACTATAGACTATACAGTGCATGCCAAACAATTTTAACATAAAGTGAACCATCAAAATTTGGGGGATTCCATGAACACAATAATACATAGTTACCTAGGTAATACTCCTACAAGAGTCAGAAGGCTAGGAAAAACATGTACTTTCTAACAACACCATTGTGAGAGACATGTCACAAAGCTTTCCTTGTGCAACACTAATTTCCATGGTACCACTCTCAAATAACAATTTGTCAATGCACCTCACCATCTAATTGTTGGTGACTTATCTCAAAAGACTATTTGTGAGGAATTAATCAAATATATACAACTATGTAATAAAAATATTTTGTGGACCGAAGACTACCAAATGGGTCCTCACAAACGAATGGTTGGGTTGCATCACCAAAAAATTTGGTCAAACACATTAATAAATAACTATAATGATTTTTTTAAAATCCATTAATAAGTTCTAGTGGCACAAAAGGAGGAACTCCATGGACTCCATGTTACTATAAATATTATTTCTGAGGATCTCACAACGCCAAAAGGGAAGTTGGGGCACCATGTAGATCCCTACTAAGAAAAATCCTCATTAGATAGGGGACTCACAATACAAAATCCTTTCTTGATAAATATACATGGAACTACTTTCCCAAGGTGGATATGAATATATTTGATGGCACTAACCCCATGCCACTTGGGTTATAAAGATGGAGAATTGTTTCTCCCTCCTTGGAATTATTGATGACATAATGAAACTTTAGGTGGAGTAATTGTGGCTTAAGTAGGACTGATGGAAATAGTGACAATGTGATAAGGATTCCTATGGAGGTTAGATTGCATGGAGTCATTTTTCAAAAGAATATATGCTTTTTTTGAAACGGATCCTCATTTTTTGTGGAAGGTTGATCATGTTGTGCCTAACTAGCATAGTTTAATACTTTATAACAACTTTTGAGTGATTTGCAATCCTCACAAAAGGTATGACTAATTCATTTTTTGAATAATGATTCATCAATGGTCTTAATGAAGTAATCAAATATTTTCCTTCTCACCCTCACCCTCATCTTCCTATGGTGTCGGCTACCACTTTCACCCCATTTCAACACTTGTGGGTCCAGAAGTTATCTCAAGAAGAAATGGTTGAGTTCCAACTCCTCCAGCTTTCGTATAATTGTGATGAGAAGTTTTTCAAAGCGTATATAAATGTAAATAACATAACTTCATTAAATGATGGACATCTCATAACTTGACCACCTAAGGACATTCCTAAGAAATACCAACACTATGGTATGTACCCAACAACCTATGTGCACTATTGAGGCCACCTGGTACTCCATATGCCACATGGTACTCCATAGTTTGTATGAACTTCAATGGATCACTGTATTCATGTTTTTCAGGGCATTTTGTTTCAAATGTGGAGGTAGAATGATTAGAGCATTCTTGGCAATTATATGTATGGTGGTTGTGTCGAGAATGTCTGCAATTCATATTTTTTGGATATGTGGTTGAAAAACGGACAAGTATCAAGTTCTTAAACTTGTTTAATGGTATATAGAAATGCTTACTCTAATTGTATGTTGCTCAAATACCCCACCAAGTTACAATTTCTTGGTATCTATTGACTTCGTAGCTTCAGTACAAAATTAGGCCTCTATAGCTTTTATTTAAAATGTACAACCTTAAGTTTTTATTTAGAATTTACACACTATATTAACACTAGAAAGAAAAACTATTAAAAGGAAATAAAGTAGCTATGAAATTTTAAAAGGCGGTGGAGTAGCTGTGAATGTCATGTGTGATCTTTATTATTGAGTGAAGGCTATTGAGCCTAATTGGTAGCAAAAGATGAAATGCAGTATTCCATAAGGAATTATGACGCTACATATTCTATTGTAATATTTTCCCACTATTAATTGAGGTTGGTCCATAGATAGCAGTCAATTTCATTTCTAAGGTTTTTCAACTATTCAACCAATGATGTAATGTTTGAATTGGAAAAAATGGCCCTAATGGGCATGAGGTGCCTAGCCTATAGGAATGGTCCAATCACCATAAGGATACCCGCATGAAGATGGTACCCACTTTCATTACAAGGGAAGTGCATGAGCACTAAAAATCAACATTGTGCACGTGATTTAAAAAACATGCACGCATTCCTGGTTTGGCAATTGTTGAACCTCCACATAAGCATCCATGCAGATAAAGGAGTGCATGTACATTCTAAAAGCACACACGTGTTATTAATGTGTGTGAGTTGTCAAAGTATGCATGTGCTAATAACACGTGTGTGCTCCACTGTGTATTAAAAAACATAATGCGGTCCATTTCCTCCCCATTCTATCTCATTTCCATGGCGACTACGGCTTTCATAGTGATGATATGCAACAAACACAGTACTTCTCCACCTATCAAGTGTCCCAACCATCCATCTAGTTAATTTTCTTCACAACATTTTCATTTTATATGATTTAATTAAAAAACCAAATTGTAAATGAATCATAATTTAAATAAAATCATTATTTTTACATGCAAATTCTCTCCCCTCAATCACAAAGGTAGAATACTAGGAACCAAACCCACAAACAAACAACCCTGAGGATAACCCAAGCACATAAAACTCAAATTAAATCTAGAAGTAAACATTAACCCTAAGGAGAACCCAACAATAGAAAGAAAAATTAACTAACATTTAAACCAATTAAGAACCTTGGTTCAAGAGCTCAAAACCCCCAAAGGAACCATTGAGACTATCCTTATCCACATACCTTAATAGCATCATTGCCACTATTGACAATGCCTATGTTCAATTGTTGAGCATAATAGAATATATAGCTAGGATGAGATAGTTCTATTCCACTAGTCTCAATAAAGAACAAATCAAACATTTGAACATTTCAAAACAAACTATTGTTAGTTTTTTCATTGACCCCGGGACCGGCCAACTTTGTGATTCACGAAAAAGGTTCCTTTACATGGATTGGTGCACATATGATCCATGGAAACAAAACTGGACGGGTCAATGGTTTGTGATTTTCAGCATACCTCCTTGCAACAATATGTACGTTCCACCATATTTTCATTAGAAACCATATGCCGAGTTCGTGTTGGATCTCCATGTGAACTATTTTGGCATTTGTGAGTATTATGGGGCTTGTCTTGGATGTTCCAAGGATCGACCAAATTCTAGGTGTAACCTAATGAGAGGACCACCTTCTCCTAGCCATACGTTGAACCCCCCACCCCCCCACAAACACCTCAGTTACTATATCATATAGATGACACTAACACTTCCTTATCACAACTTACACATAGTGTATTTCAGCACACTTAATTTGTGAAATCATCGAGGCATGACCCATCATATCAATATTGACGACCCTCAAGTGTATGTCCTTCAGGTCCCACTGATCATGAACATTCCATGATAGCCATCCAAGAAAAAGATTCTTTGTAAAACCGAGCATTACCCCATCAGTGCACTCACTGCGAGCATACTTTCCATGTATTGATGGAATATTGTGCATGAGTGTAATGTACCAACCAGGACTGATGATGCACTAACTAACTCTCCACCAAGACTCAATGAGAAACAATGGACTCTAGTGACTAGTTTGACTGCAAGTAGGAAAAATCAAAGTATTCTAAAGGGGATGAGGAATATTATAGTTGATATAACCTTTTCACAAAGTACTGGTACCATTAATATTTCAAAAATAATCCAGGATGAAGTCTACGCCAATGCTCCTAGGAACCCAAACATATGCAAACTAGAACATCAACTAAGCATTGACTGAGAACCAATGGTGAAGGATTTAGACTTACATAGGCTAAATAATATCAATTATCAGTCAATGGAAAGCATAGGTTTTCCCCACCAAGTTTAGGAAGGCTCCGAGGAAGTCTCACAAACATACAAGAAAAATTGCCTTCTAGGATTGCACAACTAGGCCAAATACAGGACTTCCAAAATAGTTTGAGAGGATCACAAATTTATGATATTAAGCTTGGAATGAGTCATATGGAATATTAATTAACATAAGAAATAGAAATAACTTCATTTGGATCAATACTCATTCATTTGCCATAAATATTATGAAAACTAGCGCATTTTCATTGAAATCTAGACTAGGTGCAAGAAGAGGTATTGGAATCATATTTTTATTCAGTATAATTTCAGAATTGAAATTATATATCAATTATTACATTCATATCATCCATCAGTATCTGATTCATACATCAAATAGTTCTCAATAATGAGATACATCCAGAAGAAAATCTTTCATCAGGAAAAATATGAAATTACTCATAGATCTTCATGGAGAGATATCAAATATCTGTCACGAGATCATACTCCACTGGTGAATACTTTAGGACCTGAAATAAACACAAATATGATGGATAAATACCATCATCCTTTCACAGGAAGCAGCTACACATCTCCCAGCTTGGTCCAGGGGCACATCTCCCAAGTCTCCGAGGCACAAATGCACCCACTCCAATTCTCAAACTGTCAAAAGACGTGATATCGAGCTGTAATCCTCCTTTTATAGATTGAGGTGACTTGTTCATCAAGTAATATAGGATAAGGATCCCTCATGGAGTGGATAAGGTTGCTTTGCTTTTTGCTGTAGCTTTTTCCTTGCTTTCTGCTTTGCTTTTCTTTCTGCTTTAGCTTTTTTCTTGCTTTATGCTTTTCTTTTTGTTCCACTTTATCTTTTTCATGGCTTTCTTCTTTGCTTTGCTTTCTGCTTTTGCTTTTGCTTTTTCTTTTGCTTTATCCTGCTTTTTATTTTTTGTCATGCTTTTTCCTGTGTTTCTACCTTATCCTTCTTTTATGCTTTGTCATGCGTTTTCTTGCTTTTCTGCCTTACCCTGCTTTTCCGCTTTGTCTTTATTTTTATTTATTTTCTTCTTTATCCTACTTTTCTTCCTTTGTCCTGCTTTTCGGCTTTGTCCTGCTTTTGTCCTTTTCTACTTTGTCCTACTTTTGTCTTGCTTTTCTGCTTTGTCTTGCTTTAGTTGTGCTTTGCTGCTTTATTCTGCTTTATTCTCCATTTATTAATTTCCTTTCTTTGACTACTTTATCTTTTCTTATTTTTCAATTTACCTTTTAGTCAACCTTCTCGTCTAAGGCACACTTGTGGAGCATTATCCACTGTATTCCAAAATAAAAATAACTATTTAATGAAAATATGTTTAATCAAATGCATATTAAACTTTAAGAAAAATAAATTCAACACCTCCTAATTAATTAATGCCTGAAATTTCAAAATTAAACCCAAGTAAATGAGATTCTCTCCTCAACCCAAGGGATTGATTGGGTTAGGAAGTCAATCCAATGATCATCAATGATGGTACATGACATTCCTCCCATCCCAATATTGTTTGTCCTCAAGCAATGAAAACACATCGGGTTGAGAAACTTGTACACTACCACCAAATTGTTGCTACCGATCAATATGGCCAACCAAGAAAGTATACTCCATCACATGGTGTTTCCATCTACTTCACTCCTCTGTATGATCCAATGCATCTTCTTTGGATCTCCTCCATGGAAACCTCTTACTCACCCTCATGTGAGTCTCCAAACAATCATGATGACTAACTAAGTGTTCATGTATTTGTAACTTTGGAAGATATTCACTTGTATATTGTATGTATTACATTTGTACTTTATTGTATCCCCAACGAAGATGTATTATTCCTCCGGTTGGCAGTGTCGTCATTTGTATTTGCAAGTGCCGCAAGTATTATTGTAAGTATCGCAACTTGTATTTGATGGGTTATTAGACCACCTTAGAGGGGTCATCCCAGTGTGGGTTAAAGGGTTATTAGACCACCCTAGTGGGGTCAGCCCAGTGACATGTGGATGGGTTATTAGGATTCCTTAGGAAGTAGGCCCAATTAAGATTAATGGCAAGTCAAGTCATTGTATAAATAGAGAGAGTGTGTCTCTCATTCATTCATTCACTCACTCACTCACTTCACATTAGTGAGAGAGAGGAGGAGTGTGCACAAGTGGAGGAGGAGCAGCTGCTAGGAGACTATCTCTTGTTTTAGGGTTTGATCCTTGTGATATTTTTATTGGTGCTCATTCTATCTCAGAGGAAGTTGTAAGGTTTTTCACCTTCTTGGTTTTCCCCGGTGAAATGCTTTGTGTCTCTTGTCTCTTGTGTTTGATATGTTGTACAAGTTGTTCTCTCAGTTAAGATCCTAGATCATATTGAATTAAATTATGAAAAAATAACATGGTATCAGAGCTATCTTGAAGGAAGGCATTGTATGGCATTTATGACATTTGTTGCACTTGTGACAAATTGGAAGCTAGGGCTTGATATAGTAAAAACTAGTCATCGTGGCACTTTCTCTATAGATACGTTTTGAAGAAGGTTTAGGATCTGAAACGTTTACAGGCCGAAGATGAAATTTTCATGTACCTTGTGTCCGATGCTCAACCTTAGATTCATTGTACTTTCAGAGATATGATCCGTACAAGTTAGGGTCTCCACCTCTTCCATATTGAAGCCCTAAACAAGTGACCTAGGCACAAAGGTCATATCTCAGGCTAGGAAGCTCCAAATGGAATTCCGTAAAAAGTGTCAGTTAGGTGACGGACTGTAGTTTCACAGGTCCACTTTTCAGAGGCCGAAGTTGAAAAAGTGACACATGGCACTCCGATAAAGTTCTCTATACTGTTTCATCTTATAAAAAGGTCACGTTGTGACACTTGGCATATCTCTCTCTCAGAGAATCCATGAAAGCTGAGATCTATGGGGTTGGAAAGATGACAGGTCAATCTACCATAGGACAAATGTTTAGATCATGAAGATCCATAATTTTAGAGATACATCAGAAACAATATATCATATATTTTTGTCCAAACAGAATTGGATTCTGAGCACTTTCAATTTTGGTTTGTCACTACTGCGGGAAATTAGGGTTTCTGCAAAAGTTGAAATTTTTTGGAATCTAAGACCACGACTGGATGCTCCTTATCAAAATATTAATTTAGAGACCAAGATTGAAGTTTTTTGTTGGGTAGAACCCCGAGCTCTATCAAACCCTAGTTCGGGATTTTGACCAGAAAACCAGAATTTGACAGAAGCTGTAGATCTGAAACTTTCAAAGTTAATTTTGAGGGGTCAAATTTTGGAGATTTAAAAATTGAAGTATACCAGCTTGATCAGCTCAGCAAGGCGCATTTTTTTCATCCAATCAGAATTTTTAAATTCAAAGTTTGAATTTTTGGGGTTTCTGTGACAAACCCTAATCCAGCTCCAGATCCAGCTTCAACAAATCAAAGTGGATTGGGTTAATCCTAGAAGAGAATGAATTGACACCTACATAAGTGAAGAAGTTCCAGTTCCAGAGGGAGTTGAATATAAGGCCTTACATAAGAAAACTACAAGCAATCTCGACAAGTATGACTTGAGGAGATACAGGTATGTTTTGAAATCTGTTCATGATTAAGTTTATAATATGTTTGACTTCGTATTATTGAGGTTAGTAACAATTTTGATTAATTATAGACTTGTATTACCACCCTAGTAAAAGTATGAATGCATGTGAATGATAGAAGACATTTAATGATTAGGTTTATGACACTTATGATTGTACTAATGCACTATGGTGTTGTATGAGGATGATGTTGTCCGCTAACATAAAAGGTACATCAAGAAAGACAAATCAAGTACTAGATCAAGAACATATGACCATGGTGACATGGATACAAAGACTCATCCATAGTCATGGATCACATAGAAGCTCTACTTATGAGGTATGTATAATTTGGTTCTATAATGGTTAACTTATGAGATATGCAGGTTACTAGCACAAGTCATTGAAGAGAACAATAAGACATTATGTGGGTATGTTAGACATAACTAGAAAGCATGATAATCCAGGTATGTTTTTCCTATATCAAGTTAGAATGCTACCTTGTGTTAGGATCTTATATAAGTATACTTGGTATGATTGATAATTCATGAAGTTATAAGTTTGGGCAATCATGGGTTTATGCATATTATGCTTCTTAGTTTGTTTAATGATATGACAAACCAGAAGAGTTCTATGGTTAAATAAGAATATGCATGAGTAAAATAAGTCCTCCCTGAAACCTTGAAATAGTAATGCTTATGATAAATTACCTGTGTATGAAATGATCATGACCATACATATTTAGAATCATAATATTTTGATAGTATTGAGATTATACTAATGCATGTATGATTATGTATGAGATCTTGAGGATGACACAATGGTGACACTAGTGCACACTTAAGCATGCATAGTGGTCCAGGATGGATATAAGTTCAAAGACAGATAATCCAGGAAGTAAAGATCAAGAGGGAGCACACTCCAGTAATTCCTGTAAGGAAGAAAAGATTGAGAGGGAGTCCACCCAACAACCAAACAAAGAAAAGTATTTGAATTGTCATTTCTTGTATATATACTTAAATGATGTTGTTCAGCCATGTACATACTTATGTTCCTAGATTTAGGATGTATATTATTCATTTTAGAAAAGTTGCATTAATGAACAAGATACTACTACTATAGTAATGGGTAAGTGGCATATGGTACTGTACAACATTCCATTGCTACTTGTCTAGAATGAAACTCCTTTGCTGACATGTTGGGAGTTGTGCACACTTTTAACAATGTTCTAGTAGAGATGGAAGGCATCTAGAAAGTTACGGGATATGGATAAATGTTGTATTGAAGAACTGGATAAGATAATTGCATGACTGTATGACATATATATTTATGTGTAAGAATTTGTTCTGAAATCTATGAGATGTTTCTAATCATGCAATTGAACTTGTCTTTTAGGAAAGACCATGTACCATCACCTGGAAGAGAGACTTGTTTCGAAGAACAAGCAACGAAGACTCAACAAATCCAAAAAACTACCTATTGAAGATACTGAAGAAACTGAAGTTCCTAGGATCCGGGATGCAGTAATGGAAGGATGCCATGATCGAAGAATACCAGTCGATAATGAAGAATGATGTTTGGGATGTGGTCCCAAGACTAGATGGAAAGTCTGTTGTGACGTCCAAGTGGATCTACAAGATCAAACATGCTGCAGATGGCAACATAGAGAAATACAAGTCAAGGTTTGTGGCTTGTGGCTTCTCTCAGAAAGAGGGGATAGATTATGAAGAAACTTTTGCACCTATAGCCAGATACACTTCCATCAGAATAGTACTTGCTCTGGTTGCAGTAGTGAAGTGGAAGATACACCAGATGGATGTCAAGACAGCTTTCTTGAATGGTGTAGTCGAAGAGGAAGTGTATGTGAAGCAGCCACTTGGATTTGAGACATGTGACAGGGAGTCATATGTGTGCAAATTGAAGAAGGCCTGGTATGGCTTGAAGCAAGAACCTAGGACATGGTACGGCAGGATAGACAACTTCTTGTCTAGTTTGGGATTTACCAAGAGTAAAATGGATTCCAACCTTTACTACAAGGTTGAGGAAGGAAATCCAGTAATACTCCTACTGTATGTGGATGACCTATTTGTGACAGGTAAGGATAGATTGATTGTCGACACGAAGTGAAAACTTGTTTCCGAGTTCAAGATGAAGGAATTGGGTATGATGCATTACTTTCTAGGTATGGAGGTGTGGCAGAGTGCAGGTGGAATCTTCCTTGGACAAGGGAAGTATGCAATAGAGATCCTGAAGCGGTTCAAGATGATGGACTGCAAGGCCATGGCCACACTTATGGAATTGAACCTGAATCTATTGAGTGATGCTTCATCATATTCGATTGATGCCATGATGTATCGTCAGATGATTGGGTCCTTGATGTACCTAACAAACATGAGACCAGATATTTGCTTTGTGGTGAACAACTTGAGCCAGTTTCTGACGGATCCTAGACATGTTCACCTAAATGATGTAAAGCATATTCTGAGGTACCTAAACAGTACGATACATTATGGGCTAAAGTATGATGCGAATAAATTTTTTAGCCTGGAGGGTTATGTTGATTCAGATTGGGCAGGTAGTGCTGCAGATACGAAGAGCACTTCGGGGTGTTGCTTCAGTATGGGATCAGGTGTGATCTCTTGGTTTAGCAAAAAGGAATCCTGCGTAGCACTAAGTACAACCGAAGAAGAGTATGTCGCAGCTTGTTTTCCAGTTATGAGGCAATATGGTTAAGGAAGCTACTGTCTGATTTATTTGATCTCCAATTGGATTCTACTTGTATCTATTGTGACAAGCAGAGTTGTGTGAATTTGTTAGAGAACCTGGTGTTCCATGACAAGTCAAAGCACATCGAGATCAAATATCACTATATCAGGGATATGGTGCACATAGGAGCAGTGAAGCTCCAGTATGTTTCGACAAATGAGCAGATTGCAGATGTGTTGACCAAACCACTAGCCAGAGTGAAGTACGAGTACTTCAGAGAGAGGTTTGGTTCTATTCAGACAGGAGATACTTCGAGGAGGAAGTGATGGGACACATTTGCAGGATCCATTCCAGGCATGGTGGTAGGAGGATTCTTCCCATGGCTGTGGATGTAAGAGCTGTGTGATGAGCATTAGGACGATGCTCCAAATGATGTTCTGCATGATGATCAGGATGATCATATGTGATGAAATGCATCAGGATGATGCTATGCTATGATGATGATTAGGATGATCATATGTGTGATATGCATCAGGATGATGCTATGATAATGATCAGGTTGATCATGTGTCATGAGCATCAGGACGATGCTCCAGATGATATGCATCAGGACGATGTTGTGATGATGATTAGGATGATCATGTGATGATACGTACATCATGATGATGTATTGTATGATGATGATCAGGATGATCATATGTGATGAGCATCAGGTTGATGCTCTAGATGTTGTACATCAGGATAATGTATTGTATGATGATGATCGAGATGATCATATGTGATGAGCATCAGGTCAATGTTCCAGATGTTGTGCATCAGGAGGATGTACTGTATGATGATGATCAGTATGATCATGAGCATCAGAATGATGCTCCATGCGAAGAAGATGATTAATAGGATCATGAGTATCAGGAAGATACTTCGTGGCCGTGGACAGGTTGTGCAGTTGCATAGAAAATATACTGGAGATCCGGAAAGGTTGTGTTAGGCACGGAAAAAGATCCTGGGATACTCTTTAGAGATCTTACAGGATGCAAGATACTCTTTTAAGGTTTTGCAAGGGTCGCATAGAAATTATGCTGGAGATCCGGATAGGTTGTGCTAGGCACAAAAAAGATCCTGGGATGCTCTTTAGAGATCTTGCAGGATGAAAGATACTCTTTTAAGGTTTTATAAGTTCACATGTAAAAGATCCTGGAGATCCGGACAGGTTGTGCTAGGAACAGAAAAAATCCCAGGATGCTCTTTAGAGATATTGCAGGTTGCAAGATACTCTTTTAAGGTTTTGTGAAGGTCACATGTAAAAGATCCTATGATATATAATAGGTTGAGCAGTAAGCTCATAAAAGTCCTGGGATGCTCTTTCGAGGTTTTGTTGACACACGTAATCAGCCCTAAGAATTCCATGGGATGACACACTCGCAAAGATGATGAAGACCTACAAGAAGCTAGGCCTGCGTCCAGCATGAAAAAGGGCTCTCTCTGTAGAAATTCCTATGACAAGAACAATTGAGAGATAGCACTAGTGATCAAGATGATGAGTACAACAGCAGTGATGATGATGCTCCGTGATCCAGTGACGATGATCCAGCTCCAGTTTTGAAGACTTGTGCCTATATGTATTGATGACTTGTGTCAAGAGAATACCTTCCTAGTTAAGAGGGAGTGTTGATGTATTTGTAACTTTGGAAGATATTCACTTGTATATTATATGTATTACATTTTTACTTTATTGTATCCCCAACAGAGATGAATTATTCCTCTGGTTGGAAGTGTCATCATTTGTATTTGCAAGTGTCGCAACTTGTATTTGATGGGCTATTAGACCACCTTAGAAGGGTCATCCCAGTGTGGGTTGAAGGTTTATTAGACCACCCTAGTGGGGTCGGCCCAGTGACAAGTGGTAATGGTTTATTAGACTCTCCTAAGGGAGTTCAGACCAGTTAGAGTTAAAGGCAAGTCAAGTCATTGTATAAATAGAGAGTGTGACTCTCTCATTCTATTCATTCACTCACTCACTCACTTCGCATTAGTGAGAAAGAGGAGGAGTGTGCACAAGTGGAGGAGGAGCATCTACTAGGAGACTATCTCTTGTTTTGGGGTTTGATCTTTGTATTGGTGCTCATTCTATCTCGGAGGAAGTTGCGGGGTTTTTCACCTTCTTGGTTTTCCCCGGTGAAATGATTTGTCTCTCTTGTCTCTTGTGTTTGATATGTTGTACATGTTTTTCTCTCAGTTAAGATCCTAGATCATATTGAATTAAATGATGAAAAACTACCACTAAGAGTGGAACATGAACAACTCGCAAAATATCCTTCTTTAAGATTGACTCAGGAACTAAGTGGATACGGTCTTTAAAGTGGATGAATGTCATATGTGGTTCTTCATGAATCAACACATCCATCGAATCACATGCAAACCATTTGTAGCGGGGGTTTACACCCCGGCTCGTGCAAAAGGGCACCTACTAAGGGTAAGGGAACTCTTAGCAGCAACTTTAATGGAAAATATGGAAAACTAATTCAATATAAAGACAATAAAAAATCTAATCTAGCATGTGCATAAGACAAATATAAATTAAAACAAAGAACAATACTTCCGCGGAAATACTATAAAGAATCTTTCAATTTTATATTGACGGGAAAGCTAGGGCTTGCAAAGAATTTACCTCAAAAAATGAGGCTGATGAAGCTCTTACGGTGGTGCAATAGGTGTGCTCCAGAGCTCCTTGGTTCCCTACTCTCCTCCACAATGCCTCAATGTTGGCTAAAGCTTCTATCTAGTGGGAGGCTTAAGCTCAAAAGTGGATGGGTTATGGCTCAATAGAAATTTCAACAACATAAGGGTAGAGTAGATGTTGTTTGTAGAAATGAGGGGCCTCCACCCTCTTTTATAAATTTAGGTTAGGGTTTTAGGATTTTTTAGGGTTTTTAAGGTTTTTGCCCTCTTTTCCTCTTTTTTATTTTCTTTTTGAGTTTTTTTCCCATTTATTTTGATTTTTTGGGAATAATGGACCCTCTTTTGTGGTTTTGGTATGTTTTTAAACAATTTGGAGGAGGAAAAGTGATATTTGGTACCCATTTGGGTTTTTTGGGGTTTTGGAGGCTAGATTGATAGGAAATTTGGTCAACAGGGGTATGTGTCTAAAGGAATGAGTTGGTGAGTAATTTTTCAGTCTTAGCAGATTGCCCCCTGATGTGTGAGGGAAGGAGCTCATCGTATGGCCGATAGAAATCATAGGTTCTGTCATTTTTTAGGGGTACGAGCATGTGATGGAGGAGAGAAGGAATTGGTTGGAACCCGGAGCACAGGAACCGTATGGACTGCAAAAACTTAAAATAAGTGTTCTCACTAAGGAATATATCAACATATGGATGAGGTGGGCATACCCATGCTCGTGTCAAGATATATAAATAATAATGAGGCCCGGAAGAGGACTTGAACAATACATGGAGAACTATTGTATACATCATACTGGTCCAGAGGGGACTCAAATATGGGATGTACTCATTGTTCGACCATGACTGATTTGAACTGGGTACTCATGGAAGCATACAATTGGGGTGCTTCCGAATACTGTCGCCAAATGCAACCCGAAGATCCACGGGAACAAATAACTGAGGGGGCTCCCAAATAGACTCACCAATGTGCTAGAGTCAGGGGACATCCAGGGTCTTCGACAAACAACTTAAGGAACCAATACCCTGCACTAATCTCAACGGTGCAATCAAGGGGTTGACATTGGGCACGTGAGAAACAACCATTCGGAGAGGCACTAAGGGTTCCTCTCAAAATGGTCCGTAGGTACTCACCAATGAGGGTGATGAGTCCAAGGCACAAGCACCTCTGGATCTATCCTTTGGAATGGGTTGGCTTCGACAGAGGGAGACATGCAACGACCAAGGCGATGATGTTACCTTGATAGGAGTGCGAGGTGTACAACCAAAAGGTGATAGTACTTAGGATGGAACTGACATACTGTGGGGGTGGGGGACAGCTGAGGTCGCAGAGTGGGGGGGAGACTCATAATTATTTTGTTCAGAGTATGATGGCAAGGCTGACCTAGAAGCATATGAAACTGACTTCGTGGGAGGGGATCATAGCTTAAGCGACCTGGGACTGTGACTGCAATGGGGGGAGACTCAAGGGGACAAACTGATGAATGATATTGGGAGACTCTAAGGGTGACACATCGCAGAATACTCTGAACAAAGACGACCATACTGGGGAAGCTGCCATGATAGTATGACTAGATATGATCTGTTGTGGCACCGAGAGGCACCGTTGGGGCCTTCTTCATGTGTTAAGGAGCTCAAAGAAGGGATAGAAGTGTGCTAAAAAATGATACTATCGTGAGGATTTGTACGAGCCCAGGACAGTTCATGCTCGTGGTTGATTTCAATTTTAAGGAGTCTGAAAGCAATAAGAAGACTCTGAAGTGGTGGAATGGTACTGTCATGTGGATTTGTACGAGCCCAGGATGGTGAGTGCTCGTGGTTTCTTTCACGTTTAGAGAGTCTAAAAGCAGTAAGAAGTCTCCAAGGTGGTTCTTTATCGTGTGTTAGTCTCCAAGGCCTGAAAAAGCATAAAAGGATGCAATGAAGAACTCTTCTAGCCGATGTGACTAGAGTATTCCTTTTTTGTAGTTAGTCTACAAGGACCGGAAAAGGGGTAAACTTATACCAGGTAGATTCCATTTCAAATAATTTTAACGAGCATGAAAGGAAGCAGGATTGTTCGGAGATATTTTCATTGTTTTAGCAGTAAAAAAAGAGCTTAACAGAAACTCCCTAAGTGCCTTTTTCGTAAAGGGACTGCTCGGCCCAAAAAAAAGGGGTAAAATTATATCAAACAAAAGCAATGGCCAGTCAAGGAAGAAGCATTCAATCAAGGGACAAGTTGGTGAATAACGGTGGGGGGGAACACTGATGGGGCCTCCTTGCGGGTTGTTGAATGGTAGCAAAACAATGCAATAACTGCAATATGGATGGAGCTGAGGGCTTGTGGATAGGATATGATGCGAAAATTGGTAAAAAAAATGGCAGCAACTGATGTGGCACGCAAATCGAGGCAGCAAGGTGGATGGATAAAATGTAGAAAAATTGGTGAGAGCGAGAAATGATCTCTAGCATCGTCACGAACGCGGAAAACTAGATCCGACGATATAAAGAACGTAAGAAACGGACAACGATCGATGTGGCACACAAATCGAGGCGACAAGGTGCATGGACAAAATGTCAAAAAATTGGTGAGAGAGAGAAATGATCTCTAGCATCATCACGAGTGCAGAAAACTGGATCTGACGATATAAAGAACATCTGAAATGGACAACGGTCGATGTGGCACGTAAATCGAGGCAACAGGGGCATAAAAAAGTGGTTAATTTATTTTTGGAAAAAATGAGAAATGGTCTCAATCATTCTCAAGTTCTCATTGAGCTGAGTCCAAGGGCGTGAACGGTTCGAGAAACGGACATCGGATGCTCCCGAAATGGCAAAACAAGGATAAGCCCAATGTCTATAAACAGTAAGTGGACCCTCGTAATAGGTGTGATTTGTGATTGGTGAGTTTAACAGGAGATTAGAGGAGCCCAGAGGTGAAAACTGAGATTGTGAGAGATTCGACCGGTGGATTTGCATTCCGAGAGTTGCAGGTAAGTGCTCATGTCCTTAGCCTTGTCATCTAAGTGTTTTTGTTGGGGTTTGGGCCTCTTAGGGGCATACCGGGCATTAATTGTGGCCAATGTGGAAAAGCGCTTATTCTAGAGGGATTTGTACGCTCTGGACCGCAGCGGTGGGCGAGGTAGCCGCGCTTGCACAATGCGGGTACACCGGATGAAGATACGATTCAGAGCACACTGGGGCCTCCAGACGTGCGCTTTGCCGCACAGGTATGACTCGCTTAGTTGCGGTCTGAAGCACGATATTCCAAGGGGAAAATGCGCTTCAGGGTGCAACTAACGGGAGGCATAGTTGTCCTCTGAAGTATGGCTTTCTGAGAGGAAAGCATGGTGCAGAGCGCAATTACAGGCTTTACAATGGGAAAAACACGCTCAAGAGCGTATGTGTGGGGCCAAAACATGTGTTGGGATCGAGCATGGACTTGCGGGTATGGGAAGTTGATATGGTTCTAATGGGTTTTTATTGTTGTTATGGGAAGGATGCCAGTGGTGACTTGGAGAGAGTGGGAGGTTTCGGGTACCATACGGTGGCGCATCCAGATGGACAGGGCAGTTCAGGAGGCCCTAGCTGACTGTGGTCTCCTGAAGTTTGTGTAAATTCCATTGATGCATTTAGCATCTCTATTGTTGAACAAGTTTATTGAGTTATCGGATTCAGACATTGAGGATTTTATGGTTCAGGGCGAGCGACTAGACCTGACCCTGGACGATGTATATTTCTTGACTGGACTGCCCAGTTTGGGCATGGTTGCTGATACCCAGCTGAGGAGGCCGAGGAACGTATCGCTATAGACCTTATTGGACAGATGTTTCCTTCCGGTGGCAGAGGTGAGTGGTTCTGCACTTATGCTTTGTGATCTGGAGACACCGATTACCGAGGCTATTGCGGCGATGGTGGTACATATTTTGGGTTCGCATGGCCCTCACCAGATCTCGAGAGGGCAGATGTTACTAATAGAGAGCGTCCTTAACGGGACGTATTATGCTTGGGGGCAGATGTACTTGATAGCTATTCGACGAGAACTGAGCAAGGTGACGCACTTGGTGAAGGAGTTTTGTTTCCCGTCTTTCTTATGTGCATTTTTCTTTGAGTGGATCCCTACACTACGACCTCACAAAGCAGTGCGAGAAGCGTTACTGACAGAGCCGCAGATGCAGCGATGGAGCGAGAGGATGACTCGCATGGGTGGAGGGATAGTGGGTTGTTTTTTCATAGAGGAACTATTTAGACAGGGGATACAGATATCGGTAGTCATTGAGGATTACTCATACTTCTGGATGGACTATCGCAGGGACCCAGAGCTTCCGAGACCACTTGATCAAGCTTGGGGACCATATGGTACATCTACTTTTGTTTTGTCTGGTTTTATGTACAATATTATGTTGTAGCTAGTTGGTATTCATTGACATCTTGATGTTTCTCTTTGCATATGTGGGCCCATGACTGCCACTAGGGCATTGGTCATGGATAGGCCATGTGGAGGGGCTAGACCCTGTACATTGGGGGAAGGGGCATCGTCGGAGTGCCTCATTTACCTTAGATCTTCTATGACAGGGGATTGATCGACTCCTAGAGGGGATCGAGAGAGATGGTTGGAAAGATCTAGATCATGCATTTATCGACATATGTTATGATGCTCCACAGGAGTGGAGGCCCATCATGTGGCGTATTGAGATGGCCGTATAGATAGTGAGAGCTTTTGCTCGAGGGGATGTTCCCTATCTTGGAGGGGATGATGAGGCTGAGGCAGCAGATGAGCCTGAGGAGGAGGAGCCCCGAGGAGGAGGAGCTCGAGGAGGAGGATCTGAGGAGGAGCTTCCCGAGGAGGAGCAAGGAGAGGATGAGATAGCGGAGTAGGTATCCATGGAGGTAGAGGATTTAGAGGAGGGTGATGATGAGGAGGACTATCGAGAGGAGTCTGACTAGGCAGTTGATAGGGCTTCCCCCACTGCTCTGAGCATGTCGGATTTTTTGTACATATTTCCATGGGATAATACAAGGAAAATGCTCTGATACCACTGTAATGTATCAACTAGGACCGATGATACACTAACTAACTCTCCTCCAAGACTCAATGAAAAACAATAGACTCTTGTGACTAGTTTGACTATAGGTAGGCTAAATCAAAGTATTATGGAGGGGATGAGGAATATTATAGATTATATAACCTTTTCACAAAGTATTGGGACCATTAATGTTTCAAACATCATCCAGGATGAATTCTACCTCAATGCTCCTGGGAACCCCAACATATGCAAACTAGAACATCAACTAAGCATTGTCTGAGAACCAATGGTGAAGAATTTAGAATTAGGGAGGATAAATAACATAAAATATTAGTCAATGGATAGCCTAGTTTTTCTCCAACAAGTTTGGGAAGGTTCTGAGGAAGTCTCACAAACATACAAGAAAATGTTCCTTCTAGGATTGCACAACTAGGCCAAATCCAAGACTTCCAAAATAGTCTGCGAGGATCAAAAAATTATGATATTAAGATTGGAATGAGTCATATGGAATATTAATTAAAATCATAAATATAAATCACTTCATTTGGATCAATACTCATTCATTTACGATACAAATTCTGAAAACTAGCTCATTTTCATTGAAATCTAGACTAGGTGCTAGAAGAGGTACTCAAATCAAATTTGTATTTAGTGTAACTTCAGAATTGAAATTATAGATCAATTAATATAGTAATATCATCCATAAGTATATGAATCATACATCAAATAGTTATCAAGGATGAGATACATCCATAAGAAACTCTTTCATCAGGAAAAATAGGAAATTACTCATAGATCTGCATAGAGAGATATCAAATCTCTGTCACAGGCTCACAATCCACTGGTACAGACTCCAAGACCTGAAATAAACTCAATTATAATGTCTGAATACCATCATATTCTCATAAGAAGCAGGGGCACATCTCCCATCTTGGACTAGGGGCACATCTCCTAAGTGTCTGAGGGACAAATGCACTCACTCCAATTCTCAAACTATCAAAAGATGTGAAATGGAGTTGTAATACTCCTTTTATAGATTGAAGTGACTTGTTGAGCAAGTAATATAGGCTAAGGATCCCTCATGGAATTGATAAGGTTGCTTTGCTTTCTGCTTTAGCTTTTGCCTTGCTTTTTCCTTTACTTTGCTTTCTACTTTAGATTTTGCCTTGCTTTCTCCTTTGCTTTTCTTTTTGCTTTTGCTTTTGATTGTTATATTGATTTTTCTTTATCCTGCTTTTGATTTTCTATTATGCTTTTTCATGCTTTTATACCATATGCTTTTTTTCTTCTTTGTCCTACTTTTTCCTGCTTTTATACCTTACCTTACTTTTTTGCTTTGTCCTACTTTTTCTTGTTTTTCTGCCTTTGTCTTGTTTTCCTGCTTTGTCCTGCTTTTGTCCTTCTATTCTCCTTTGTCTTACTTTGCTGCTTTGTTATGCTTTCTTCTCATTTTCTTACTTTCCTTGCTTTGACTGCTTTATCTTTTCTTGTCTTGCAAGTTACCTCTTAGTCAACCTTATCCTCTAAGTTACACTTGTGAAGCATTATTCACTTTATTCCAAAATAAAAATAACTATTTAATGAAAAATAATTTTCATCAAGTGCATATCAAACTTTAAGAAAAATAAATTCGACACCTCCTAATTAATTAATGCCTGAACTTTCAAAATTAACCCCATGTAAATGATATTTTCTCCTCAATCCAAGGGATTGATTAGGTTAGGAATTCAATCCAGTGATCATGAATGATGGTAAATGACAATGAGATAGTTTTTTTTCTAAGGTTAGTATGATTTGTAAATGGTGGTAAATTATTCAGTATATTTTTAACTATACATTTGACAATTATTAGATAAGCATTACTTACATTATTTATAAGTAACTGATGTTTGTTGGCATGTATAGTCATTCTGAGTTGAAACAACTACATCAAGGTGGGACAACGTTATTCCTCCCAACCTTAATTCTTCCATAACAACAACAGAGGATATTGTAGCACCTCACATACATGTATTTAAATGAGTGTATGATTGTAGGAGTTAAAAACCGATTTAGTTGCAATTGTCAAAGTGATTTATGAGAAATGAATCTTAATGTTTTTGTGGTTCCATAGGTGCTTTCCAAAGAGATAGAGTATAGGTCTCCACTTGGGATAAGTAGATCACCCATCACCTAGGAAACATGTGTGAAATTAATTATATATTTGATGTGAAATTAATTATATATTTGTTGTGAAATCCATTCTCTTTGTATGGCCAATTTATATGCTTTTCTAATAATCAAACAGATTACATGTGTTTATGCAGGTTCCATCTCCACCATCCCATCACCATACCCAACCATCCATCCCTATCTCCCACCTAGTCTATTTTTTCCATAGTTCATGTTGATTCTTGTGACTGGGAACCATACTCCCATGATTGGCATACCCATTACCCCCCCCGCCTCCCTAGGGTGATTCCATCCCTTTTACAGCCAATTGGTCCATATCTCCTTCCACACCCATCCCCTCTTATGGTTATGCACCTGTCCAACATTCACCAGAATTCCATCACATTCCTCCCGTAATTACAACCACTGCTACAACCCCATCCTCTACACACACATCATCTCCATCCATTGCACCTACATCATCCCCTACCCATGTACCTACATCATCCCCTTCCCATTTACCTACATCATCTCCCTCCCTCGTACCTATATCAGCCCTTGACCATTTTCCTACATCACCCCCTTCCCCAACCATTTCCTCGAAGCAAGTTGTTTTTCCCACTGCTCCACTTCCTATATAGGAAGAGAAATCTCTCACAAGCCTCAGATCGTCATGGTGATATTTATAAGTTCAATAAAATATTATAAATCATGAATGAAATTCATAAAATAATGCATTTTTATTTTTATGTATTAATTGATTTTTGTAATTGTTGCAGTGAGGCATTGTCGAATGGCTTGGAACAAGGAGATAGGAAACCCCCTTATGATATGTTGCCTCATCTTAGGTGAGTACTCAATATTTGAGTTCTAATTGTATTTTTTATGTATACTAATTGATAGAATTGTGGAAAAAACTGATATGTTTTGTTTACCTTTTAGATCCCAAAGAGATAGTCTACACCCAAACACAAGAAGGCTCAAGCTTCCCCAAGCTTCAAAGAGGAGGAATATTGATTTTGTAGATGAGCTTGGGGGTATCAAGGGTGGCCAAGGTGATTGAGACACCCACTATGTACATTATTCATGATGTGCCATTTGGATAGGAGTTGTTTATTTGTGTATAGGCCATGAGCTTCCCTTATTCTATTTTTGGGCATTAGCATCCATTATATGTATTAGGAACAATGTTCCTTTTTGTTTCAAAATGTATAGTTGGACCTATTTCCAATACAAATACATGAATTTCATCTAGTGTATATGACAACGTGTTTATCCATTTTTACATTATTGATGTGTATTTGATGGTATATATTATGAGGTTTTATTGTTCATGGTGAATGTATTGAGTTATTCTTAGTTTGATTACATTAATTTATACACTAATATATACTAATTGGAACAAATGGCTAGGATGATTATAAAAGGTATAAAGACAACTGAACACACATGTTTTCTTGAGAAATTAATCATATGTGTTTAAGGAATTTATTTAAGGAAGGACAATTAAACACATGTTTTCTTGAGAAATTACTGATGTGTTTAAGGAATTCTACAAATAGGGTGTAAAGGAAGTCTTGTTCTAGCATTGTACACTCAATCAAAGCTACTTTATAGAAAAACAAGTAAGAAAACCACAATTGAATTGGACCACAAGTACATGTTCAAAGAAGCTGCTGATAAATAAACCTTGCACAACTGCAAGTGCCTACACATTAGGCTACATAATTAACCCAAAGGATAAAAAATAATTCTCAGGGCTTGGCACAGTGCATCCCATGTAGTTATGGATGTAGTTTTGTTGTTGGCTAACATATTCATCTTCTTGCTTAACATAGATCTCTACAAATGTTTGTTGAGACCACCACCAAGGTTGGGAAAGTCCCTCTAAATGGTTACATGCATGGAGGTGTTTCTCTTTGGTCATATTTTGGTAGGCTTCGAAGTAGGCGGTGAGTTTGTGGATACAAGAATCTGAAACTTCTTTGTGCATATCACCACCATATTTCATGTAATGAAATTATGGTGTCTAGATAGAAATTGCAAGTGGAAACCATAGGTTCAATTTTAAGAGATTCAATGAATGCACATGACGATTCATGTACAATGATTTGCAGACTATGTTCTTCATTGCCATATTAGTGATTGTTTCCAGGATCCATTAAGAGGTAAACATTGTGCAAAATATTAAGGGAGGAAAAGGGAAACCCTAGGTTATGGATATGGTTAGGGTTCTTGGAAAGAAGGTTGTCTGAGTCTTGAAGACATTGCCACATCCCTAGGAAAAGGAATGATATGGTAGGTTAGAGTCCATAAACCCAATAATCTTTGCAGCACAATGGAAACGCTTGGTGTGGGATGGAGGCCTCCAAAAAACCCCCAAAAATGACTAGATTTGGGTGGACATTAAGACTAAGGAACTAAAATAAAAGGTGTGTTAAAGAATAGTCCATTGTCTAGAGAAAATGGATAATATAACTAGCTATAGAAGGTATATGTGTTAGAGGATGAATCTAAAAGAACCCAAACACTTGAGAAATTTGGGTCAAGAAAGCATAAGAGGGTGTGGGGAGTTGGAGGGTAACCTCCACAAACCCAAAATACTGATACATCTAATTGAAAAGAAGGAGGCCGAATATATTATTAGTATAATACCAAATTATTATAAGAAACAAAATCCCTACAAGAAATATTGAGAGATAGATGATGGATGAGATGTTTGGTCTTTCCTTGGGCAAGTCTACATTTGAGAGAGATGTTGACATTCCATATAATCAAGGAAGTGGGCCAAACCCTACTCCATAAAATAAAATTATAAGCATCTAGGACAAGTAATTATACCTCCCAAGCGAATCCTTAGGCCCTAAAGGAAGCTTATAGGTATCTAAGGGAAAAAAAGACACCTCTAAAAACTAACACAAATGTCCTACTAAAGTTATCCTTGACCTGTTACAAGGGGTAGCAGTACCACTAGATTAATCTTAGAATTATGTAAGGGTATCAATCCCTTGGACATATTTAAGGGAGGAATACCATGGCTTAAGCCTAGATGTAATATTTTAGAATATAGTATCATTAGTGATGTATCATACCACCACATATGACATCTTGAGGATATCTTGACCTCTAGGAAATTATATCCACTCCTTCGGGAGATATTGAGTATTATGCATGGATCTTGAGTTCTTAACATGGTCAAAGGGTAAAACCCAAGTCTTATTCCCTAAAGTAATATTTTATGCACCTAGGGGTACATGTGATGACTTAAACCACCACACATGATCTCTTGAGAATAACCTCCATGTAAAACTTGTCATATATCAGGAATAACACTAGGTATGATGTTAGATTCCTATATATGGTTCGGGGAGGAAGCTCGGGCATTGGGAAAAACAATTTAGCTTCTAGACATCCAAGACCAAAAACAAGATCACAAAGCGTCACACATTACCCATGCACGATGACTCAAAGAACCATACATAACCACTCAACGGTATCCTTGGTGTCTATGTTTCAAAAGCGTTTCCATTTGGAGGTTGTGGGAACTAGGTATGGGTATTAGTGACATGGACATGGTTGAGGTAGGAAACTTAGGCTTGAGTCCCTAGAGAAAGTTTCTAGGCATCTAGGTAAAATATTGATTCCTAAAACCACCACACATAATCTCCCAATGGTATCCTTGAAATATTTGTTATGGATATTTTATTTCATTTCATTTACTGAGGCACAATGCGAATAAACACAATTTTGTATAAGACCAAAGTACAAGAAAATAACAATCTTTGCTTGGTGGACAAAACTTAATAAGGTGAGCATAGGATAATTAATTTCATGATATAATTATTGGAAAGAACATGTTAATTTATTTTTTGATATAATTATTAATTATCTATTAAAGGAATAACCCATAAATGTATCAATACCATTACCATGTACCAATATCATAGCAATATTGTGCCATTCTCTTTTGCATTGAATGAGTAAATTATGTATTATTTCTTGAATAGCTATGTTGTTAAAATGATGTCAGTTGATTGAAATCATAGAAATATTGCGTGAAATGAGTTAAATGAGTATATTTATTCATCCAATAAGTAATTCCATTTATACCTTATGTAAAATAAACAACTCAAACACACATTGAATTCCACACACAAGACATAACAAAGAATATCAACTTTGATTTAGTTTAAAAGGGTAAACAAAATCTGTGACGAGCACCTTGAAAAGCACCTCCATAATTTTTGTTAAACATCATGTCATGTGAGAGTAACCTTAGTTTGTCCTTTCAAGAGAAATTGAGAAAAACCATAGTTTCTCATATCATTGAACAAGACCTCATCATCCCAAGGTCAATAGGTTTTAGTACTTGACCTAATCTTGCAAAAAATGCATAGTCACTTACTGAGAAAAACCCTAGTTCTTGAGATCAATGAACAAGACAAGCAGATAGAAATTGACCCGTTGGAGAGAAGCACTCCCCTCACTAGAATGCATTTTTATGATACCAATGGAATCGACAATTCATCAATTCAAGGCATGATCATCATTTTATGCCAATTTGTAGGTTTCCCTGTAAATCCTTTCAAGGACACTTGGTGAGTCTGTCACTAGGCCATGCAAACCAAATTGGGCATCATAATTGAGTTCCATCAACTCCTGCATGTGTATTTGGCCATGTTCTACATGGCCACACTACCCACAGTCCCAAGTTTGAGGAGTTTCAGAACTTGATCTAGTCATGCAAAAAGTCCATAGTCACTTCCTAAGAAAAACCCCAGTTCCTAAGATCAATGAATAAGATGAGCATCAAGAACTGTACTCATGGGAGAGAGATGACCCTAGATGGAATTCATTGTCACAATCCCAACAAAGTTGACGATTCATCAATCTGAGGCATGTTCATAATTTTATGGTGAGTTGCAAGTTGCCTCTTAAACCCTTTCATGGACACTTGTGTTGAACTTTGGTTTTCATTGATGTCAGAAAGGAATTAGTGTCCTTTTTCCGGTTTGAAGAAGTATATGAAATCCAGTTTGAATAAGTACATTCAGATTGAAGAATTATATCCAATCTGGAGAAGTAGATAAGGTATGTGCATGAGTCACAATCCATCTAGTCATGAAACTTCAAAGGTAATGCCAAGATAGGGATGAACAAGTCTTGGGAGTGTGCAAGATTTTTAGTAGCAAGAAGTTGCTGGACATGTATGCAAGTCCCAGAAGTGTGCATGAACCACCAATCATAACAAGTATACAATTCTTTGAAGCATGGAAGGGTCCATGAAGAAAGTGGCAATAGGATAAGTCAAGTGTGAAAGACCCACAAGCGATGGTACTTCAAGGGAGCAAGACCCCACACAAAGTGGTTCCAAAGTGAACAAGAACTACTATGCAAAGGACCAAGTATGTGCAAGACCCACAAGGTGTAATACCTCAATGGCTCAAATCATGAAAAGTGGTGGAAGTGTGAATTAAGCTTGACAATGAAGCAAGGAAGAAAGAATGCTATGACCAACTTGTGGACATATGTTTGCGCAGGACAAGTATAAATAAGAATCCAAGTTGGAGAGTTGAAGTAATATTGAAGATGTGAAAATGGTAGTAATATGATTTGGAAAGCTTTATTTATTGGGGTATCAATGGCTCGTTGAACCAGAACAACATATTCTATCAAGAGACAGATGCGCAAAATGCAACACAGTAGATGATGCGCAGAAAGATGTTTAATATCTGAGAGAGATGCACAATGACAGAAGAGTAGAACAGTAGAAGAAGCGTAATAACACTGTGTGCATGAAGATGGCTCCAACCTGTGCAAGAGACCCCACAATGATCACCAAGATCATGTGTCAGGGCCTTGGTGGCATAAATGAACTAGTTTACACCTGTACACCTAGCATGACCACTACAAGGGGCTTGGTGGCATCAATGAAAACATAGCATTATAATCTATGTTTTCATTGCATCGTACACACTCAAACATAGCATTAGCACCTATGTGTGATTACAACTTGTTAATTTCATATATAATCTCAATATTTATGCCACCTGCTGATTATATGTTCAAACCTCAAATTTCAACAATCGAGTATTGTATCTTATGGATCTTCTCTGTAAATATTTCTTGCATTAATATACTTTGTTTCAATGTAGGTGGAAAAAAAGGTTTTGATAAAGTTGTATGGGAAGTGGAAAAGCATAAGGATGGAGAAAATCCAAGTCTCAAGTTTAGTTACCACAATCGTGATGGTGAAAAAGGTAAAAGTTAATTTTTTAAATTAATGCACAAACAGCATAAAATATTTGTTGAAGAATGTGCCCTAGCTAGTCTTGAAAAAGTTGATCCAGGTTTTGATGTGAAGAACATTTGTTTTGCTTCTTGATAATAATGCTTTTGTTAATAATCCTTGCATTATATCGGTTGGGTTCATTCATGCAATTGAGATATGCACATATGGAATAGAGATGTCCTAGGATAGATATTTTATTAATATTTGTTTTGTGGATTGCATAGAATCTCTAGATTTTGTAAAATATTTTCATTATAGTTGGGACATACTACTCATTGCTAGGAATCACTAACCCAACATGTCCATCATCCTGACCACTGTGTGTATGAAGAGGGATCTAGCCTGTGCAAGATACCCCACAAGGAGCACAAAGAGCATATTCCAGGGCCTTGGTGGCATCAATGAACTAGTCCACATGAGTACACCTAGCATGACCACTGCAAGGGCCTTGGTGGAATCAATGAAAAATCAGAGGCCACTACAAGTCCCTTATTGGAATCAATTACAACTCAGTCAACATAAATTACCATGATCATTCACTTCTTTGATGTACAGATAAAAAACCACCACTTCTAATTGCTCCATACCCAAGGTAAATATTGCCAAATCTGGTGTTTTGTTGGATCACGATAGAATGTCTTCTACAAGCACCAAGTCATTGCCTTCGTTTATTAAAACATCATGTGGATTATCACCAATCACAAAATTTTGTATTATATTTTAATTGATATTGTTGCAGTATTGATGAAAGAGGTGAAAGTGAAGAAAAGGGAGGACAAGCAAGAGATAAAATGTTTATGAGTTGTGTTGTTGTAGTTGGTGACAAGTTTTGTTGTGTCTTTATTCTCCTCTTGGAATGGAAACTTGATTGGAGGTTTCCCTTGTGATCGCTTGCACAATGATTTTTCTTTGTAAGGAATGAAAAACAAAATATCTCTTCAATATTGTCTATCCTTAGGAAATTTAGTCTTGGTACAAGTATGCAGAACTTAGAATTCCATGAATTTTGAGAACTAAGGCATTAGTGGAAATAATATGATATTGTTTGTGAAGAGCACTGCCTAATCATTAGTCATCTAATGTGTTAATAATGTGCACAAGCGGAGTAAAATGTTGCTTTGAAGGCCCTAATTATTGCATCCCATCTTTCAATAGGATTTGGATATTGATTATATTCTCTTTCAATAATGTGCATCTTGGCTACCCCTACTAGCTTTAGATGGGAAAAGTTGACCTTTTTATAATAAAGCATATTATTCTAGGAAAAACATGCTTCCATATTCACCATGGAATTATTTAACCTCTTTGGGTCAGTTTTTCCATCATAAAGTAAGACTTCAAATTTAATCTTATTCTAGATAAAGGAATCTTGTGAATCCAAGCTTCCAATACTGCATCACACAGACCAAAAAAAAATATTATTAGAGTATGGGTTGTGTGTCATCTTCCACGTGTATTCCACGGGCCATGATCAAAAGTGGATATTTATGACTTATTTTAACCTTAAAAAAGGTATATGTCTGCCTCATCAGGTCTTACATCTTACATTCCACTTTTACAATGCTTAGAAGATCACTTGGGAAGAAAAATTGCCTTAGGAGGACTGCAAAATACAAATAATATAAAGAGAATGAAAGAGAATCCACCCTTTAAAGTGACATCTTAAAAATTAAAATCCCTTAGATTTTTTTGAATTTCACAGGCGTAATAGGCAGTTTTAACAACAATAAAGGGTTTGGATTTTAAAGAGGAAATATAAGGATTTAATGACATGTTTTCATAAGATTGAAGTTTGAATCATTGATTTGAATTTTGAATGATTAATGTCAAATTGCAATGGTGATCTGGACATTTTATTTTTACATTTTAGGTTTTGATATTCTCTCACAGGAAAACAAAGTTTGCAAAACCTGTCTATTTATGGTTTTATGTATTCTCTGATTGCTGGAAAAAATGATCTCTATTTTTCAATTGTAAGTGTTAGATAATATAAAACATGTGTCCCTCTTTTGTCAGTCATTACCCTTGGTGGTTTATTTATGTCGATACTTGTATTCTTGCATGGCCATTAGTAGACACCTCTTAACTTGACATTGTCAACTATTGTAAGTATCCCTTTATTTGCAAATGTTAGTCTTGACTCTTGCAAATATAGATAAAAAGTAAGCACAAGTTTACAATACCTAAACACTGAACACCCATGCACCTTTCTCAAAACCTCCTTGTCTACTAAGTCTTATAGTTTTGTCTTTAAAAACTCATTTTACATGCTCTTTTCTCTTTTAGTGTAGTGATAATCCCTCTAACTTGTCTAAATAATTTACCCTGTTATTACTTTTAAATACTCCCCAGCTTTCAAGAGCCGTAAAAAAATGAGTTCATATTATCCATGGATTTGCTTCTCTATTATGTTGTACTTCTTATTATACCATTGATTTCTCTTTGTCATGTACGTTATGGTCATAAATTTGTGTATGTATTTTGAGAAAAAAACTATTTTTCCAATTTGCATATAAGAAATTAACTTATGTCGACTCTATTTCCAATTTTCTAAAGGAGAATGGTTTATCTTTAGATGGTGACAAATGGCATTGGGTGGTTGGAATAATGGTTTCAGTGACTCTTGTAAAGTTGTTCCTTGTAATGTATTGTCAAATTTTTACTAATGAAATTGCAAGGCATATGCTCAAGATCACTTATTTGATGTAATCACCAATTTCATTGATCTAATCACTGCTATCCTTGCAAGTACTCTATACTGGTGGATAGATCCTACTAGATCAATTGTGGTAAGTGTTTCTTTGACCTTTTTATTTATATTTCATAGATTGTGGTATTGATGTCTTGAATGTAATTTTGCACTTGATTGAAATATGGTGCAAATACAATTTTGTACCCATATGTCACGGATTTCAAAAAATTTGTCTATATAATGCTTTATGGTTGTAGGTAATGTTGATTCTCTACATGGATGTGTGTTCTTCTTCCCTAGAGTTTGAATTTTTCCTGAAGGCGTATTTGATTTTTATGCTTATTGAATATTATTTGATGTTTAATTTATTTTATTTTGGTTGATGTTTCATTATTTGCAGTCAGCACACTATCATTTTGGTGGTTTTTGATTAAATCCAAGTATGTATGAAAATGGGAAGATCTGCCTTAGTCTTTTAAACACATGGAAAGGCAGATGGAACTGAAGTTTGGGACCCAATGAATTCAAGCATCCTTCAAGTCCTTGTTTCACATGAAGGTCTAGTACTAAATTCAAAACCTTACTTCAATAAGGCCATAAATGATAAATAGATTGGTAGAGATGAAGGGGAGAAGAACTCCTTGGCATATAATGAAAATTCTTTCTTGTTATTATGTAAATCAATGTTATACCTTCTACGCCAACCTCCAAAGGTATGATAGATTGATATATTTTATGCAAATCTAACTGTTAAACTTCAAAATTTATTGTGTCTTTAGGTGGTTGTATTTTATTCATGTTGCCATCAAATTGTTGATAGCTTTTAACTGTAGAAACCCAATATAGTTTCTTATCATTGTTTGCAGCATTTTAAATCATTTGTGAGAGACCACTTCTACCAATGTGGTTGTTATATTCTTGGTGCTTTCAATGCATATATGATGGGTGCTCAAGTTGGATGCCTTTTAGGAGAGGCATTAATTAGATTACATGACAGAGAAAACACTCAAAGAACTAGCTCAATTAAGGTCAAGTATTGTTTTCCTTCACTGTGTGCTTTAGACTAGTCAACTCTGAGAATATATCCATTAAGTTTAAAAGAATTCTCCTGCAGTTGTTAATATATATATATATATATATATATATATATATGTTATTGGATCCGGGCCATTAAAGTCTTGTAAAATAGTTACTAATTTGATTGAATATTATAGCAAGAGAGAGAGAGAGAGAGAGAGAGAGAGAGAGAGAGAGAGACATTTTTCTTTCTTGATCACTCATATTGTAATACTTGACATTTCATATAATATATTTACATGGTTGAAAATTATATGCTTGTACTTGATGTTTATATTTAGTGTTGTAATTAACTAATATTGTGACTTTGGGATGATTCACTTGTGTATTAGATGAGCATGAATATTGTGTGATTTTTTTTAAAATTTAGACATAATATCATTACTAAAATTTTACGTTGATTAATAATGGACACCATTAAAACTACTAAAAAGTAATGAACATGTATAATATGACTAAAAATGACTAAATTAGTGACCAAAAATGAGAATAGAGAACACATATAAAACTACTAAAACCAACTATATTAGTGACCAAAAAATGAGAGATAAGTGAACACAAAAATAGAGATAAGTGACCAAACAAAATGACGAAAATTCACATATAAAATGATTAAAAATGGCAAAATTAGTGACAAAAAATTGAGAGATAAGTGACCAAAAAATGAGAGATAAGCGACCAAAAAATCACCAAAATTCGCATATAAATGACCAAATGGATGGCTTGTCATATTTAGTTTGGTCATTTATAGCTTGTCTTGTGGTCATTAATTTGGTCATATTTCTAGTCATTAATTTGGTCGTATATGTTTTCATTAATTGTGACAATTAATGAACAATATATGACCAAATTAATGACCACAAGACAAGCTATAAATAACCAAACTAAATATGACCACGTTTTTGGTCACATGATAAGAGACCAGAAATTAGCCACCAAAGATATCCAAATCAAAAGTGGTCATTTATATGTGGATTTTGGTCATTTTTGTGGTCACTTATCTCTCATTTTGTACTAGTGAAGGGATACAACCCACAACACATCTGCTACAACTTCCTCTTCACTCTCTTACAGTCTCTCTTACACAATCACAAAGATATTTACAATACTAATACACACAACCATATTACAATACCTTCCTTTTAAATATGGATTGCCATGGGAAAATACCACGGGATACTCAATACTATGGGCCCGTAAATTTCTCATTATTGACCAAGTCATGACTATTGAAATACAACATTTTACAAGGAATTTTTTCCTAAATTTTCGCTATGAGGACGCTGAACCTGAACCCCCTCCAGCGACGACTCCAAAAAGTAGTCCCCCCCCCCTAGACCCCCCATGGGAACTATAGGGGGGGGGGGATTCCTTCCCACACCCCCCGTCATGGTCTGGGATCCAAACACAGTTGAAACATGACCTATGAATCTAGAAGATCAAGCTCCAAAACCAACACTTTATATCAATTTCCCTTTCTTTCCCCACACTCTATCTTTATCTCTTTCTAACCCTCTTTCTCCCTAACCCCCTCGACTACCCTTACTCTCCCGTTGATCCTGATGACCACCCGCACTCTCTCCCTAATCCTCACAACCGCCCCCACTCTCTCTCTATCTTAGCATCCATAATCTATGTCGCTCTCTCTCTAGGAATCCATGAGACAAATGGATCTAGCCATACATTTGCAGTATGTATTCCTAGCTCTCAATAACATATACACACTACAATGCACTAGCATTATAGAGGACTATGCATCCTTAGCAAAATGCAATGCTTGTGCAAGGATTTATATTGTGGATGTTATAACACATATGATTTATAACACATATGCATTATAACACATATGCATTATTGAATTCATAGTGGTTAATGCATATAGCTTCATAACACATATGCGTCATAATGCATATACATTATAACACAGATGTGTTATGACGTATATGTTTTATGGAGCTCTATGTATCCCGCCCCTTATTGAATTAGATATGAATTTAATGTATTAACCATTTAAAATTAACCTTTTGATAATGCATGTACATTATAACGTGAGTGCATTTTAATGCATACATGGTTTATAGGTCTATCCATCTGGCGTATTATGGAGTTAGATAATTTTTCCATCCAGCATTTAATGTATTCATAGTTAATTTAGATTGTTCATAACGCATTTGTGTTATAAAACATATGCATTATAACGCATATGTGTTATGTTTTGTTATAAAAAAAATTGAAATTTGTGGGATGAGATCTCCATTTGAATTCCAAAATGAAATATGTGCACTTTGTTTTCACGTTTCAATCTTGACAACTCTTTTCTCCTTCCATTTATAAAATTTACATCCAATCAATACTCTTTCATAGTTCCTAATGGGGAATATATGCAAAAGAAGCTGAAAATAATGCAAGGAAGATTCTTACACCAGAAGAAATGGAAGAACAAAAAGAGAATGCATGAGAACAAACAAGGAATCATATACATTCAACTAGTGAGAGAGAAATTCCCAACCCTCCTCCACAATTGAATTCAATTGATGAGGGAGCAATTCCCGCCCCTGCTCCACAATTGAGGCAAAGGAATTCAACAAGTGAGGTAATGGATTATAGCTCACTACATCAATCAAAGAGGATGAATTTCAGAGTGGAAAATATGATTTCAATATCAATTCCCATTGGTTCAATGATTATGACATCCAACAATTATCCATTGATCCACACTTCACTCCTGATTTCATCACAATTTGATGATAGAGATGGTTGGGAAGAGAATAATTTGTTATTTTTATCCGTTTATGGGGATGGTACTAGCACTAATACTCCATTTGTTGAACATCTTGGTGAAGATATTATTGATTTTGACGTCGCTAATGTTGCTTGCTAACAACTATCCCAAATGGTACAATCGCCAAATCAAACTCTCCTACTTGCATTAGATGTTAATGTCACTCCACCTATTGAAAGACAACCCAACCTTTCCTGTCAGTGAAAAAAAATCCAAAACACATATAATTGGATGAGAGCTCCATGTACTCAATGGAAGGTAAGGTACCTATACCCACTATCAATCACCATTGTTCACAAATTTTACAACAATATTTGGAACCTAAATCTGATGTTGATAAATCTCAATTATTTGTATCTTTTCTAAAATCTAGGAGTTTGACAATACTATTAGAAGAAAATTAGGAATAAAAGAACTTAAAAATACAAAATCAAGTAATCACAATGTAAAATCACTTATTGATGCATTCAAATCCATTGGTAAAAAAAATTGTTCAAGTGGCAAGAATGTGGCTCACTGTGTATTGGCCACATAAAAAATTGTTAAAATGCATCAAAAAACTCTAAAAAGATATTCCATCAAAAGAGACAGTCTTAACATAAAGGAAGAAACAAATAAATTATGGCCATTAAGTGGTAGGTTTCCACGTAAAGACATCAAGTTAGTTGAAGCAATGAAGGACCTAGAGAATACATTTTTCCATAATAACACTAGGCCTTCTTCAAAGACAAAGGATGTCTTCAAATGTTGTAGTGGTTCCAGTGATCAAGAACCCAACATTAAACAATACCTTGACATGACACAAACTCAACTTTATGAGATGTTTAAATCCCCATATGCATAGTTGAAGTTTGATCAACGATATTTTTTAAAATGGAAACCTTGGTATGTTAGGATCAACACCATCTATAACACATGTTGTTGTATATATCACATAGATTGTAATTATCATTATAATAATTTTCTATATATACGTCGGTTTTTTCACTCCAACTATGCATTTGAATGCTCAAGTACAATACCGCCCATTTCATCTAGATATTGCATCCATACCATCATGTGTCCAAGGCAAGATGGATATACATATTATGCAAAACCTTGTGTAGATATTACTTGCAGCAATTGTGGTGGATTAGCACTATGGAGTGAGTGCATCCATCAGAGTGAAGACCATCCATTTGGGAATACAATTGTTGAGAAACAAGTCTTCCACTACGAGACCTATTAGTTACATGATGGGAAATAAAGTTGGAAGATTAAATTAGTGAATTCACATGTAATAATTTCTTTGTGAAATTTTGGTTAAAATTAGCTTATTGTATTGCTAATTGTTCTATCTAGTTATCTAATTCCTGATTTGTATTTCCCAACAAGTGCAAGTATGTGATTTTATTCCATATTTCTATATAAATATTCAACATTACTTTTAGCATGTCGATGTGGCTCTATGGAAAGATGAACAATTTAGAATATCGAACGATACATTCCCCCTCAGAACAATACTATCAGTGGTTGATTTCACTGAAAGCTACACTCCACAACCACAAAATGAGATACAAATCCAATGCTATCATTCATATAAAGTGAGAATAATGGTACATATCACTTATAGGCATGGGATGGATAATAGTGATGAGAATCGAGTGATATTGAAATAAATTCACTTCTATATAAGTGATGACTGGACCCACGACATCAATTATGTGCATCATTGCTTCCAATTGTTCAATGATTAGCTGATCACTATGGATATACCATTTTGTCGATTGTTAACACACAAATCGTACCCCCTGAGCTGCAGGAGGGGGCAAGTCGAGGTAACCACTAACCAACTTTGAACTAATGCTACTGGCCCAACATAGTCTAAGAGGGCTCTCTCTACAATTGAACGAAAGACTAGAAATATTCAAAGGCGTCAACAATGAACAAATAGACCAACCTCTCTGGCTTGAAAGATATTCAATTAAACAAATGTCAAAAGGCCAGATTTATGAAGAGATAAAAGGTGCGGATATTATGGGAAGGATAATCACAAGGAGAAATGAAATTGGGCAATGGAGTTTGGGAAATGGAGTTAAGGTATTGCACATAAATTAGATAACAATGCCACAGTGTGAACTACACTAACAGAGGCAAGGTAGCCGCTCGCTTGTCGTCGTAAAGATATTTCCTGGTGGTAAAAGAGGAAGATAAGAACAATCCATTGATATGAGCATCCAGCAAAGATGAATTCAGTATCAACTTTAGTAGAAATATTTTGTGAACATCCGAGATAGTAGCCAGAGCGAGTTTCCAAGAATTCCAAACCACTATACACTGATCTCAGACATGAAATGAAAAACATAATGTAAGAGTGTAACAGGAAACACATACACATAGGGAAAAGGAGAAAACTGACTACAAGTTAGAAGGGCACAGGAATCTCTACAAAACAATCTACCACCGGCACTGCACATTAGATTAACGTGAAAGTTCCAGAACTGGGCTCGCCCCTCAGGCCTTAGCTGAGTGATTTTCCAACCCTTAATTATTCTATTACAAAGCTTTTTATAAGCTCTTGGCATTGAATCGGTCTTTGAAAACAAACAAAAATACACTGCCACCTAGACAATCTAAATTCAGAATATTGCATACGTGTCAAGCACGAAACAGCTTGATTAAGACAGGAAACCAAATATTATGAACAGGGTGCCACCTTACTGGGGAGTCTTCAAACGACCTTGTGGATCAAAGAAATCCTCCACCTTCAGAGAACTGTCAGCCCCTGCTTCCCCTGTAGGAGGAGGAGGTGTCGCTTCCTCAGTAGGAAGTATGAGATCATGAATGATCTCCATGCCTCGCCGGATGCCTCTTTCCCCGGAAATCTCCTCTTCTTTTTGACACCGGATCCTCTTGGACACCTGCCATATTTCCTCTTTCTCCTCATCACTGCCGGAGTTGGATTCCTCGTGGTCGAACGCTATAGGAGATGAAGGAGCATAATTTTCGTCTACTTTGGACCACACTTGCTCTGACATGAAAACCACCTCGAATTCCCGTTCTTTCTCCATGATCCAATCCCAACTAAAAGATGCCCCAAGCCGCCGGGTGTACCATCCTTTCTATGTGCCGAGTGGGTGGAAGAGCCATATCCATAACTGCGGTGATGAGGACAGCATCTACGTGTGGCCATGATCACCATGGTAACTTGATCAGACTACAGAATTAAATGGAAATGATGCCCCAAGTCTGAGCTGACCTGAAACATGCTTGGTAAAACCTGCTAGATAGAAGGTGGTGCAGATGACGACGCTGAGGTGACCTCCCTTGCATTGTCAATCATTTCGATAGCAGAAATGATCCCTTCAAGCCGCCTTTCTCCCTAACTTTGTTCACGTCACAACCCCTCACTTCACTTCTCCTTCATATACCAAAAGACGCGGGTCACATCATCTGCGTGGCCATTTGGGCTATCCAACCGTTTGCATAAGTGACCTTCTTCCAACCCGCGCCTCTATCATCTATTGCTCCGACCTTCTACATTTCCTAACGTCTTTACCACAGAAGGAAAAACGACATGGTAGCTTCCCCAGCGAGTCGGTATGGCTGGGAGCGATGTCTCCCCTACTTACTTGTTTCAACATTCTCCCCCCCTTTGGGGCCGAGGCGTGAAGTCACTAGTACCGGGGGAACCTGTCTCCTGTGGGAGGATACCTTTGGTCATAAAATATTTCAAAATGCGGCCTGGTATCGATCCTTCTTTGACTTCGGGCAGACGAACACTTACTTTGAACGATCAGCAGGGTAGGGGAGTTATCCCTATTGTCAAGGTCAAACCCAAAATGGTCGGCTAAGGAGGTCCCCCGACTTACAGGAGGCTCTTGGAGAAATAGGGCAACGACCAACCTCTCTGAGGAGACTTTCATATCCTTAAATATCCAGGGCTTCGAGGGATGAGCACCGAACAGGCCACTCTGGGCAGTGCCGAAACAAGTGCAGGATCCATAGCACCTTCCCCTCCTCGCTACTTCTGTGGAACTTTCATACTTCGCGAGACTTTGGTTACATGGGATTGAACTTCTGTACCAGGACGGAAAACCCTATGTCTCTGGAACAGTCTGGAACCTTGAATCTTGTAGGATACTGGGTCTTCGTCATCCTTCCCGGCGACAGAACCCTCAGTCTTTTTCGGCCTACCTCTGGCCAGAAACCGCCTGGAGCAAACAGGCCCTGGGGGGAAATAAAAATGTCACCTTTACCCGTTGACGGGTATATATATAAATCACGTGTGTTTATCCTTCGGGCTTATCTATGAGCGGCCTACCAATCTCAGTCATTGATCCTTCACGTGCCAAATCTCTACTGTCGGATCCCGCTCTCTCTTTAGCCACTGATTTGACCCTTTTTCCATTCCTGCCATTGGATCGCTCCACCTGTCCGGGGAGCGGTATCGTGAACATCTTAATGCGGTTTTCAATACTACTTTCTTTCACCGCAATGTTGATGTATATGTAACTTTGGAATGTATTTCACCTATGTATATTGTATTCCTATAGTGATGTTATTATTCCTCTATACAGAAGTGTTTGTCTTCCTATAGAGATGTTATTATTCCTCTATACGGAAGTGTCGTCATTTATATTGTAAGTGTTGTAACTTATACTTGATGGGTTATTAGACCACCTTGATGGGGTCGGCCTTGTATGAGTCATGTGGGTAAAAGGGTTATTAGACTACCCTAGTGGGGGTCAGCCCTGTCAGCATTATGTTATGTGGTTAAGTTGAGGCCGACCTAGCAAAGGTTATTAGGCAAGTCAAGTCATGTATAAATAGAGTGCGGGAGGCACTCTATTTCATCATTCACTTTCTCTCTCACACACTCATTGGAGAGTGGCGCACTTGTGGAGGAGGAGAAGCTGCTACTAGGAGGACTATCTCTTATGCTTGGGTTGTATCATTGCTCTCTCTATCTCTGAGGAAGTTGCGGGGTTTTCACCTTCTTGGTTTTCCCTGGTGAAACTCTGTGTCTCTTATGTGCTTGCATTATTGTGTCCATGATTGATATGTTGTAGATATGTTGTAGATATGTTGTACATGTTATTCTCTCAGTTAAGATCCTAGATCAGATTGAAATTTCTGAAAAACTAACATGCGACCGCCTCTGGTGGTGACATCTGGAAAAGGGGTTTCCCCATCGCTACCACCCTCCTACCTAACCGGCGTGCAACTTCCCATCGAGAGGATCAATGTGGATCATCGATCTTCTTGAGGTTGATCTATACTATTTACCTTAGTCACATTGCATTTGCCATGGTGGGGCCTCTAACCTTGATCGTAGGATTTTACTTTGCTCCTCCAAGCAGTCCATGTTGCCAGAGCTCCGCCTTTATGCTTTGGCGGTATCGTATGTTCATTGAAACAATACCTCTTACCTCCCATCCTCGCGACATGCTTCTCCTGCTACCACTTGTCCAGTGGCATTCACCTTTGCGACCACCCTTATGGATATTTCCCGTGCGCTTTATCCGCACGACTATCAACGAGGACCGTTGATCCATCTTGGGCGCCCATTCGACAGTGCAAACTAGTGCAGTGGCTACTCCTTGCATTATTTCCTTTGGAATATAGACTTACGCTCATATTTGGTTCATTTGACCGTGATTTAATGCGTTTCTTCTCCATTTTTCCATTACCTTGCATATTTAACGCCCTTTTTTCATTCTCCTCGCATCATTTATCACCGGGTTAGGGAAACCAAGAGCAAAATCTGGTTTTTTCTCAATATCCCTTGGCTTTGCCCCCCATTTCTGCGATGTGAAAAATAGGTGCTAACAACTGGCTCCATCTCGGGGATGCTATCCTCCCTATGAGGTGGCAAAGAACCCCTGGTAGACCAGGTTCCTGATCCATTGGGCGGCTTCAAAAAATGTTCATGGCAAAACTTATGGGGAGACAACTGCGCGGTGCTTCCTATGGTGACCTGAACCCTGGACATAATGCTCCATCCTACTATAGGCTGGGGACTTCTCGAAATTAAGAACAAAAATGAAACTATACATTCTAAAAACAGAAGGGGAACTGTTGCAAGTTAAAACTTATTACTGAAATGGAAGATGCTGAAACTTGTGGCTTATTTATATACAACCTACTCTACTTGAGAGGCTACAGCTATAAGTAATGCAGAAGTGCCACTGCAACCAGCTTAGCAGCTGACATCCTGGGTGGGCCTTCTCGTCTAGCTCGACCGACTACAGAAAAGAAAAGGTCCATGGCCTGAAACGGCGTCGGTGAACGAGGATTTTTAGAGTGAAAACACGACCCTTTCTCCTACTGCGGAAGTCTTCCACATATTCAGATACTAGATCATAAAACACCTAGTATGCTTCACCTGCTTCATACACCACTGCAGTCTTTCTTTCCGGGTTGCTCATGATCCCTGGGTTGAAAACCCAGTTCTGCCTTGTAACTCCAAGAGAAAGTCTTTCTTGCCCTTGGAAAGGGTCTGGGAAAAGCTGTTCTCCTTGGAAACCAGAATCTGATCTTGCAAAACATACATGACTCTTTATCTTGCTAGCTTGGTCACCCTCGAGCACCTCGATTGTTTGGTCTGTCGGTCGGAGATATTGGCCCAGCCTGAAAACTTCCTCAAAGAGTCTATGATCCTCCTCGGTCCAGGAGATGGATTCTGTATATGGATCCTGCAGGTTATTTTGGTCATCCCCTAGCCTTCTAGCTATCTGGTCGATTTGCTGTGAATACATGCTGGATCTTACGCCTTCCTTCCCACACTCTTCCTCCTCCTCTGCCCAGGAGGAACATTCTGCCCACTGGGGCTCTTCTGGGACCTCAAAAAAACTTATGACGTCTTCTAAATGGTCGCTTTCATAGACATCATATTTGGGTGGATTGAGAATCCCATGGGGACCTTCAGAAATAAAAACCTCAGCAAGCTAGTCTTAGTCTACCCAGAACAGACTTGCTTCGCCCTCCTCTGGCATTTTGCTGAGCGGGTCATTTTTCTGCCTCTCGTGGGGAGGACTAGGATGCAAAACGACCCTCCTTGGCTCATGTATCCTTTCGAACCTCGTTTCTTCTTCAATCCGCCCATCATCATTTGGTCTCAATAGCTTCCTAGACATTCTGAGGTTCTCCTCAACTTCTACTGCATCCCTGAGCATAAGCTGTAGATTGGGCGACTTCCTCTCTAGAAGATGAAAAGACAAATCCGAAGGAAAAACAGACGCATAGTATAATTTTGTAGCGTTCTCTCGGGGCTGAATCTCCTTGGGCATGTCATAGTATAAGTTCGCAAACCTGCTATTAAAATGTGACATAGCTTCATCCTCACACCTCTCCAAGGAGTAAAACTATGAAAGGACCAGGTCCCACAACCTTCTTTTGCCCCAGAACCCTAGAAAAGGCTCAGACAACGTCTCCCACGTATCAATAGATTCAGGATGCAGATGCCTAAACCATCTTTTCACATTTCTTTGGAGGGATTTTGCAAAATCTCTCATACAGACGTCATTATGTTCTATTTCAAAGAGATCCAGAAAATGTTCGAATCCTTGAACATGTTTTTCTGCAATAATCCTCTTAGATTCTTCGTCAAAGACAGGGAGGTGTTTATGATACCCCGGAGGGAAATCATGAAGGACAGGGGGCAACTTCAAGGGGCTATACCTTGGTTGATCTCTAGAAGGAAAAAGAATAAGGGTAGGCAGGATACCTTTGGCCTTTTTCTCAGAGGTCTCATTGTTAAATTTTGAGCATTAATTCATTATACTCTAGGATCTTTTGCTGAGAGAATAACATATACAGTATATCAATGCATGATAATCATAATATGAAAAGCATCACAAGAATCAAAATCATAAGAGACAAGAGACACAGAGTTTTCGTGGGGAAAACCCTAAGGTGAAAAACCCCACAACTTCCTCAGAGATAGAGAGAGCAATGGCTCAACCAAAATACAACCAAATAACACTGAGATAGTCTCCTAGCAGATGATCCTCCTCTTCCTCACTAGTGCACCACTTCTGAGAGTGAGAGTGAGTTACTTTTCCGAGTGGGTAAAATAGAGATCTCCTATCTCTATTTATACTCACCTTTTTGCCCAGTGACCTTATGGGGCCAACTTGTCTAGTTGGATACATCCACATTATAATATATATAATTCTGGGCCGACCCCACATGGTGGTCTAATAACCCATCGGAAAGTACACACACTTGCGACACTTGTCAATCCACATGACGACACTTCCTTATAGAGGAATAACACATCTCTTATAAGGGTACAATAAATATATATAAAATACATAGATGAAATACATTCTGAAGTTACATATACATCAACACTCCCTCTTAACTAGGAAGGTATTTCTCGACACAAATCTACTAGACAAGTCTTCTTCTCTGGATCATCGTCATCGATGCATCATCATCATCATCGTCACTGTTGCTGCTATCTCAACCAATCTCTGACTCTACTCATCATAGGAAGTTCTACAGAGCTAGTCCTTTTTCATACTGGATGTAGGCCCACCACCTGTAGGTCTTCATCATCACTGGCCATACTGTGGAATCCTCAGGACTTATTACGTGCGTCACAAAACCTCGAAAGAGCATCCCAGGCTGTTATGAGCATACAGCTCTACCTATAGGATATCCCAGGGCAACAAATTACATGTGACCTCACCACAAAACCTCGCAAGAGCATCCTAGGCTGTTACGAGCACACAGCTCTACCTATAGGATCTCCTCGGGCAACAAATTACATGTGGTCATGGAAAAACCTCGCAAGAGCATCCCAGGACTGATTACGGGCACACAGCCCAACCTATCGGATCTCCCAGGGAACCGAATTATATGCCATAGGACAAAACCTTGAAAGAGCATCTGCCAGATATCCCAGGGCACCGAATTACATGCCATAGGCAAAACCTCGAAAGAATATCTGCAGATCTCCCAGGGCACCGAATTATATGTCCTTCCAGAGCAAAACCTTGAAAGAGCATTTGCCGGATATCCCAGGGCACCGAATTACATGCCATAGGCAAAACCTCGAAAGACTATCTGCAAATATCCCAGGGCACCGAATTACATGCTCATCTACACAACCTGATCCACAGCCATAGAGTATCAACCTGATACTCACCATACATCATCCTGATGTACACATGATCATCCTGATCATCATCACTGCAACATCCTGCTGCATGTCATCTGGAGCAACATCCTGAAGCTTGTCATCCATGATCATCTTGATCATACAATGCATCCATCTGATGCACACCAAGTATCTACCTGATACATATCATCATACATAGTGTATCCACCTGATACATAGATACATGATCCACACAATGTATCTATCAACATACATGATCTACCTGATCATACCTGATACATATCGAAATACATGATCTACCTGATCATACAATGTATCCACCTGATACATATACAGATACATGGTCCAAGCATCCAACATGATGCATATACACAATACATATAAATGATCCAACTGATCATATCCAACATCCAACATGATGCGTACATACATAAATGATCCAACTAATCATATCCAACATCCAACATGATGCATACATACATACAAAAATGATCCAACTGATCATATCCAACATCCAACATGATGCGTACATACATATACAAAAATGATCCAACTGATCATATCCAAGCAGAAACCAGAACATCATCCTGATGCTCATCATCCAGCGCTTACATCCACAGCCATGTGAAGGATACTCCTTCCAACATGCTTGGAATGGCTTCGGCAAATGTGTCCATCACTTCTTCCTCGAAGTGTCCTCGATCTGAAGAACACCAAGCCTCTCTTTGAAGTACTCGAACTTCACCCTGGCTAGTGGCTTCATCAGCACATCTGCAATCCGCTTATCCGTCGCAACATACAAGAGCTTCACAGCTCCTCTCTGCACCATATCCCTGATATAGTGATATTTGATCTTTATGTGTTTTGACCTGTCATGAAACACTGGGTTCTCGGACAGATTCACACAACTCTGGTTATCATAGAAGATACCAGTAGCCTCCAACGAGAGATCAAATAACTCAGACAGTAGCTTCCGCAGCCATACTGCCTCACAACTAGCTAAACAGGCTGCAACATACTCAGCCTCAGCTGTACTCAGTGCTACGCAGGACTGCTTCCTGCTGAACCAAGAGATCACACTTGATCCCATACTGAAGCAGCACCCAGATGTGCTCTTCCTATCTGCAGCACTGCCAGACCAATCTAAATCAACATAACCCTGCAGGTTAAACTTTTGATTCGCTTCATACTTGAGCCCATAATCTACTGTACCCTTCAGGTATCTCAGAACATGCTTTACAGCAATCAGGTGAACACTCCTCGGATCCATCAGGAACTGGCTCAATGTGTTCACAGCAAAGCAAATGTCCAGTCTCATGTTTGTCAGATACATCAAGGACCCAATCATCTGACGATACATAGAGACATCAACCAGCTCAGATGAAGCATCGCATAGAAGATTCAGATTTGATGCCATAGGTGTGGCCATGGCCTTGCAATCCATCATCCCAAATCTCTTCAGGATATCCACTATGTACTTCCCTTGACCAAGGAAGATCCCTTCTGCACTCTGCCACACCTCCATACCTAGGAAATAGTGCATCATTCCCAAATCTTTCATATCGAATTCAGCAGCAAGCTTCCTCTTAGTATCTGCAATCAGTATGTCATCTCCTGTTACAAATAAGTCATCCACATACAGGAGTAGAATCATAGGATTCCCTTCCTCAACCTTGTAGTAAAGGTTAGAATCTGCTTTACTCTTGGTAAAGTCCAAACTATATAGGAAACTGTCCATCCTACCATACCAAGTTCTGGGAGCTTGTTTCAAGCCATACAAGGCTTTCTTCAATCTGCATACATATGACTCCCTGTCATGTATTTCAAAACCGAGTGGCTGCTCCACATATACTTCCTCTTCAACTACACCATTTAAGAAAGCAGTCTTGACATCCAGCTAGTGTATTTTCCATTTCATTGCTGCAGCCAGGGAAAGTACTTTTATGATGGAAGTATACCTGGCTACAGGTGCAAACGTTTCTTCATAATCTATTCCCTCTTTTTGAGAGAAGCCACCAGCTATGAATCTTGCCTTGTATTTCTCTACACTGCCATCTGCAACATGCTTGATTTTGAAGATCCATTTAGAAGTTATAATAGACTTCTCTTTAGGTCTTGGGACAACATCCCAAACATCATTCTTCATTATTGATTGGTATTCCTCAACCATGGCATCCTTCCATTCTTTCTTTTCCGCTGCTTCTTCATAACTGGAAGGCTCTTTGTTCATAATGTCACAGAGTAAAGCAACATAGCTGGTATGTGATCTGGTTCTCTTCTTTGCTCTGTGTTCTTCTTCTGGAATGCCAAATCTTTCTGCATCTTGAATGAGCTCTCTAGCCCATGCAGGTTTCCTCTTGTGAGAGTTATCCTCACGGAGTGGATCTACAGGTTCTTGCGGATCTTCAAACTCACAAACAACTTCTGGAACTGCTTCAGTCATGGTAGTGTCTTGAAATCTAGTTTCCTTAGGTTCTTCATAAACTTCAATAGGTGCTTTCATTGATTTGATGAATGCTGAGTTTTCATCAAATGTTACATCCCTGCTGACATCAATCTTCTTGAACCCTGGAAAGTATATTCTGTAAGCCTTCAAACTTTCATTGTAACCCACAAAGATACCCTTCTTTCCTGAAGGATCTAGTTTAGTCCTCTTTTCCTTTGGGACATGAGTGTATACTGGACAACCAAATATTCTGAAATGGCTGACTTCAGGTTTCTTACCAGAAAATACCTCTTCTGGTGTCTTGTTGTCCAATATCTTGTGGGCTGTTCTCTTCTGCACATAAACAGCTATTCTAGCTGCTTCTGCCCATAGATGCATAGGTAGATCCTGGTCATGCAGCATTGCCCTTGCTGCTTCCATGATAGTTCTGTTCTTCCTTTCTACAACTCCATTCTGTTGAGGATTATAAGGAGTAGTCAACTCCCTCTTAATCCCTAAATCACTGCAAAGCTTCTTGAAGTCGCCTGAGGTGAATTCTCCACCATTGTCGGATCTGAATGTTTTGATCTTCTTGTCAGTTTGATTCTCCATCAAGGTTTTGAATTCCTTGAATTTATCAAACACCTCATCTTTGCTTTTCAAGAAGTATACCCAAGTCTTCCTGGAGAAGTCATCAATAAACGAGACATAGTAAGCATACCCACTCAGGGAACTGGATGACATAGGGCCACATACATCTGAGTGGATGATTTCCAGGATGTCTTTTGCCTTGCTTTCACTGCTTTGGAAAGCCTTCTTAATGTTCTTACCTTTTGCACATCCTTTGCAAACACCTTTATGTTTGGTCTTGATTTCAGGAAGACCTTCTACTGCCTTGCTTGCAATTGGAAGTGATCTATAGTGCATATGAGCAAGTCTTCTATGCCAAAGTTCACTTGGCTCCATGGATTCATGTACCATGGCATGTTCAGGTTGTCCCTTCAATTTATACAAACCTCCCTCTCGCTCTCAAATCACTACTGCATCATCTATGTTCTTTCCCCTTGGCCACATTAGGACTTGTCCATCCACAAATGCAACCCTCATACCTTTTGCATCCAGTGCAGAGATGGAGAGTAAGTTCTTCTTGAGCCCAGGTACATAAAGTACTTCTTTCATCTTCAAGGATTTTCCAGAATCTAGGTTGTAGGAGGCTTCACCACTTCCTTTGATTGGGTATTGATAATCATCCCCAAGTTTCACCTTATGGGGTGATTCATGTTCAGATAGATTCACAAAAGATTCCTTAAACCTAGTCATGTGTTTGGAAGCCCCACTATCAATCAACCAATCATTACAACCATGGGAGATAGTACCTGTGAGAGCAGAGATCAGAACATACTCTTCTTCACTTGATGAGTCACTATCACTTTCTTCCCTAGCCTTCTTCTTTGGGGGTTCATCATCTTCGGCAGCATGAGCATGAAACCTTCTTTTGCTGCCCTTCTTCTTCTTACTGAAGTTGTTGTTATTATCCCTTTTGTTCTTGGGACAATCTGAAGCAAAGTGACCCTTCTCATTGCATTTGAAGTATCTTAGGTCCTTCTTACTCTTTTGATGGGATCTATTGTGGCGAGAGTGCTCCTTCTTGGTTTTGCTTCTTTTGGTGTGAGCTGCAAGAGCTTGATCTTCACCTCCCATCTTTTCCTCACGAGCTATAAGTCTAGCTTCTTCTTGAGAACATTCTTCCCGTAATCTATTGAAGGAGATCAACTTCTTCCTTGCACAAATTCCTTGAATGAAGGAATCCCATGACCTGGGTAGGCCATTTAGAGTGGTCATCACTACTTCACCATTCTCCACCATTTCATCTACTGCTTCTAGTTGTTCCTTGATTTAGGAGACCCTTGAAAAATAATATTGAATGGTTTCTCCATTCTGAAACTTCACTCCTTTCAATTGGTTCCGCAGGGTCATCTTCCGATTTATGTTCTTTCCTTCAAATAACTTGGTCAAAGATTCAAACATCTCCTTGGTTGTCTTAAGAGAAGACACATGGGGTATGAGATGGTCTTTGATAAAATCAGCAATGATTCTCTTTGTCTTGACCAAGTTCTTCTTATGCAATACCTTGGCCTCTTCATCCTCTGGGATAGGGATGTCTTCTTTCACATAAGAGTCCAACTCATTTTCTTCCAGGATTAATCCAATCCTATACTTCCAGGCTCGGAAGTTATCAGCCCCTTCAAGCTTATCCTCAAGCTTGGTGTGGAGAGACATCTTAAAGAGTACTTCAAATGGAAATAGAAAAGATTTAGTTCTTACCACTTGAAATGCTGAAAACTGGATCTGGTCCCGTATTAGCGTTTGTCAGAGAAACCCTAAAAATTCAAAATGTGAATTTCAAATTTCTGAAAGGATAGAAAGATGCGCTTTGATGAGCTGATCGGCCTGGTGCATTCAGAATTTGAGATCAGCAAAGTCTTGCCCTTCAGAATTGCCTTTTTTTCCTCCCGGGTTCACTAGAGAGAGCCCTGAATTAGGGTTTGAGTTTCTCGGAGATCTACCCAGCCAAAAATCTCGATCCAAATCTCTAACCTTCGATTTTTGCAAGGAGCTTCCAACTGTGTCTTCAGATTCCAGAAATTCCTATTTTTGTGGAAACCCTAATTTTTAGGGCCAAATCTAAAAATGCTCAGAATTGAATTCTGATTGGATAGATAGATGCGCCTTGATGAGTAGAGTCAATCTACTATACCGAATTTCCAAAATCTGTGGAGAGAAACCCAATAAACAAGGAACTCAAGCTTCCGTCACTGCAAAATGTCTTCTTCTCAGGTTAGCTCTGATACCATGTTAAATTTTGAGCATTAATTCATTATACTCTAGGATCTTTTGCTGAGAGAATAACATATACAGTATATCAATGCATGATAATCACAATATGACAAGCATCACAAGAATCAAAAGCATAAGATACAAGAGACACAGAGTTTCCGTGGGGAAAACCCTAAGGTGAAAAACCCCACAACTTCCTCAGAGATAGAGATAGCAATGGCTCAACCAAAATACAACCAAATAACACTGAGATAGTCTCCTAGCAGATGATCCTCCTCTTCCTCACTAGTGTGCCACTTCTGAGAGTGAGAGTGAGTTACTTTTCCGAGTGGGTAAAATAGAGATCTCCTATCTCTATTTATACTCACCTTTTTGCCCGGTGACCTTATGGGGCCGACTTGTCTAGTTAGATACATCCACATTATAATATATATAATTCCGGGCCGACCCCACATGGTGATCTAATAACCCATCGGAAAGTACACACACTTGCGACACTTGTCAATCCACATGACGACACTTCCTTATAGAGGAATAACACGTCTCTTGTAAGGGTACAATAAATATATATAAAATACACAGATGAAATACATTCCGAAGTTACATATACATCAACACTCATAGAGTCGGTCATGATTTATACAAGGCTCAAAGGGAAGGATGGGATCGAATCTGGGAGGAGGAACGTGTGTATACTTTTGAATTCGAGTGAAGGATATATAAAGGAAATTCTCTCGTGATCTAGAGCTTGCTGACGAGACAACAATTTTTTGGCACATATATATAAGGGCAGAAGAATACCGACACAGAGGAATAGAGCTTCTTTAAAGAGATTGATACTTTGATACCTAGAATTTAATTCTTCCATGTCGGAGGTGGCTGGGATCATTCTCTAGTGGATTTTGTAGATCAAACATTAACTAAAGGAGTGGAGTCGCCAGGTGGATGATATGCAACTCATCTAGCGTCTGATCGTTGTCCACCATCAACAATCACTTCTGAACCTTGTCATTCTACCAGGACGATAAAAGAAACCTCCCCAGCAATGGTGCCAATTTGTTAACACCCAAATCGTACCCCCTGAGCTACAGGAGGGGGCAAGTCGGGGTAATGACTAACCAACTTTGGACTATTGCTACTGGCCCAGCATAGTCTAAGAGGGCTCTCTCTACAAAATTGAACGAAAGACTGGAAATATTCAAGGCGTCAACAATGAACACACAGACCAACCTCTCTGGCTTGAAAGATATTCAATTAAACAAATAACAAAAGGCCAGATTTATGAAGAGACAAAAGGTGCGGAAATTACGGGAAGGATAATCACAAGGAGAAAAGAAATTGGGCAATGGAGTCAAGGTATTGCACATAAATCAGATAACAATGCCACGTTGTGAACTACTCTAATAGAGGAAAGGTAGTCGCTCACTTGCCATGGTAAAGATATTTCCTGGTGGTAAAAGAGGAAGATAAGAACAGTCCATTGATATGAGCATCCAGCAAAGATGAATTCAATATCAACTTTAGTAGAAATATTTTGTGAACATCTGAGATAGTAGCTAGAGCAAGTTTCCAAGAATTCCAAACGACTATACACTGATCTCAGACATGAAATGAAAAACATATTGTAAGAGCGTAACAAGAAACACATACACATAGGGAAATGGAGAAAACTGACTACAAGTTAGAACGACACAGGAATCTCTGCAAAATAGTATACCACCGGCATTGCACATTAGATTAAAGTAGAAGTTCTAGAACTGGGCTCGCCCCTCGGGCCTTAGCCGAGTGATTGTCCAACCCTTAATTATTCTATTACAAGGCTTTTTATAGGCTCTTGGCCTTGAATCAGTCTTTGAAAACAAACAAAAATACGCTGCCACCTAGACAGTCTAAATTCAGAATATTGCATACGTGTCAAGTACGAGACAGCTTGATTAAGACAAGAAACCAAATATTATTAATAGGGTGCCACCTTACTGTGGAGTCTTCAAATGACCTTGTGGATCAAAGAAATCCTCCATCTTCAGAGAACTGTCACCCCCTGCTTCCCTCGTAGGAGGAGGAGGTGTCGCCTCCTCAGTAGGTAGTATGAGATCATGACTGATCTCCATGCCTCGCCAGATGCCTCTTTCCCTGGAAATCTCCTCTTCTTTCTGACACCGGATCCTCTTGGACACTTGCCATCTTTCCTCTTCCTCCTCATGACTGCCGGAGATGGATTCCTCATGGTCGAACACTATAGGAGATGAAGGAGCATGCTTTTCCTCTACTTTGGACCATGCTTGCTCTGACATGAAAACCACCTCGGATTCCTGTTCTTTCTCCATGATCCAATCCCAACTAAAAGATGCCCCAAGCCGTCGGGTGTGCCATCCTTTCTATTTGCCGAGCAGGTGGAAGATCCATGTCCATAACTGCGGTGATGAGGAAAACAACTATGTGTGGCCATGATCTCCATGATAACTTGATCAGACTACCCAATTAAGTGGAAATGATGCCCCAAGTCTTAGCTGACCTAAGACATGTTTGTTAAAACCTGCCAGATAGAAGGTGGTGCAGATGACGACGCTAAGGTGGCATCCCTTGTGTTGTCAATCATTTCGATAATACAAAAGATCCCTTCAAGCCGCCTTTCTCACTGACTTTGTTCATGTCACAACCCCTCACTTCACTTCTCCTTCATATACTGAAATATGCGGGTCACATCATCCGTGTGGCCATTTGGTCTATCCAATTGTCCGCATAAGTGACCTTCTTCCAGCCCCCGCCTCTATCATATGTTGCTCCGGCCTTCTACATTTCCTAACATCTTTACCACAGAAGTAAAAATGGCATGGTAACTACCCCAGTTGGTTGGTATGGCTGGGAGCGATGTCTCCCCTGCTTACTTGTTTCAGCATTCTCCCCCCCTCTGTGGCCGAGGCCTAAAGTCACTAGTACCGGGGGAACTTGTCTCCTGTGGGAGGATACCTTTGGTCAGAAACTATTTCAAACTGCAGCCTGGTATCGATCTTTCTTCGACTTCAGGCGGACCAACGCTTACTTTGAATGATTAGCAGGGTAGGGGAGTTATCCCTATTGTCAAGGTCAAACCCAAAACAGTCGGCTAAGGAGGTCCGCCGACTTACAGGAGGCTCTTGGCGAAACAGGGAAACGACTAACCTCTCCGAGGATACTTTCATCCTTAAATATCCGGGGCTTCGAGGGACGAACACAAAACAGGCCGCTCTAGGCAGTGCCAAAACAAGTGCAGGATCCATAGCACCTTCCCCTCCTCGCTACTTCTGTGGAACTTTCATACTTCGGCAGACTTTGGTGACACGGGACTAAACTTATGTACCATGACGGAAAACCGTATGCCTTTGGAACAGTTTCAAACCTTGAATCTTGTAGGAGACTGGGTCTTCATCAGCTTTCCCGGTGATAGAATTTTCAGTCTTTTTCGGCCTATCTACGACCAGAAACTGCCTAGAGCAGACAGGCCCCAGGGGGAAATAAAAATGTCACCTTTACCCTTCGATGGCTATATATATAAATCACGTGTGTTTATCCTTTGGGCTTATCTGTGTGCAGCCTACCAATCTCAACCGTTGATCCTTCATGTGCCAAATCTCTATCGTCGGATCTCGCTCTATCTTTAGACACTGATTTGACCCTTTTTCCATTTCTGCCGTTGGATCGCTCCACGTGTCCGAGGAACAGTATCGTGAACATCCTAACGCGGTTTTCAATACTGCTTTCTTTCCTCGCAACCACCTCTGGCGGTGACATCTGGCAAAGGGGGTTTCCCCTTCGCTACCACCTTCTTTCCTAACTGACGCGCAACTTCCTAGTGAGAGGATCACCGTGGACCGTCGATCTTCCAGAGGCTGATCTATACCATTTACCTTAGTCACATTTCATTTGCCATGGTGGGGCCCCTAACCTTGATCATAGGATTTTACTCTGCTCCTCCGAGCCGTCCACATGGCCAGAGCTCCGCTTTTATGCTTTGGAGGTATCGTATGTTCATTGAAACAATACCTCTTACCGCCCATCCTCCTCGTGATGTGCTTCTCCTGCTGCCACCTGTCTAGTGGCATTCACCATTGCGACCACCCTTATGGCTATTTCCTGTGCGTTTTATCCCCGCGACTATCAACGAGGACTATTGATCCATCTTGGGCACCCATCCGACAGTGGAAACTAGTGCGGTGGCTGCTCCTTGCATCATTTCCTTCAGATTATAGACTTAGGCTCATCTTTGGTTCATTTGACTGTGCTTTAATGCATTTCTTCTCCATTTTTCCATTGCCTTGCATATTTAACGCCCTTTTTTCATTCTCCCCACATCATTTATCACCGGGTTAGGGAAACCAAGAGCAAAATCTGGTTTTTTTCTCAATATCCCTTGGCTTTCCCCCCCATTTCTGCGCTATGAAAAATAGGTACTAACATCGACATTGGATATGGTCAAATGGTTGCACATGGAAGTTAAAGAATGCATGTGTATTTCAATGGTTGTCTATGTTGCACATAAAATATAGGTTTCCGCATGTGTGGAACTATTTTGAGACTAGACATGGAAAAGGAGAGCATGATGGTGTTGATGCATGCATAAAAACTGATCTTTTAAGGAAAGAGATGAAGTTTACAGCTTCTCACCTTTGAGATGTTGTTTCCATAGTTGATTGGTGTACAAGTGTGATGGGAGAGAAATCAATGAGGAAAATCCAAGTGCAGAAAATTTTTTGGGAGGTGAGAGATGTTGACCCATCACACACATATTGGGTAAACACAGTGCATGGAACTCAAAGATTTCATTCTATTACAAGATAAAAAAAACTCAACCCTTGAGATATGGACAAGAAACAAGGATTTATTTTGTGGTTCTTGTAGCATTGGTGAATGGGACAAGTGTGATTTTGTAGATTTGGTTGATACTTGGGACTGAGTCTCGCTTGGTCATAATATGTATGTCTTGAATGAAATAATCCCTCCGGAAGATGATGAAATGTTAACTTCTATAGATTATGATCAAATATCGGACCTTCTACAAGTGGGTTTAATAATATGTTACATTGAGGCATTCATTATAGTTTTCATCTGTATGGTTGTGAATTTTGATTTTTATTATGTACATACTCCTCCTTCTTTAGCAGAGTTCATGCATATATTTTTTTCCATTTTGAAGGTCACATATATGCGATGGTCGCCCCCCCCAAAAAAGAATGGCATTCTGAATTTTGGTTGGCATGTTGATTAGAGGGAAATAAAAATCTTCTTGAACCTTTTAAATATGATGAAAATAATGATTTTATGACTAGCTCAATGGTTGTTAAAGATGAATACTTGAATGTAGCACCACAACAAAGAAATAAGAATGGCTATATGTATCAAGATTATAAACCAAGAAATATTGTATACCACTACACCAACTTAATACTCGGTATAAACATAAAGTTACATACACTTTCCCACAAAAACATGTCATAGGTACGATACTTCCTACCTCATTTTGAGCATGAGAAATTGAGGGAAACCATTGGAAATAGGGATGATCGAGATGACCTACTTGAGTGAGCGATGCAAGGAATTTGTTGTTATGACCAAGTGAGTGTTTTAAATTTCATGTTTTATAGTTTCATCAAGTGATTATCTATTTTATTAATAAATTTTTTAACATTTAGTCTCTTAGGACCATTGTAAGCGTTAATTATACCAATCCTTTGATTGCTTATGGAGGGATTTGGCAATTTGAATCTTAGTGTCTCATAGTACATTAGTTTTTGGCATCTTTAAAGGCAACTCCTTGGAATGCTAAGTGATGAAAATAGTGAGCATGTTTCCCCCAAAAAATTCTACATATATTTAACTCAAGAAGCATATTGATATATTTCTATTGTTATGAGGTGGCACATTGAAATGCATTCATTCCATAAATTTGTTGTCTTCAATTTTCTATTTTACTAGGCATACAATAATGCAATATTTTGTAAAAGGTTATAAACTATGGGAGGTATTGAATGTAAAAATAAATGGATTGAGAGAATGTTTTATTTCATGGATATGGCACTATGGTAGAATGTACATGTTGTCCTAATCCTTACTAATCTTATGATCGTCTTAGGTATTCCATCCATTGAGAAAGTTGTGACAAGTGTACATATCCATCATATACAATTTTACATGCTACAATGAATTTCAAACCATTTAGGGGATGATCATACACCATGCACCCTAAATATCATGAGGCACCCCAAACATGATGTAAATACTTTCAGAATAACCAAAAAGTATACACTCCCCTTTACAAAGAATTATTTTACACCAACACTTATCAAATCCTTTTATAACTCATCCAAATTAGTTATTTGCAATAAATACTAGTTATGGTCCTAGAATAAACCACGAACGTTTGCACAAATATTTTCAACCATGCCACAACATCACTTCAATCATCTAATAAATAATTAGGTTTCTAGCACTAGGTACAATGTTTTTCGAGTTGTATGCACCCTTGATAAATAGATGAGAAACTATGCATATATGTGTATAATGATTTGGATTCAAATGTATGCAAATGAATATATATGTACAATGAAAATGATTTAATTTTTATATGTATTGTAAATTAGGAAAGGGGTTAGGCTACAAAATAGTGTTTCATTGGGATTAGAATACAAACTAGGGTTTATGCTATGAACTAGGTTTTTTAGGGTAGGCTCCAAGATTTGGGGTTACCAGCTTAATGTTGAACTCCTCTATCATGACCTCATTGTCACCAACACTGTGCCCACTGCCACCATTACCATCAAACCTTGCCATCTTCTTGCTGATGTTTCCACCATCCTTAGCACCATCAATCATATGTCGTGTACCGTAAACATCATGCACTTTGTCTCATTGTCATCATCACCATCCCCATCCTCGTGCCCATTATCACTATTGTCACCATTGTGCTCATTGTAAACATTATCACCATCATTCTCATTGGAGTCTAGGCCATTTAGCCTCTTTCTTTATGTATTTTGGGTCAGATATGGATTGCACTTGATTTTTTTTTAGTTGTATGCACCCTCGTTATATACATGTCAGAAACTTTGCATATAAGTGTATAATGATTTGGGTTCAAAAGTAGGGTTTTTAGGCTAGGATTTGGGGTTTCTAGGCTAGGCTGCAGGATCTAGGTTTATGGGATTAATGTTGAACTCCTCTATCATGACCATAACAAAAATGTAACCCTCACTCAAGAAAAACCATTAAACATGGGAATATTTTTATACCTTATTTTAACACTTGCATTAGGAAGTTTCATCAAATATTAGGGTGTTGACTAATCTCCTTGGAGGAACACCTTCAAGATTCAAGGTAGAGGCATGGGATAAATCCTAGAGGAGGAGGTACATGGTTCTATTTATAAATATGATCCCAAAATAGGCAATGATTTTGATATGTAATTATTTGTTGTAGCTTGAAATTTTTGGATGATATAGGCTATTTAGCTCATTTTCACCATAACGCCATACCCATGTTCATAGTCACCATCTCCATTCTCATTATCGCCATGACCCACATGATTCATCAAAACCATTCCCATTGACACCATCAACGTCACCACCATCCTCCTCATGCCCATGTTGCCACCATCAACACCATGCCCATTTCCACCATCAACTTCACACACATCCTCCTCATTCCCATGTTGTCACCATCTCCATTCTCATCATCCCGATCCTCATCATTCCCATCCCCATGATTTCATAAACTAGGGTTTGGCCTAGTAAGAGAGAATGTAATTTTTGCACAAGGGGGTTAACATTGGAAATTACTCAACCATAGACTCACTAGTACAAAATGAGAGATAAATTACCGGGCGACCAAAAAATTTTGGTCACCATAGTTTTTTCAATGGATAAATGACCAAAATTGAGAAATTTTAAGTGAGCTAACTAAAAATGACCAAGATAAATGACCAATCTGGTCACTGTTTAAGCACTAAACTAAAAACGACCAAGATAAATGACCAATTTGGTCATGGGATAAGAACTAAGCTAAAAATGACCACATAATAATTGGTCATTTATTTGGTCATTTTTAGCTATCTCACTCCGACAATGGATCAAAATTACAATTTTGCCAATGAATTTGTACAATTTTTTATAGGGGGTCTCTAAATCCACCTAGAGTGTTAAAATTTAGTAAATTGTAACATTGTAGATCATGGATTTAGAGACACGAGTGATCATGTAAATTGTGACACTTAACGCAGACAATGCAGGTAAGAAATTGTAATTCGAGCTGTGACATAATTTACATGATCATATAACGACATATAGCGACGAATTAAACACCAAATTGATCATTTGCATGATATGTTGACTTGCAACGTCATTATTACCCATCATTAACATACGTGTTCATATGCATAATTTTGTAACGACCATGTATATCAATTAGGGTCATACCAGCCAGCTAGCAACCCCCACAATGTCACCTGCCGTCAATTTACCTGGTCAACTACCTTTCAAATTAACAAGTTTTCGAACAAGGAGATCAGTTGATGCAAAATATATGAATATGTTGTAGCTTCTTGGTCAATTAATTGCTAATTCATGAGGTAATAAATATTGATTAGTTGGACTTATCCCTTGGATGCACTCTGTTTCTCGTTGAGTTGTGCATGCTTTCTATTATGGCTTGAAACCCTTCTTTGTGTCATTCACGTTAAGCTTTTCAATTTGCTCATGGCTCTTATGGTTCGATATGAGCCTAATGGCACTAGAGATGTCCAATCCTATCATGGTTCTATCTCCCTTATACAGAAGGTTGGATGGTGGGATTTCCTTCAAACATCACATGACCATAATTAGTCATTTAATGCATGATAATTATTTGCTCAAAGCCGAGAACTCCACACAAGCTAGCATTTCATGCCATTTGAATCTGTCTGCAAGTTAAAATTAGTGAAATTATATTTTTCTTACAATTTCATAATTTTTTGTGTTACAGATGAATTCAAAGACCCCCTTTCAAGAGGGACTCTAAAATGATTTTTTTTTTTTTTTACAATTCCGTAAACTCTAAAATTTGCGAAATTTTAAAATTTTGAATAGATAATCAAATAACTTATCAAAAGTGATGCTCAAATTTTAAAATTTTGGATAGATAATCAAATAACTTATCAAATTTTAGCTTGCTCCATTTACTTGACTATAGATCATTCTCATGGATTATTCAAAATGTAAAGCCTCAATTTAATAATATATAGTTACTATTTGTTAATATAATATATAGTTAATTTGTAATATTAATATAATATAATTATTATATGTAATATTCTATTATTAAGAAATTAAAAAAATGAGAACATAAATAATAAAATAAATATAAAAGAAGGAAAATAAATAATAAAATAGGGAAAAAATAATGAGAAAAAAAATTAGGAGGGAAAAGAAGTTAAATGAAAATGAAAAAAACATTTAAATCCCAATGTGACTAAGACTTCGAAGTCTTTTCTCCTATTGCAAATTTGTTGGGCTAATTGTTTGCCATTATTAAAGACTTCGGAGTCTTTTATTCTATTGCAAATTCGCTGGGCTAATTGTTTGCCATTATTTGTATCTTTAATTCCATTTGCATTAGGATTTGGGGCTAATTTTCTGTCATTATTTTTATTACAAAACCCTCACTTCAAAGCTAACAAAACTCTTTTACATTGATGCAGGGTTGTTTCAGATGGATTCCCCAAGATCGATCCTGTGTTGTGGTCGCTACAGTCAGATCCAGTTCCGTTGTTGTTATAGTAAGATATGCTTCTATTTCTTAATATTATTAAAGGATTGAATTTGTAAAATAATATTTCTCTTCTATAATTTGAGCTCTCTTCTTCCATCTTCGCTATGGATTCCTCCATCTTATGTTTCTAACGAACACCACAGTGCTTGAAAATCTTATGTAACTACTCAACCTCTGTACAATCAGGCGTTATCAGTTTCCTTACAAGCAGTAGTTTGTCCCATTGGGTACTCTCCTTCTTCATTCTTTTATGATAAAAAATAAAATCTAGTTCAACAATAAATATTATGATGATGAGAATGTTTCAAACAATAAGCTTCTGATGACTTCTTGAATAACATGATTTACTGCCATAATTTGGACATTGCATATTTGGCACCCAAAGCTCTAGCATTTGCAAGGAAAATCGATAAAGGCAGCCATTTTGTGTATAATTGTCTTTGCAATTTAAATGTTTCTTTTCCTGTTTAAGATGGATGCCCCAGGATCGATCCTGTGCTACGATCGCTATAGTCAGATCCAGTGACGTTGTTGTTACAGCAAGATATACTTCTATTTCTTAATATTATTAAAGGATTGAATTTGTAAAATATTATTGCTCTTCTATAATTTGAGCTCTCTTCTTCAAGCTTCGCTATGGATTCCTCCATTTTACACCACAGTGCTTGAAAATATTATGTAACTGCTCAACCTCTGTACAATCAGGGGTTATCAGTTTCCTTACAAGGAGTAGTTTGGCCCATTGGGTGCTCTCGTCTTCATTCTTTTATGATAAAAAATAAAATCTAGTTCAACAATATTATGATGATGAGAATGTTTTAAATAATAAGCTTCCGATGACTTCTTGAATAACATGATTTACTGCCATAATTTGAACATTGCATATTTGGCACCCAAAGCTCTAGCATTTGTAAGGAAAATCAGTAAAGGCAGCCATTTTGTGTATAATTGTCTCTGCAATTTAAATGTTTCTTTGCTTGTTTTTTTCTCCTTCTAGGCAACATTTTCAACAGCAAAAGGTAAGAGTCTCAGAGTATATAAAGAAATCCTCTTTCTTGAATAGCACTACTGTATCACAATAGGGAAACCATGTTTTGAGGTGTTTTTTTCTCCTTATTATATGTCAAAATTCTTCAAAGATATCTAAAAATCCTTCAACAACCTTTCCCAAACCATTCATCTTGTGTTAACGCAAGAGGTAAATGTTCCATAGACATCGAAAATTCTTTATGTTTTCTCATAGTATCTTTTTTAACAGTCTCAACCTCCAGAGCATACATTAAATGGGCCGCAGATTTCGACATCCTTAATTCTTTTGACTAAAACGACTTAAGCGACCAGTCGTATGAATGAAAAGTTCACAACAGTAAGGAAGATCATATCAAAGATTAACTTTTATTATGAGCAATGACATATGTGCTCAATAGACAAAAACTTCATATTCAAATGACAAAACTTTGTGACAACTACATTGATGCAGGGTTGTTTCAGATGGATGCCCCAGGATTGATCTTGTACTACGGTCGCTACAGTCAGATCCAGTGCTGTTGTTGTTACAATAAGATATACTTCTATTTCTTAATATTATTAAAGTATTGAATTTGTAAAATATTATTGCTCCAAATCTCTGTAAAATATTACTCCAAATCTCAGTAAATCTGTAAAGTTGTAATTGGTTAGATTTACATATTATGCCTTTGATTTCTTTTCCATTGCTGGTGGATCTGCTATTGGTTATTCAACTACAATCAAGTGTTAATAACTCATTAAAACCTAATTATGAATCTCCCAACTTGCGGCTATGACGAAGGAAACGAGGTCGAGTTATTCAACCTGACTTTAGCTACACTGCCTTCTTTTCCCAAATGGACTATTTTGGAATGTTTTTTTCTACAATTGAATACCCTATTCTAGTACACACAGTTGAGGAATCCACTTAAACAACCATGAATAGGAAGATTAATACTCAAGTTGTCTCTGTATCGAAAAGAGATGTGGTAGCTTGCATGTCTAACTATGGTAAAGCAACTTCACAGCGTGATTCTTAAAAATCTTAAAATGTTGTTTTCTTTCCCTTTATGTTTTCTTCCTTTTCTGATTCTGATTCCTCTTTTCTTTTTGCGAATACTCTATCAGAGATTCGACGACTATCCCACAATTACAGAACGGGGACTCCTTCTATTTATATGGACACACCAGGTTATCCAATGCAAACTGCTTCCCTCAGTCTATGCTGGAATGACACTTGCGCCAATGCCTCTCTGAGCACCCCCTGTATCAAATCCTCTCAAAGCCTTGTATCTCTCATCATTTTTTTGTCTTGCGTATAGTTTGATATGTTTGGGTATTTTTTAGTTACAATTTGTATCGAATTTGCTCATTGGATTCCTCGCTTTTAGTAGAATTATACTGACTTCCCAGTCTCTATATGTGATCTTGTAATATTCCAAATATGCCTCTCTGAGCACCCCCTATATCAAATCCTCTCAAAGCCTTGTATCTCTCAGCATTTTTTTGTCTTGCGTATAGTTTGATATGTTTGGGTATTTTTTAGTTACAATTTGTATCGAATTTGCTCATTGGATTCCTCGCTTTTAGTAGAATTATACTAACTTCCTGATCTCTATATGTGATCATGTAATATTCCAAATAATTGGGTTCTTGTACTGTTTTTGAAATTCTATTCAGTCATAATTTGGCACTGGTGTTTATCTATGATTATATCGAGTTCAGTCCCATCTATCTTTTGTCTACATCAGTTGATAAGTTAATATTTTTTTGGGAGGTTACAAAGCTTAAGCCGGTTCTTTGTTTTCCGTTTTGTTATATGTTAATATTGCCAAAATTTTAGTAGAGCATACCCATGTGCAACATTTTTCTCCATTTTTAAACTTTGACACTAAACTCGTCGTGCCTCAAAGTGCCAGTTCCAAACCTAATAGTAGTATGGCTGGTCAATCAACTTCTTCATTAGGAAGACAATCGTCCTGGACTATTCCAAGCAAAACAAACAGTTTGAGAAGGCCTTAGCTATCTATGAAAAAGACACTCCTGACCGTTGGCACAATGTTGCTTCCATGGTTGATGGGAAATCCCCGGAGGAATTTAGAAAACATTATGAAATTCTGTTAGAAGACATGAATTGCATTAAAGCAGGCCAGGTGCCTTATCCCAACTACAAATCTTCGGGGAGCTTGGGATATGGTCCAATGCCTAAAATGTAAGCAAATAAAAATTGAACAACAACATTCAGTATAGAAGGTGAATCCCCTGAGCGTACCATCTTGGAAGTGGGAATAAATACTCATGGATTTCATTTATGGATTACTATGTACTTCCAAAAATAATGACTCAATATTGTAGTGGTAAACTGGTGTGCCGAAAGTATTTGTGACTGTTCATGATTGGAAGTCACAAATACTTCTTAAAAAATCCCAGTGCATGCTTTGCATGTAGGGAAGATGAAGATTTTATGACAGGCTTCCATGCTCAAAGAATAACCCAAAAGATCCTAGCATACTACAAGTACAACAACCACCTATTTATCCAAAGATAAAACAGTGATCCAATGATGTCATATCAGAAGATGGTTTTGAAAAAAAAAATCTGCAAGTAACAACGTAGAGACCAATAGTGGCAGACGGGACAAGGACGTTAACACTACTCGAGAAAACATTGTAACCCTCCCACTAATAACTACACCTCATTACATTTTTACATTAGCAATGCTATAGCTAATAAGTTCCAGCAATGGGGATGTATAGGGCATGCCTTTGCAACATGAAATTCAAGTTTAAACATATTTCTTCAAGCCTCCATCCTTGAGCAATAGGTGAAGCAGTGTTAACCACTCAGGCAACCTAGGAAGGAGTCTTTTTTTCCAATTATAAGCATCTAGAAAAAATATCCATCTATTGGGAAAATATGTCAATAAGAGACATTTGTACTCCAACCATCCATATGAGTGAGACAATTGGGGAGAGACTGGATAAGTGGCCAAGAAACATGATCTCACTCCTAGATGTTTGCAAGTTGTGCAAACAGAAGAAACAAGTTATAGCCCATAATGGCTGCATAATCTAACCTACTTCCCAACCCAAGAAGTCCCTGCAACATGTCCTGGATTGACCCCAAACCCACCAAGCCCAAATTTAAGTACTTGAATTGCATAAGCCTCTTCAGCCACTAGTATGAGATTTCATTGTTGTATTCAAATGGGAGAATAAATTCAAGTCGTTTTAGACTGCAGGGTAATTTCTAGGTTTTATTGTATTCAGATGGTCCATCCTCCATCAAGGTCTCGTAAGTTAATGGAAAATAAGCAAAAGGTAGGTTAAACATTGGCAATATCTAATTTTCCAAGTTACACAAATAGTCTGTTGTTTTGCCTATGTCAACATGTGAAGGCATTATTGAACCTTCACCTTTTCCCTAGTCAAACCTGTTGAATGAAAAAATGCTATGATATAAAGTAGGTTTTTCTAGCCCCTATATTTGATTCCTATATGGGTTGTCATAAGAAACTCTATATTTTATATGGACACATGTGTCAAAGTCACTTTTGACAAGATGCCTGATATTATCTAACCCTTAACCCCAAATTTGCTGATACATAATGTTGCAATGTAAAATGAGGAGAAATATATAGCATAGCTCTGACATGATGAACAAAGATTCACATGAGTTTGTGAACCTGAAGACAAGACTGATCTGGAAGCCACCAGAATAGATATCCTGGCTACATAATCCACATTTGAAGTCAAAGAGATACACTCTCTGGCTCCCTGAAGGTGCAAAAAAAACCTTGGCGTAAAAAAAAACCGAATAGAGATAGATGTGGATGTAGGTTATATATTTTCATCTCAAGTTCATGGAATAAATGTATAAGAGCAGACTTGGTCAGAGGTACTCCAGAGACTAGATTCATGCGATGCTATAATGATGTCAATTCATGAAAATAAGTTCTACTCTGGCTCAGCATTTGGCCAGATTTTGTATGAGACTTGGTCATGATATACTTTTGAGTATGCACTACAATAGTATATCTAGTTTGAACTTTTCCTTAAAAAAAATCAGTTATATAATGATGCCAATGTAAATCAAGAACAATGTACTGTGCAATCATGCCGGGTCATGTATAGTCTACTATAGTGTATCGGTTTTTGGTAATCCTAGAGACTTCGTGCACTTTTCAAAAATAAAAATAGAAGATGCGGCACTTATTTTCAAGATGTGCCTAGAATTAACATTGGTACATAAGAACATTAAGAAGTTGGATAATAGTTTAATTGGTTTGGATGGTATCCTTGTAAGCCCTCTAGAAAAGATAGATTGAAAAGCACTAAAGCAATCATCACTCTACAAGTTGGTTATCAACAAAAACATCGTTGTTCGTTATTTATAGAGAAACTGTCCCAGGTGAGTCTTATTAATGCAAACCTTCTAGCTGTATGCTTATCAATAGTCAGAACTAAAAAAATATCACTAGCAAGACATTCAAATCTGATGGCAGAAAAGGAATTGTAAGCACCTACCATACTCATAAAATAATACAGTGCTTCTCAAGGATTTCCTCTTTTTTCCTTCTTGAAGTGGGGTAAAGTGAACACTAAAGACCACAAGAATAGATTACAACGATGGCAAAGGCCACAAGGATACGTCACAGTATCTAACATGGTCGGATGCAAGGTTGTGGTCCAAGGGAAATCACACTATTGATTTGGAATATGAGAGGAAGCCACTACGTTAGCTTGAAGCATCAACATAATATGTATTACCAATCAAACTAGCACTTGAGATCCAACATACAAGATGGGTATAGACCAATGGGTAACTCAATATGATGATATCAAGAAGTTTAAAGATGAAATAGATAAAACATTTGAAAGTACAATCATAAAAAAGAATGCATTGAACCAAGAACTACTCCAAAAGAACTGGAATTTGATCCTGAAGCCAATGAAATACACCCTCACATAGGAAACGATGATGATGATGAAGTCAACCAATTTCCATAGTTGAAGGATTTTTGTAAAACAGTGATTGTAGAAGAACCTATAGTGGGTATCAAGTCAACATTTGAATCCATCCCTCACAGCTCCTTTTGTGTTTTTTAATGTGTAAAGAAATTTTATATGCCCTCATGGTATTTAACAAGAAATTTTATATGCCCACACGAGGAAGCCCACAATGCCTCTTCAATGCTTATGTTGGGCAAGTTATAGACTGGGAAAACTCTCGATTATGAGAGCACTAAAGTATCCAAACATCGTGTAGCTCTACAAAGTCATGGCTAGCAAAAACAAAATATATTTTGTGATGGAGTATGTCAATAGAGGAACTCTTTTTGACAAAAGAAAGTTAGCTCACTGTACAAAATGGAATGAACTGGAGCATACATTGAGTATATATTTCCAATAGCTAATCAGTGCTATGACTTCTATCACAGCTAATCAATGCTGTAGACTTTTGCAGCCTCTGAAATTTAATTCCTAAATGTGGTCTTTGGCTATAATATCAACATCTTGTTTCCATTATGGGGATCTCTAAATACACTACATAAATTATGGGGATCTCTTTCCTAATTTTATAGCTTTCTGAGGGTTTATTTAAGTAAAGGGATTTAGTAATACATTCAAGCCTCTCTAACAACTAAAACTATGACTTCTAACTTTATTAAAGAAGGGTTGTGATGATCACTGTATGATGAATTTAGCATGAGGGGTGCTAACAGGGCGGAATGATGGTAGATCTATGACTCTAGGATACAAGACTTGATCAATCTCAACTGATATTTGAACCCAACATAAACTTGTCATAGAATTATATCGCAATTGGTGAAAGTGTTGATCAGATCAGGTTGTTGGATTCTATACAATCTAGGATAAAAATGATGATCCCTAATTGCATGATAAAATCATCCTCCTTCATTGTTGTATTCATTGATGCCTCCATGCCATAGATATTGGGTATTTATAGGTAGAGCCTCTCATTGAACCAATTTCTTGTCACATCAACAAATCATGCCTCTCTCTATCATGATCGTTCCATTTTGTTGGTGTTAGACACCTGATGTTGATGACAGTTGGAAGACTACTTTGTCCATGTTGAGGCCAACTATTGCTTCTATTGATGTCAATCTAACTGTAGACTATTGAAACATGATGAGTCATGATTGTATGCTGCAGTTTCTGAATTTGGATACATATCACTCCTCATCCCTTTAAAGATGATGCCCCCATAATGTTTATTCAATCTCTAAGTTAATGTTGTGTTGAATTGAATCTAACTTGAGGATGGATCAATGGCCTTCCTTCTTAAAAGATCATGGCCCTCCATCATCTAGTCCTTAAGATGTGCATAGTCACTTAGGAGTTGTTCTTCAGTCAAGATTTTGCTTTTTAGAGGAAGTTGTCCTTTATGATAAGGATACAATTGTTTTATTAATGGAAAGTTGAAACGCCTTTGAGAAAGTCCATGGAGATAGATTTTCGTGGCTTGTTTGAAAGTGGAAGAGGCATGCATAATCCTAGCCTTTTGTTAGACTTTAGGTGCGAGTATAAGTACCTCTTCAGATTGTCCAGCATATTTCCCACTCCAAATTGGTTAGCAATCTTGGAATGCTGTGGTGTGATTTTTTATCAACTCCACTCTTCATACTCGTGGATTACATAACACATCAAGTCAGTACAACATTCCCTTGTTGAGTTGAACGTCTTTGCACTCTTCTTCGACTCTGCTTCTATTTGACTTATTCAGGTTTCCAAAGATGTTTCAAAAATATTTATTGATAGGGTAGAGGGTGTTGGAGTCATAAGAATTACTCCTTCTTGCCTCAGTTAGTGTGCTAGCTATATTTACTTTTGGTTGATATAGGAAATCATTAGTCTGTTTTGTTCTCCTTTCTTGTACTTTATGACTAAGTTGAATTTTTGAATGTCACCCATTGGAGTTGTCAAGTTTCCTACAACTTACGATAAGTTTGCAAGTATTGCAACAATTTATGGTTAGTATGCACAATGGTTTCTTTACCTTGCAAGTAATGTTGATTTGATTGTAGGATGATAATTGGAGGTCTGGAGGATAACTAAAACTCTAAAATAGATGAGACTGAATAAGTGATGGGTATAGAAGCTTGAACAAAAATAAGCAGTTAATAAATGAGACATGCACAATGAATATTGGACTGCAACAGTGTTTTCATTACTGTGTAAAAGTTCTGTACATTACTAGATGATGGAAAGTGTAGAAGTTGTGATTGTTTTGAGATATTCGCTATGATCAGCAACAATAAGATCTTGCATTGGTCCTAGTTCATGGAATGTTTTGGATTTGGCTCATTGGTCTAGGTATGTCATCCTTCTTCACTGCTGCCATTGAGGTTTTATGGCTTCCTTTCACTGCTCGGCAATTGCCAACCATTGGTTAATATTTTTTTGGGGGAAAATGGTTAATGTCTTTGGACCTCTGCACTCTTTGCTAAGCTACAACACATATTATCTCTCTCTCAGGTATGTTTATGCCCACCGGTAAGGGCCATACATGTTCCTTCTGAGAGATCTACCTCTGAGAGGCTAGATTTGATCTAGAAGTCAATTTTTCTGAGTACATGCTAGTACATTACTGGTACCTATTAGACACAATCTCCATAGAACACTTGAACCAAAAGAAAAAGTTAAGATTGAGTCCATGTTGTGCTATTTAGCAACCGGTATTTAGGTTAATGCGTCATTAAGTCAGACAGATTTGTTCATTTTTGTATATGGGTTGATTGAGGATGGTATGGAGGAAGAAAAAATGGTTACGAAGATAGATTTGTTTAGTAAATATGGTGTAGCATCTTCAAAATCATCAATCTCATCTAAACATTCAATGGAGATATGTGTTGATCATATGCTAGATGCACCCAATAGGTATCTAATTAGAGTGTTTGCACTGAGACTTCTTTAGAATCATCTGAAAAAACTCAAAGTAGATAAGAATGATCACTATTTAATAGATATGCTAGAATCCTTTATAGAACTACTAGGGCACTATCTGAAATCTAAGTATTAAAGAGTTATATCACATTCTGTGAAATGTGTTGCTTGTCTATTGAGACTTCCCCTTCCATCTATTGATATTCACAGTAGTAACATTACCTCAGTTTTTAATATGGTTCTGAAATCAGGAAAGAGTGACAGTCCCGTAATGCAATATTCTATTAATTTACTTGTTATGCTTTTGAGACATGCAAATACGACCATATCAAATGATCAATTAAAGCTGCTTCTCCAATGCCCACTCTTTATTGATTTAGAGAGTAGCTCAACTACCATTGCACTAGTGCTTTTGAAGGCAATTGTTAGGCGGAATCTACTAGTTCCAGATCTGTATGACTTGATCACTAGAGTTGGATGCTTGATGGTAGCTAGTCAATCTCTACCCTTTCGCCAGCAATGTACTCAAGTTCTCTTACAGTTTCTTCTTGACTACCCTTTTGGTGCTAAGCGATTGCAACAACACTTGGATTTCTTAGTTGCAAATCTTAGATAAGGTGTTTTTAATTTACTACCAATATTCCAGTTCTATTATTATATATACATAAGTTAAATTTACTTTTAATTGCATTTGTTGCAGCTATGAGCATACAAGTGGCAGGGAAGCTGTACTAGAAATGTTACATGTGATTATTCTGAAATTTTCGAGTAATGTAGTAGATGAGCAGACAGAGACAATTTTCCTACCATTGGGGACTCACCTTGTTAATGATAGTGACAATCAAGTTTGAACTATGGTAGGAACAATTTTGAAATTTTTGATTGGACGTGTCAGTCAACGTCCATGCAACGGATGCTAGCATTCAGTATTTCTTAGTATACGAGTGAGAAACAATAGCTAAGGCATCCAGATGCACAGGTATACTTTCTCTATTTTTTCAAAATAATAACCAATGTTGCACATTGGATCATCTTGTAATAATTAATTTGATATCATCTTTATTTCTGTGATCTATTCGTGCAATTATGTATGGGCTGTATTAAGTATTTTCCAAATCATCTTATCTAATTGAAACTCTTCCATGGTTAGTGGATGTTTAGGTTGACCAACATCCAATTTAAGTATTGTTAGATTTTTTCTATGATGCTTATCTATTATTATAGTGCAACTAAATTCAATTACCATCATTTGTGGCTAACTAGAACCAATGTTGCAATTATTGTTTTGGGGGATATATTGCTTTTACGATGACTCTTCACAGTCTTGCAATTTGGTTGATATTGAAGATTCTATTTTTCTTGTTGCTACCATCAGATTTTGAGAGTTTGAATGAACACAACATATCCTATTTCACTTTCATGGCACATGTGAATCCCACATATGAAAATGCTTGATATTGAAGATTTAAATTTTCCTGCTTCCTTCCATCAGAATTTGAATGAGCAAACCTTCAATAACACCACATGGCATGAACTTATTCCTGGATATAGGATTATGAAGACATCTTTATGGGCTACTTGAGTGATGATACATGTTGTTAAATGCTACTAAAAAATGCACCCTTAAAGCAACAACTTAATTCACTAGTTGTAAGATTTGCAGATATTTATTATCAAGAAACATTGCAGAGACTTCTCATAACTCATCACTATGAATCTACGTGCTTTTGATTTAAACAAACAAAGAAAGATTCCCAATTATTCACTGCAAATCCACTCTAAATTCTAATATAGAGCATTCTTAATAACTGCAATGTGCATGAGCCATAAGAAATTCTATTTAAGGGTGCTAGCTCAATGGTAGAGCACCTGCCTTATAGGAAGGAGGTTGGTGGTTCGATTCCACCATTCCCTATTTATATTTTGAAACCACTAAAAAGAGATAAATGACTAAAAAAGTGACCAAAATTTGCATATAAATGACCACCAATACAACATGAGAGATAAGTGACCAAAAAATGACCAAAATATGCATATAAATGACCACTTTTGAGTTGCCAATCTTGGGTAGCAAATTAGCAGTCATTTATCACGTGACAAAAAATGTGGTCATTAATTGTGACAATTAATGAACAAATATATGACCACAAGATAAGCTATAAATGACCAAGCTAAATAAGACCACATTTTCGGTCGCATGATATATGACCGCTAATTTGCTACCAGTGGTCACCAACTCAAAAGTGGTCATTTATATGCAGATTTTGGTCGTTTATTCGGTCACTTATCTCTCATTTTGTACTAGTGAAAAGGAGGAAAAGTGATGACAGTTTACAAGGTGAATTCCGGAAAATCAAAGCCCCAACTTATGACGGAGAGATAAATACTGGGGAGAAAGTTGAGGAGTGGATGTTAGGAATGAACAAGTATTTTAAAGTCCACAACTATTCCAGCGAAATGCAAGCCCAACTGGCCATTTACAACTTAAATGGTAAAGTATCTAGATGGTGCAGAGACTTGAAACATACAAAAGGGCATGAAGTGAGAGACATAATAAGGTGGAATGCTTTCTTCAAATTGATTCAAGACAAATACATGTCTGAAAGATTCTTCGATAAAAAGATAAAAGAGTTTCATGAACTAAAAATGGGCTCCCTAACTATGGAAGCCTTCATCAACAGATTTCTGGATCTACTACATTATGTTCCTTATATAAAGGATGAAAAATTCAAGATACAACAATTCTTAGGATGCCTACCTCCCAATTTTCGAGATAAGATTGAGTTTGACATGCCAAAAACATTAGACGTGACTTTACACAAAGCTAGACTCTGTTTTGAACATGAAAAAACCAAGGAATGATAACATAAACAAAAATAGAGATAGGTTCAGAACCTTTTCAGACAACCGAAGACCTAGTTTTAGACCACCACCTTACCGGAAACAAAACAATAGTTTCCCACTCAACAGAGGCTTCAACTGACCTCATGCACGGCCAAATGTGCCATCACCACATGCAAACAGGCCAGCCTTTAACAAAGGAGCAAAAGCTTCCCCGTCAACCATTACTTGCTGGAAATTCCAAGGGCCTCACTATAATTTCTGAGATTGTCCTAACAAGATGGACGGAGTTTTGCACAACATTCAGGAAAACCCAACAGTAGGGGACACGGAAAGAACACCCAGGGTCTATGCTACACTGGATGGCCGACAAGCAGATCACCAAGCCACTATGGTTGAGATTGAGGGTAAGATCTTAAACATAGTTGTTTTATTTTTGATAGATCCTGGTGCATGCTGAACCTATGTCTCCCCTAAAATAGTCGATACTTGTAAGATAAACCGAGAGAGTCACAAGAAACCATGGCTGGTACAACTGGCCACGGGTACTAAACGTAAAGTCTCCGAACTAGTTATAACTTGCGAGATAGATTTGAATGGGTTCCAAACTAAAGTATAGTTGAACATCCTACCACTAGGATTATATGAGGTACCTATAGGCATGGACTGGTTGGAAGAACATCATGCCCTTCTTGACTGTTTGAACAAATCAATACTATGCACGGATAGCCAAGGGAATCAAAGAAAGATTCAAGACATACCTAAGAAGGTTTCCGTAAGATAGATATCTTCCTTACTAGCAAAGAAATGTGTAAGAAAGGGTTGTAAACTCTTCACAGTTAACATTCAAACAGTAGAAACTGATAGGGAACAAAAGATCGAAGACTTCCCAGTTCTCATAGAATTCAAGGATGTATTTCTCGAGGAAATACCTGGGATACCGCCCAAACAAGACCTAGACTTCTCCATAGAGATGACACCAGGGTCAATACCAATTTCCAAAAACCCTTACTACATGAGTCCACCCAAATTGGTGGAACTCAAGCTTCAGTTACAAGAGTTGATCGAAAAAGGATACATTTGACCAAGTGTGTCTCCTTGGGGAGCACCAATACTCTTTGTCAAGAAGAAGGATGGGACAATGCGGATGTGCATCAATTACCTCCAACTCAACAAATTGACCATCAAGAACTGTTACCCACTCCCTAGAATTGACAAATTATTTGATCAAGTGGGAGGAGTGAAGCTCTTCTCAAAGATCGACCTATGATCCAGATATCACCAAGTAAGAATCCATGATGAAGACATTAGTAAGACGGCCTTTCGAACCCAATACGGTCATTACGAGTTTGTGGTAATGCCTTTCGGTTTGACGAATGCACCCACAAAATTTATGTGCATGATGAACAACATCTTTAGCAAATACTTAGACAAGTTCATCCTAGTCTTCATTGATGACATTGTGATCTACTCCAAGAGTGAAGAAGAACACAAAGAACATCTCCACATAGTGTTACGAGTATTACGATAACATCAACTTTACGCTAAGTTTAGCAAGTGTGATTTCTACAAACCATAGATACAGTACCTAGGTCACATCATTTTTGAGAAGGGGATAGCAGTCGACCCCGAGAAGATTAAATCCATAGAGGAATGGCCTACACCCACTTGCGTGAACAACATAAGATCATTCTTAGGGTTAGCTAGTTACTACCAGAAGTTCATTGAGAACTTCTTGTGGATTGCTTGTCCTATGACAGCAATGCAGAAGAAGACCAACAAGTTTCTTTGGACGACCAAGTGTGAGGAAAGTTTCCAAAAGCTAGAGTAACTTCTAACTAGCGCACCCATATTATGGACTGCTGACCCCGATGGGGACTTTGTGGCTTGCATAGATGCAAGCAAAGAAGGGCTCGGGGGAGTCCTTATGCAAAACGACTTCGCTATCTACTATGAGTCAAGGAAGTTGAAAGAACACAAACAGAACTACCCCACGTACGATCTGGAAATAGCCGCCATTATCCATGCCTTGAAGATGTGGAGGCATTACCTTATGGGAAAGAAGTTCCTATTAAAGACAGACAACATGAGTTTGAAGTACTTATTTGACCAACCCGAACTAAACGCTAGGAAATCCAGGTGGCTAGCCTTCCTTAGTGAGTACAACTTTGAGCTAAAGCACATAAAGGGAAAGGAAAACAATATCGTTGATGCTTTAAGTCGACGGGCTCATATGTTATATGAGGTGAAAATAAGTCAAACTGACTCAAATTTACATTGCAAGATTAGAACGGCATGTAGGAGTGACCGATTCTATGTCGAGATCCTTAAAAATATCCAAGAGGATAGGTTATTCCAACAACAAAAAGAGTATAAAATAGATGAGTCAGGACTGCTATGGTTGAAGGAGAGACTTTATGTTCCAGAAAGTGGAGACATTAGGCCTAACATCCTCTAGAGTTCTATCAAAAACCCTACTCAGGGCATCCGGGATATCAAAAGATGATATCAGCGATAAAGAAACACTTCTTTTGGCCAAAGTTGAAAGCCGACATAGCCCTATTCATCACTAAGTGCCAGGAGTGACAACTGGTTAAAGAGGAACACCGGCACCCTTCAGGACTACTGTAGCCATTACCCATTTCAGAGTGGAAGTGGGAGGTCATCAGTATGTATTTCATCATGAGTTTACCTAAGAGTAAGAGACAGAATGACTTCATCTTTGTAGTAGTAGACAAGTTATCAAAATCAGCACATTTTATACCGGTGAAGTCTACTTACAAAGCTATTAACATCACAGACATCTTCCTAAAGGATATTTTTCGATTGCATGAGATACCTGAGGAAATCATTTCCGATTGAGACACAAATTTCACTAGTAACTCCTAGAGGGCATTGTTATCTAGTTTGAAGACACAACTATAGTTCAGTACCGCATACCATCCCCAAACTGATGGACGGACAGAACGGGTGAACCAAATCCTTGAGGATATGCTTAGGATGTATGTTATGAACAACCCCACAAAATGAGAGGATTACCTACACCTCGCAGAGTTTTCTTACAACAACGGATACCAGACCTCTGCCAAGATGAGTCCCTTCAAGGTGCTCTATGGCAGAAAGTGTAGGACACCAGTGACTTGGGATAGTCCGGTAGACAGACTTATGATGGGTCTCGACTTACTAAAAGACTTGGACCAGCTAGTCGCCAAAGTGCAACAAAACTTGAAAGAGGCATAAGACCGCCAAAAGAGTTATGCGGATAAGAAAAGAAAAGACAAAGATTACCAAGTCAGAGAACATGTCTTCTTAAAAGTGAAGGAAAAAAGAAGCTCTTTGAGCTTGGGGTGATGCGGAAAGTTGGCCCATAGGTTTTGTGGACCCTTTGAGATACTGGCCAAGAAAGGGCCAATAGCATATGAGTTAGCTTTACCAGCTCATGTAAAAGTTCATAATGTTTTTCGTGCATCTTTATTAAAGAAATATGTCTATGATACTAAATATGTAATTGATTGATCCTTATTACAGGTGGAACCCGAAGGGGAATTCATGTCGGAGCCCCTCCACATTCTGAATAAGAGAGAGGTGCAACTTAGAAGACCGAACATCATCCACTTTAAGGTGCAATGGAGGCACTTCAGACCAAAAGAGGATACTTGGTAAAATGAAGCAACCATGAAAGAGGCTTACCCCGCCTTATTTCATGACTTCATTTCTAGTCCCTAGAATACTGGGATGGTTTTGTTTCTAAGCGGAGAGGGATGTAATATCCTGAATTTTGACTGACTATATTGATGTTATATATTGGGATTAAATCCCCAACATATATGATTTTTTCGATATACTGGGCGTAAGCCCCAATGCACATGTCTTTACTTTTATTATATGATGGGCATAAGCCCTGATGCACATGACATATTTTTGTTGTAGGTATACATATTTGGGCATGGACCCTAGCAGATACAGGTTATTGCTATATACTAGGCGGAAATCCCAATGTATATTGATTGATGCTTTATTATGAGATTGAGTACAAGACCCTATTATACTGAGATGATCTTTTGTTATATACTGTGTAGAGATATGATATGCATGATTTACTTTTATATGTGTTGAGTGTGGACTTTGGAGCACATGGAATGACCTATGTGCTGGGAATAAGCCCCGATGTACATAGAGGAATTTTTATTATGTACTAGGAATAAAGCCCCAATGTACATAGAGTATTGGGCATAAGCTCTAGAGCACTCCAAGCTTGATAATTAATACCGGATCCTAGGCCATTGTATATTCTAGATGTGCTTCACAAACACATTCTAGTATTAGTGTTGAGTAGAATGCACTGGAATTGCACTAGCGTAACGCCCATGTGAGAGTGTTGAGCCAAAGCTCTGCAGAGCACTCAAGGTTACTTGATCTTAAAGTGTTGAGTCGAGAAGACTCTGAATAGCACTACTATCCATCACGATTATTTAATTGGTTAAATTAATCATTTCTATCTCTCATCAAGGACTGCGGGAACTACCATGTTAAATAAGGGAATCCAACATGCAAGAGGGACCTAGAGTCACCTAACCTAGCCAACTATCCAAACCTATCAAAAGGACCTTGTCCAAAGATAGGACCCTATATTAAATATTTGTTATGTAATTTAATTAATTAAATAATCAATTTGATTGTTTATAAAAGAAGTCTCACTTATGTATAAATAATATGCACGAAACCTATGCATAGAATATTATTTTATATTATATATATTATGTATGAATAATATGCAGAAAATATATGCACAAGATATATTTATGTTATATATAAGAAAAAGATTATGATCTAAATTAATAGAAACACATAGGTTTTAAACAAAGTAAATAAAATATAAAGGTTCCTTTAAAACAAATCATAGAGGAACAAGTTAAAAAGTCCCAAATTAACTAGGAGTAAAGAATTAAATAAAAATATTCTTTGCATATATTATAATTCAAAACTAAAACAAATCTGGAGTTAATATTAAAAATATTATTATCAACTCAACAGCTATATTCCAAAAGTTCACCTATATAAAGAAGGACAATTCCCAAGTGAAGGGCATATTTTCTTTCTATCATTAGTCTATGGTGAGAGAAGCGGATTTTCCCACGGAAACTGAAGGAGCCTTTTTATTTTCAAGAACTGAATTGCATCAGCAATCTGCCCTAGGTCCTCTATTGTCCTATTGCATGTTGGAACCAGCTCAGGGGGATCTATTAGTGAACCAGGAACAGTTCAGGGTCAAGGTTGGGAGGAACGTGGTACTCCCAAAGTCATTTGGTTCAAGTATTCTACAAGTCAGCCAGATCAACACATACTTGTTTTCTGTAATCAGTGTTTGAAAGTGTGCAGGTCTATACTGGCAGAAGGATCAAGCTACAACTATATAGGTATGAGATACTCTTATGTTCTTTTCAATTTATTATTAGGCTGCTAAACTTAGAAATTTAATTTTGTCAATTCTTTTCATAATAATCTAGTAGCAGTAGTTAATGAGAGCAAAAGCCTATGGCATTGGCTCTCCTGGGTTATCTTCTTCCTATTTAAAAAGTTAAAATTATGGTTTAAATATTTCAAACCCTAGCTAAAACTGAAGCAGTACAGAGCCTCATAAACAAATTTAAATTATTTATACTTTCAACATAATCGTCTCCTATAAGGATATTGATTCGTGTGTTTTATTTTCAAGCTCATAATCTTAAACATTTCTACTTTAGCAAAAATCGAAATGCATGATGTACCAAATCTTTTTATTTCAACTTGAAATTGTAAATTCCTAATAAGATTGCATAGGATTTCTTCACACTTCAATAAGAAAAGTTAAACGAAGCATAGTAAAACTTCAAACCATAAGATCACCAACCTTTCTACATAACCATTAAAACCATACACAGCATAGGAATAAATTCCTTTCATCTCAGGCTTAAAGAGTAAGCTAAACAATTAAATTAAAAACGCCTTACACAATATAAATTTTAGGGGCATTTTTCAGATTTAAAAACTATTATTAAACCATAACAAAAGTCAAAGAAACGGATCCATTCCAATGCTAGGGCTGGGTCGTCAAGACACTCAGAATTACTATAAATAAAGAAATCAACTCATATGATTTTAACAAATGATCTCATACATTAAGTCTTCATCCTCAAATATTTACCTAAAACGCAGAGAGTATTACTCTCTCTACATTAAATTATTTTACCTTCTCAAAGCAGAAGTACGATAACTCAACCTTTTAAACTAGTAATTTTCCCATTTCAGAAGTAGAAACGATTCTCATTACAAGTGCATAATCTAGCTAGGGCTTTTCCCTTCAATGATTAAAATACATAAACAACTCTCTACAGAAATATTTTCACTACGCAAAATGATTGTGCAAACAATTGGGACTTTCCCTTTTCCTTTCTAAATAAACAACATTCTCATTTCATACATTGAGAAATTCTACTTCCATTGTTTAAACACTTAAATTAAATAAACTAAATAAGAAACGCAGAGAACCTTAGCATTTTACAGGTAGGGTTATCAACCCAGGTTTCGATAGGTAGATCCTTCACAAGGTTACCAAAGACCATTTTTTTATCAAACCTTGGACTTTCCTAGGTCACATAATTTTTGGAAACCCTAGACATTATCAAGATTAGTAAATAAAATAGCACATAGAATCCAAATCATATCTACAAAAAACATTTCGATCAAAAGGATCAGACTTCCAGAATCCAATGCATACTATGAAGAGTTGCAGGTTAAACTAAGAATACACAATTGTGTAAAATACTAATAGGGACTTTTACCCATTTATCATTTAGCAAAAAGTCTAGGTTGAAATTTAAACATTTCCCAGAAATATCACCGTAGTAACCAAGTTGCATTGTACCCATAACGTTGGCAGAATTTCATTAATAAACGAAAGTATTAAAACCAAAATCCATAAAACGATATGTTCTGGAATCCAGTTAGGGCCTCCATTATTCTTAGCAATGAAGACATCTTATTACATAAATCGTGTCTGCCATTAAAATCCCCAAACTAGACCATTAAAAGATACATTTCCAGGAGTGTCGAAAGCACAACGCTGGTACAGGAGGCAAATGAGGACCATCTCCTTCAACGCTATGTTTCCATACAGGCTACCACACAGTCAACGCTCTGGTTCATTACATTTTAGAGCATGCCTCAGGTCTGGCCACGACTTAAATACTCAAACCGAAACATCTTAAATGAAATCCAGATTTGAAACATTACATTATGTTCGGATATCCACATCATCTTTTTCAGGATCTTGCATGCAATTAGGGTTTGCATGCAGAATCTAGGGTTTGCATGCACCTGCATGCACTTGCATGCATCCCAGTCACCAGTTTGATGCCTCCAGCACCTTAGCCACCTCATTCTAGCACCCGGGAGCCACTTACTACAGAGTTTTAGCCCTCCTAGGCTGAAAGGCGCCCACTTCTCACCTACTGCCAGAGAAGGGCGCACTTGTTCACCTACCACTGCAGTTCCACTTCAGTTACACTCAGTTAGCTCCGATTCTCAATGATTTGAGGCTAGTTTCACTCCTGACTGACTGTTTCACTTCCGTTGGACCTCCAGATTGACGAGATGACTTGTTCTGACTTCAGTTAGCCTCCCATGCGCCCCCACTGAGCCTCCCTCTCCTTAATCAGTGCTACACACTTCAGTTACACTTATTACACTCAGTTAGACTCAGATTGACACCTGGATGACTGGTTCTTGTGCATTGATGACCACCACCGATTGATGATGAGGACTCCAAGTTGGAGTCAAGCTACTCCATTCAGTGATTCGAATGGCCTACTTAGTCAATTCGAATTGCTCATTGACAGATATTGTATTCTATTGTAATTCATTCACCCTTTATGGGATATTGAGCACTGCTGCATGTTTTGCACAGTTTTACACCATATTTTCTATATTCATCTGTTGTGATTGATTTACTTGTTCATTAAATCTGCTGTGACTAATTTTACATGGTATCAGAGCCATTGCAGGGACAAGATTTCTTTTCTACAGGTGTTTCAACAAGAAGATTTAACTGAATTGCTCAAATTGCAATAAGTTTTGGCATGAGATATCTCAAGGGCATTCGCTCTTGTGCATGCAAAGCTTAAAAATACTTCCAATACCACTCCAGAAGCTTGAGTTTCCACATAATTCCTGGATCTGATACATTAGACCCATTCAACATTGTTTGATCTCCAATCCCAGGTGTGATGCAACTCTAAAAGGGTGGATTGTTCGACCTTACGGTTCTTGGTTTGATTGTGATTTGCAGGTTATCAAGCTCCTCTCTTGCATTCGCTATACTGTGCATGCAAACTCCTCTTTTGCATTCGCTACTCTCTGCATGCAAGCTCATCTACATTAGTTTGACTCGCTCCTAGCAATGGAATACTCTTCTTCAAAGCCTATCCTCACCCCATTCAATTATTTTGATTGGAAAGATGATATGGAGATCATATTACGTTCAAAAGGTTACTACTGAGTCACTCTTGGTCTTGAATTGGAGCCAAACAATGTGTCAGATCGAACCAAACACTACAACAAGCTTGATGAAGCTTATGGTCTTCTTTGTCTCTCCATCTCCAAAGATCTTCACTTCCATCTCAGCGGATTGAAGACTCCAAAAGCTATATGGGAGCAACTTGAAACACTATTTGGCAAGCAGGATGAGCTTAGGGCTTTTCAATTAGAGAATGAATTGATTGGCCTTAATCCTGAGAAATTCGAGACCATCAATGAATTCTTCACAAAATTCAAGAACTTGAACTTGCAATTGAAGAACAGTGGAGTTATCAAAGAGGATAAACAATTGATCCTCTCCATTCTAAGCAAGCTTGGGAAATATTATTCGGTATTTGTCTCTACTTTCAATTCCGGTCGGCTAACTACCCCGAATTGGAAGATGCCTACCTTGAATGCCTTCATTGAGTCCGTCACAAAAGAGCATGACAAGTTGATTCAAATGGGGTCCATAAGCTCCAAAGATTCAGCCCTATATGTTCAAGGACCCAAGATCTCGAATGGTAAAGGAAAGCAAAAGAAGGAGAAGCCCAAATTTGAGCCTCACAAGCAAAAAGACAAAGGCAAGCAAACGGATGCACCATCCAGTTCGAAATCCAAGCAAAACGGCAAAGAAGGTAACCAAAAATCTAAATGTACTTATTGCAACCATGGCTTTCATCCCAAAAGTTCATGTATGAAGAAGACTATAGATCAAATCGCCCTCCTTTTGGAAAAGAACAACATAACCCTTCCTGACGGTGCAAGGAAAAAGGATAGGAATGATGATCATGAAAGAGGACAAGCACTCATGGCAACGGTTTCGAAGCCCACTACTCTCTTGATAGATTTGGGTGCATCAAATCATATGGCTGCAAATATTGATTCTTTTTCCTCATTCGATCCAAACAGCTCCATCCCCATCCATTTGGGAGATGACTCAAAAATTTCTTCAAAGGGCAAAGGTACGATTCATGTAGAACATGGAAGCTTTCAGAATGTTCTCTATGTACCTTCCTTGGCTTAAATATCCTTTCTGTGTATCAAATGACACATACTGGTGAATTAAAGCAAGTTACATTCATCCCTAATACAGTTGAAATTTCTGATATCAAAAGTGGAAGACTAGTTGCAGTCGGAAAGGCAAATCACACTGCAAAATGCTATGAGTTTTCACACTTTATTCCGCTTGCAAAGCCCACTGCTCTTCGCACACATGGTAATGAGGTTAGTAGGCTTTGGAATGAAATATTTGGACATCTTAATTATAAGTATTTGCTGCTGTTATCAAACAAATCCATGGTAGATGGGATTCCACAACTCCGTTCCTCGAAGGGAATATGCACTGGTTGCATCATTGGGAAGCACCCCGAGCACAGATTCGACCGCGGCAAAGCTAGCAGAGCTTCTACTATTTTGGGATTGATCCATTCTGATATCAGTGGTCCGCTGCCCCATATGTCATTAAATGGTTCAAGGTATGTTTTGACATTTATTGATGATTTTTCCCGCTTTACATGGGTATTCTTTCTCAAAAACAAGTCAGAAGTGCTTGGAAAATTCAAGGATTTTAAGGTTTCTATTGAGACCACCACTGAGAGCAAGATCAAAGCTATTAGATCTGATAATGGTGGGGAATATATAAAGTCCGAGTTGCTGCAACTTTGTGCCCAAAGCGGAATTAAGATCCAACATACAGTTCCCTACACACCCCAGCAGAACGGTGTAGCGGAAAGGAAAAATCGGTCACTGAAAGAGATGGCTACATGCATGATTGAATCGAAAGGTTTGGCTGCAAATATTTGGGCTGAAGCAATAAATGTTGCTGCATATATACAGAACCGTGTTCCACATTCATCCGTGAAAGGTATGACTCCTTTCGAAGCATTCTTTGGTCACAAACCGGATGTGTCAAATTTGAGAGTTTTTGGCTCTACTGCATGGGCTAGAATTCCTTCTGAGAAGAGACGAGCTTTGGATCCACAAAGTATCGAGTGCATATTGATAGGATATGGGGAAGAATCAAAAGCATATAAACTCATGGATATCATATCTAAAAAGATATTCATAGAGCGCAGTGTGCAATTTGAAGAACCGCTTCAAGAATTGCAACTAGTCGAGGAGAAGACTGCCGATTCACCGCCTTCACCAGAAGAAGATCCGAGCAGCGATAATGAAGGTATGAGTTCTGATATTTCTGATATTGTAGCAGCATATGATGATCATGACATATCAGGTTCGGAATCCGATCATTATGATCCTCCTCAGTTACCAAAGTGGGCCCAAAACACTCTACATTCTGCTGGTTCGAATCTTGGAAATCCTGCTGATCCGAGACGAACAAGAGGAGACTTTCAAAGAGCAGGTATGGCTCTTTCTATTGCTGATCCTTTTCTTCCTGAGATTTGTTATTTGATGGCTGGTTCAGATCCTACATCATACTATTCAACCCATCGAGATCCGAGATGGAAAAGTGCCATGGACGAAGAGTACAGTTCTCTTCAAAAGAACAACACATGGGAGCTAGTTTCTCTTCCACCTGGAAGAAAATTAGTGAAGTGTAAATGGGTCTACCGTACTAAATTTTCTGCTGATGGCACTATCAGAAAATATAAAGCAAGGTTGGTGGAAAAAGGTTTTTCCCAAGTCCAAGGAGTGGACTACACTGAGACCTTTGCATCGGTTGCAAAGATGGATTCCATCCGCCTTGTTTTAGCTATTGCCGCATCCAAGCACTGGGAAGTGCACCACATGGATGTGAAGAGTGCATTTTTACATGGAGACCTTGCTGAAGAGGTCTATATGCAGCAGCCAGAGGGTTACACATCAGATCCATCATTGGTTTGTAGATTGAAGAAATCTTTGTACAGGTTAAAACAGGCCCCAAGAGCTTGGTACGCAAAGATGGACTCCTTCCTTCTTTCTCAGAATTTCCAAAGGTGCAAATCTGGTCCGAATGTGTACCTTCAGCGAGTTAAAGGTAATTTGTTGGTTATTGTACTTTATGTTGATGATCTGCTCATTACTGGTAGCACACTTACTTCAATAAACAAGCTAAAATCTGCCTTAAATCTAGCTTTTGACATGAGCGATTTGGGCTTGCTGAGTAATTTTTTGGGCTTGGAGATAGCTCAAAATTTTGATGGGATCACTATATCTCAGCAAAAATATGCTTCCGACCTATTATTGAAGTTTAATATGGCTGAATGTAAGGCAGCCCCATTCCCATTCCTCTCAGGAATCAGTCTTGAGGAGGGAGATTCCACACCGCTTGCAGATTGCAGTATGTATCGACAGTTGATTGGTTCACTACTTTATTTGACACACTCACGGCCTGATATCTCATATGCCGTGAGTGCCGTGTCAAGATATATGCAGCAGCCACATGAGCTTCATTGGAGAGCAGCCAAGCGGATCTTGCAGTATGTGCAAGGTACGAGACAGTTTGGCATACATTATGCTGCAGATTCTGAGCTAGATTTCATTGGTTTTACTGATTCAGATTGGGCAGGTGATAGCATTGATCGGAAGTCCACTTCCGGTTATGTTTTCATGATTGGTCATGGTGCTATTTGCTGGTCCAGCAAAAAGCAAGCAGCCATTGCACTTTCTTCAGCAGAGGCAGAGTATCGAGGGGCAGTCAATGCCTGCATTCAGGCAGTTTGGTTGCAGGGTATTCTTTCCGAGTTTGGTTTTGGTGGCACTACTTCGACTGTCCTATTTTGTGACAATCAAAGTGCTATCAAGATCTCCACAGATCCAGTTCAGTGGCAGAGGACCAAACACATTGAGATTCATATGCATTACATTCGACAGTTGGTGCATGACCGCACCATCATTCTGCAATATTGCCCTACTGATGAGCAAATTGCAGACATCTTCACCAAGAGCTTCACTGAGAAGAAGTTCTCTTACCTCCGTTCACTATTGGGGGTGAGTTCCATCATGGTGGAGACAGATTGATTCATTATTATGCTTTAGCTTGAGGGGGGGCTTTCTTCCCACTGGGTTTTCCCTCTTTCCTCACTTAGTTTATTTTCAGCATTTTTTGGATTATTGTATTGGGGTGACCTTTGGTCTTAGTTACCAGGGCCCCACATTATTTTTGTTGGCACATCATAGTCTAGCTTGAGGGGGGGTGTTCGGATATCCACATCATCTTTTTCAGGATCTTGCATGCAATTAGGGTTTGCATGCAGAATCTAGGGTTTGCATGCACCTGCATGCACTTGCATGCATCCCAGTCACCAGTTTGATGCCTCCAGCACCTTAGCCACCTCATTCTAGCACCCGGGAGCCACTTACTACAGAGTTTTAGCCCTCCTAGGCTGAAAGGCGCCCACTTCTCACCTACTGCCAGAGAAGGGCGCACTTGTTCACCTACCACTGCAGTTCCACTTCAGTTACACTCAGTTAGCTCCGATTCTCCCTGATTTGAGGCTAGTTTCACTCCTGACTGATTGTTTCACTTCCGTTGGACCTCCAGATTGACTAGATGACTTGTTCTGACTTCAGTTAGCCTCCCATGCGCCCCCACTGAGCCTCCCTCTCCTTAATCAGTGCTACACACTTCAGTTACACTTATTACACTCAGTTAGACTCAGATTGACACCTGGATGACTGGTTCTTGTGCATTGATGACCACCACCAATTGATGATGAGGACTCCTAGTTGGAGTCAAGCTACTCCATTCAGTGATTCGAATGGCCTACTTAGTCAATTCGAATTGCTCATTGACAGATATTGTATTCTATTGTAATTCATTCACCCTTTATGGGATATTGAGCACTGCTGCATGTTTTGCACAGTTTTACACCATATTTTCTATATTCATCTGTTGTGATTGATTTACTTGTTCATTAGATCTGCTGTGACTAATTTTACACATTATAGAGTATACAACCAGCAGACAGACATTTGCTTAAAGAGAGGAAAGGGTCAGCACAAGTACAATCCATGCATTATACATTAACTCAATAAAATCTTCTAGTTATCTTCCCAGTGCTGAAGTTAATTTACTAAACATCTACTTAAATAGGTAGTGATACGGTATACAAGAAATTTTTTAACTTTTTACAATTTTAGGGGCATTACATGAACATAGATTCTCTCGAAAATGATATCGACATCAATGCTCTGCCCAAATACTTTAAAGAAGTAAAAATGTAAACCACAAAACAAAACAATCATAGATGTAAACCCTTTATCAACAGAGCAAGCACAATTCACAAATCAATTTACCCTGACAGTGTTAGCTACAAGAAAGAGCGGGATACATCGAAATCTTTAAAACACAACATTTATAACTCAACCAAATACTTCATGATTCACCCAACTAAAAAAATTAAACCAGTACTAATCATATAAAAGAGAACAACTGTATAAACTTGTTTTTATAGAAATATGTTTAATATTTCTACAGGCTCGATAGTTTTCCACCTACGGTCAAGTTAATTTACAAATTCATCAAATGACTAACAGGCTCATAAGCAATAAACCCCACGAAAACCTTGAGCATAGTATCATTTGAATCACCCTTACATTTAGCTTTTAGCGAAGCCGAGAGGCTTCCAACAAACCCTTGTAAATCCAAATGGAAAGCCATTAACAACAAGTAGCACATCCCCAATATTTTCAAAACCCAAACAGCCACCCATAGGTGAGGGACATGTAAACTTGGGCTTACCTGAGTTTCTCTTGATGGTCTTCCTTTCCTCTAGTTCTAGACCCTGATCAAACGTTGCGCCATACTATCACAAAACAAGTCAAGAGATTAATAAATGAAACATGTTTTAATATGAAACAAACAGAGATACAAGCCACAGAGGAGAAGCACATACCTGTAGGTCACTGTGCAATGCTAGAACCCTGTCAACGCAACGAGTACACAGTCCACGCCATTGCCAAAGACCATAGCACATGGAGATCATTCCCCTCTTCCAAAATAGCATGCAAAGAGGTTTTCGAAACATGGTAAATCCCCCTTATACCTTGAGCCAGCATGGAGGGTGACCATGAGTCCTTCACATGGCACTCTTTAATGCTCCAACCACCTCCACTAGCACTTAGATCGAATACCCACTCCCTATAGTCGTTGGTTTCCTCCTTGTTGTGAATATGTATTCCTCTATGCATACATAACCTTGGTTTCAAAGTTTAAACATTTAATTTCTTGGTCAAGTTACTTTCTTTAAACAACACACTTAGCATAGGGTTGGTTCTTAGCACCTGCAAACAAAGAGTTCTTCATGTCTTAGTTCATAATGAACTAAGTAAGCCCAAGTTCATAAGAGTCCTTCATACCATTTCGTTGAGATGTTATTTAAATCTAACCACTATTTTCCCTTTAGAAGCAGAGGTAAGATAGCCACAACATTTTTAGCTTAAATGGGACTATGTTATGTGTTAAGTCAAACATCCATTATTGTTGAAATATTGTAACTTCTAAGAATATTCTATTTGTACTTTATTTGTAGATGTTTCATTCCTTCGTCAGGACCTTATTGTATATCCGGAGGTGTTTATTCTTCCGTTGGAATGTGGTAACTTGGGTTATTAGCCTTCCCTAGTGGGGTCGGCCCAGAGTCAGTTGTAATGGGGTGTTTAAGTCCCCTAGTGGGGTCGGCCCAATCAGCATTATGTTGAGTGGTTAAGTTGGGGCCGACCTAGTTAGGGTTAAAAGTCAAGTGAGGTAAAGTATAAAAAAAAGGATGTGTGATCCTCATTTAACACACACACTCACTTGTGAAACTCGTATACGATAAGGAGAGATCTACAAAGGAGGAGAAGGACCTCATGTTTGGGGATTACATCTTTGTATTTGTTGGTCATCTATATTGAGGAAGCTTTGCTGGGTTTTCTACCCCATGAGGGTTTCCTAGAATAAATTGTGTCTCTTGTGTTTATGCTGTGCTTGTTGTTCTTTCAGTGATCCTGTATATGCTATTGTTGTGAAATATAATGGAATACTGATGTTATCTATCTTAGCATATTGAATCTTAACAATTATAAACAAGTATGAAGTAATTGTTGATGTATTTGTAAATTCGGAAGATATTCTTCTATGTATTACACTTGTACTTTGTTATATGTATGATGGAGATGTATTATTCCTACAATTATAAGTGTCGTCATTTGTAATTGTAAGTGTCACAAGTGTCACAACTTATATTTGATGGGTTATTAGACCACTAGTGTGGGGTCGGCCCTGATTATATTATGTGAGCGGGTTATTAGAATTCCTTAGGAAGTCGGCCCAATTAGTTTATTGGTAGGTCAATTTAGTGTATAAATAGAGAGGTTGTGTCTCTCATTCTATTCATTCACTCATTTCTCCAACTCGCGTAGTTGAGAGAGAGAGAGTTGCGCACAAGTGGAGGAGGAGGAGTATCTACTAGAGACAACTCTTTGGGTTTGATCATTGTGATCTTGTATTGTGGCTTATTCTATCTTGGAGGAAGTTGCGGGGTTTTTCACCTTCTTGGTTTTCCCTGAGGAAACTCTGTGTCTATTGTCTCTTGTGTTTATGATTGATATGCTGTACATGTTATTCTCTCAGTGATCCTAGATAATATTGAATGAAATTATCGAAAAATTAACATGGAATCAGAGCTGACCTAAGAAGAAGGCATTATGCAGCTGCAGAAGCTAGGGCTTCTTAATTTTTGGGTTTCTATCCATAGATCATCAAAGGCAGAAGTCTAGACTGACTCTCCTAGCAAGGGTGCATCTTTCTGTCGAGACAAAATTCAATTATGAGCATTTTCAATTTTTGGCCCATCACTGCTGTGGGAAATTAGGGTTTCGAAAAAAGTTGGAATTTTTGGAATCTGAATCCACGGCTAGATGCTTCTCAAGCAAATCGAATTTTAGAGCACTAGATCAAACTTTTTGGTTGGGAAGAAGATCGGATTTGATCAAACCCTAATTTGGGATCCTGGCCAGTAGATCCGGAAGTTTCAAAGGCAATTTTGAGGGGTCAAATTTTGCAAATCTCAAAATCCAAGTATACCGAATTTACCAGCTCAGCAAGGCACATCCTTTTATCCTTTCAGAATTTTGAAATTCAATATTTGAATTTTTACGGTTTCTCTGACAAACCCTAATCCAGCTCCAGATCCAGTTTTCAACAAATCAAGTGGTAAGACCTAAAACTTTTTATTTCCATTTGAAGTACTCTTTAAGATGTCTCGCCACACCAAGCTTGAAGGAGCTGATAACTTCCAAGCCTGGAAGTATAGGATTGGGTTAATCCTAGAAGAGAATGAGTTGGACACTTACATAAGTGAAGAGGTTCCAGTTCCAGAGGGAGAAGAGGCTAAGGCCTTACACAAGAAGAACTTGGTCAAATCCAAGAGAATCATTGTTGATTCTATTAAGGACCATCTCATACCCCATGTGTCTTCCCTAAAGACACCTAAGGAGATGTTTGACTCTTTGACTAAGTTGTTTGGAGGAAAAAACATAAATCGAAAGATGACTCTGAGGAACCAATTGAAAGATCCAGAATGGAGAGACCATCCAATCCTATTTTTCTAAGGTCTCTCGAATCAAGGAACAACTTGAAGTTGTGGATGAAGTGGTGGAGAATAGAGAAATTGTCATGACCACACTGAATGGCCTACCTAGGTCATGGGACTCCTTCATCCAAGGAATCTGTGCAAGAAATAAATTGATCTCTTTCAGTAGACTATGGGAGGAATGTTCACAAGAAGAAGCTAGGCTTGTGGCCCAAGAATAAAAGATGGGAAGTGAAGATCAAGCTCTCACAGAACACACCAAGAAAAGCAAGTTCAAGAGGGAGCCATCTCACCACAAGAAATCTTCTTACTACCATCCAAAAGATAAGAAAGATTTAAGATGCTTCTCATGCAATGAGAAAGGACACATTGCTTCTAAATGTCCCAAGAGAAGGAAATAATCCAACAACAACAATAAGAAGAAGAACATCAAGAAGAGGTATCATGATCATGCTGCTGAGGATGATGAACCTCCCAAGAAGACGAATAGGGAAGAAAGTGAAGACTCTTCAAGTGAGGAAGAATATGTGTTGATCTCTATTCTCACAGGTACTATCTCACATGGATGTGATGATTGGCTTATTCATAGTGGGGCTTCCAAACACATGACGAGATTTAAAGAATCCTTTGTAGACCTATCTGAACATGAGTCACCTCACAAGGTGAAACTTGGGGATTAATATCAAAACCTATAAAAGGAAGTGGTGAAGCCTCCTACAAGTTAGACTCTGGTAAGTATTTGAAGATGAAAGATGTTCTATATGTACCTAGACTCAAGAAGAATCTTCTCTCCATATCCTCTTTGGATGCAAAGGAAATGAGAGTTGAATTTATAGATGGCCAAGTACTCATGTGGCCAAAGGGTAAGACAATAGATGATGCAGTGGTGATTAGAGAGAAGGAGGGAGGATTGTACAAGTTGAAGGGACAACCTGAACATGCCATGGTACATGAATCCATGGAGCCAAGTGAACTTTGGTATAGAAGGCTTGCACACATGCACTATAGAGCACTTCCAATTGTAAGCAAAGCAGTAGAGGGTCTTCCTGAAATCCAGTCAAAGCATGAAGGTATTTGCAAAGGGTGTGCAAAAGGAAAGAACACAAAGAAGGCATTTGCACGTAGTGAAAGCAAAGAAAAAGGAATCTTGGAGATTATCCACTCCGATGTATGCGGTCCAATGTCATCTAGTTCTTTGGGTGGGTATGTATACTATGTTTCCTTCATTGATGATTTCTCTAGGAAGACTTGGGTTTATTTCTTGAAGAATAAAGATGAAGTGTTTGATAAGTTTAAGGAATTCAAAGCCTTGATAGAAAATCAAACTGATAAGAATATCAAGACCTTCAGATCCGACAATGGCGGAGAATTCACTTCATGAGACTTCAAGAAGTTATGCAGTGATTCAGGGATTAAGAGGGAGTTGTCTAATCCTTAAAATCCACAACAGAATGGAGTTGTAGAAAGAAAGAATAGAACAATAATGGAAGTAGTACGGGCAATGATTCATGACCAGGATCTCCCTATGCACCTATGGGAAGAAGCAGCTAGGATAGCTGTATATGCGCAAAACAAAACACCTCACAAGATACTTGACAACAAGACACCCGAAGAAGCTTTCTCTGGTAAGAAACCAAAAGTTATCCATCTCAAAATATTTGGCTCTCCAGTAAACATACACATTCCAAAGGAAAAGAGGACAAAGCTAGATCCTTTAAGAAAAAAGGGCATCTTTTTGGGTTATAGTGAAAGCTTGAAGGATTACAGAATCTACTTTCCAGGGTTCAAGAAGATTGACATTAGTAGGGATGTGAATTTTGATGAAGACTCAGCATACTTCAAATCCAGGAAGACACATGTTGAAAACAATGAAGAACCAAAAGTAACCAGAATTCAAGACACCACTATGAATGAAGCAATTCTAGAAGAAGATCGTGAAATTGAAGATCCACAAGAACCTGTAGATCTACCCTATGAGAAGCACTCTCACAAGAGGAAACCTGCTTGGGCTAGAGAGCTCATACAAGATGCAAAAAGGTATGGTGTTCCAGAGGAAGAACACAAAGAAAGGAAAATGACAAGGTCACACACCAACTATGTTGCCTTGCTCTATGACATTATGAACAAAGAACCTTTCAGTTATGAAGAAGCAGCGGAAAAGAAAGAATGGAAGGATTCCAAGGTGGAGGAATACTAGTCAATCATGAATATTGATGTTTGGGATGTGGTCCCAAGACCTGAAGGGAAGTATGTTGTAACTTCCAAGTGGATCTATAAGATCGAGCATGCTGCAGATGGTAGCATAGAGAAATACAAGGTGAGGTTTGTAGATCATGGCTTCTCCCAGAAAGAGGGAATATATTATGAAGAAACTTTTGCTCCTATAGCCAAGTACACTTCCATCAAAACAGTACTTTCTCTAGCTGCAGTGATGAAGCGGAAGACACCACAGATGGATGTCAAGATAGATTTCTTGAATGGTGTAGTCGAAGAGGAAGTGTATGTGGAGCAACCACTCGGTTTTGAGACACATGACAGGGAGTCATATGTGTGCAGGTTGAAGAAAGCCTTGTATGGCTTGAAGCAAGCTCCTAAGAATTGGTATGGTAGGATAGACAACTTTCTATCTAGTTTGGGCTTTACCAAGAGTAAAGTGGATTCCAACCTTTACTACAAGGTTGAGGAAGGAAATCCTGTGATACTACTACTGTATGTGGATGACCTGTTTGTTACAGGTGAGGATGGGTTGATTGCCAACACAAAGAGGAAGCTAGCTTCCAAGTTCGAGATGAAGGACTTGGGGATGATGCATTAATTTCTAGGTATGGAGGTGTGGCAGAGTGCAGATGGAATCTTCCTTGGACAAGGGAAGTATGCAGTAGAGATCCTGAATCATTTTGGGATGATGGACTGCAAGGCCATGGCCACACCTATGGCATCGAACCTGAAGCTATTGTGTGATGCTTCATCTGAGCCGGTTGATGTCATGGTGTATCGTCAAATGATTGGGTCCTTGATGTACTTGACGAACACGAGACCGGATATTTGTTTTGTGGTGAACACATTGAGCCAGTTCCTAACGGATCCTAGACATGTTCACCTGATTGTTGTAAAGCATATTCTGAGGCACCTGAAGGGTATGGTTGACTTTGGTCTCAAGTATGATGTTAATAAAAGGTTTAACCTGGAGGGTTATGTTGATTCAGATTGGGCAGGTAGTGCTGCAGATAGGAAGAGCACTTCTAGGTGTTGCTTTAGTATGGGATCAGGTGTGATCTCTTGGTTTAGAAAGAAGCAGTGTTGCGTAGCACTGAGTACAGCCGAAGCAGAGTATGTCGTAGCTTGTTTGGCCAGTTGTGAGGTAGTTTGGATTAGGAGGCTACTGTCTGAGTTATTTGATCTCCCATTGGATGCTACTTGTATCTTCTGTGACAACCAGAGTTGTGTGAAGTTGTCTAAGAACCCAGTGTTCGATGATAGGTTGAAGCACATCGAGATCAAATATCACTATATCAGGGATATGGTGTAGAGAGGAGCATTGAAGCTCCTGTATGTTGCGATGGATGAGAAGGTTGCAGATGTGTTGACTAAACCACTAGCCAGAGTTAAGTTTGAGTACTTCAGAGAGAGGCTTGGTGTTCTTCATATAGAAGATACTTCGAGGAAGAAGTGATGGGACACATTTGATGGAGCCATTCCAAGCATGGTGGTAGGAGGATCCTTCCCATGGCTGTGGATGTAAGCGTTGTGTAATGAGCATCAAGACGATGCTCCAGATGATATGCATCAAAATGATGCTATGATGATGATTAGGATGATCATATGAGATGATATACATCAGGATGATGCTATGATGATGATCAGGATGATCATATGTGATGATATGCATCAAGACAATGCTATGATGATGATCAGGATGATCATATGTGATGATATGCATCAAGACGATGTTGTGAAGATGATCAGGATGATCATGTGATGATGATGTACATTAGGGTGATGTATTGTATGATGATTAAGATGATCATGTGATGATGATGTACATCAGGATGCTATACGGTATGATGATGATCAGGTTGATCATTAGCATCAGGATGATGCTCCGTGCGAGGATGATCAGGGGTATCATGAGTTTCAGAATGATACTCAGAGGTTGAGGATATGTGGCAGTTTGTGCAAATAGCATAGAAAAGATCATGGGAGATCCTATATTCTGTGCTAGGATGCTCTTTCAAGGTTTTTCTAGGGAGGCATGTAATCAGTAATGGAGATCCGATAGGTTGTGCTATGTGCTCGTAATAAGTCCTATGATGCTCTTTAGATATCTTGTCGATCGTGCTTAGGCACGTAAACTGATCCTGGGATATTCTTGTAAGGTTTTTCCTAATCACATGTAATCAGTCCTGGAGATCCAATAGGTTGAGCTGTGTGCTTGTAATAAGTCCTGGGATGCTCTTTAGAGAATCTTGTCGGTTGTGCTGAGGCATGTAAACTGATCCTGGGATACTCTTTAAAGGTTTTGTGAAGGGATGCATGTAATTAGTCCTGGGAGATATTTTCGGTTGTGCTTAGGCACGTAAACTGTTCCTGGGATAATCTTGTCAGTTTTTGCATATGCACATAATTAGTCCTAAGATACCACCTCTATCAGATCACTCGCGGAGATGATGAAGACCTACAGGAGGCTAGGCCTACATCCAGCATGAAAAAGGGCTGGCTCTGTAGAACTTCCTATGACGAGATGAATTATGAGATAGCCCAGTGATCGAGATGCCGAGTACAGCAGCAGTGATGATGATGATACTCTGTGATCTAGTGATGATGATCCAGCTCCAGAATTGAAGACTTGTGGCGCTATGTATTGATGACCTGTGTAGAAAGAATACCTTCCTAGTTAAGAGGGAGTGTTGATGTATTTGTAACTTCGGAATATATTCTTCTATGTATTACACTTGTACTTTGTTATATGTATGATGGAGATGTATTATTCCTCCAGTTAGAAGTGTCGTCATTTGTATTTGTAAGTGTCACAAGTGTTGCAAGTGTCACAACTTATATTTGATGGGTTATTAGACCACTAGTGTGGGGTCGACCCTGATTATATTATGTGAGTGGGTTATTAGACTTCCTTAGGAAGTAGGCCCAGTTAGTTTATTGGTAGGTCAATTCAGTGTATAAATAGAGAGGTTGTGTCTCTCATTCTATTCATTCACTCACTTCCCCAACTCGCATAGTTGAGAGAGAGTTGCGCACAAGTGGAGGAGGAGTATCTGCTAGAGACATCTCTTTGGGTTTGATCATTGTGATCTTGTATTGTGTCTTATTCTATCTCTAAGGAAGTTGCGGGGATTTTCACCTTCATGGTTTCCCCCGAGGAAACTTTGTGTCTATTGTCTCTTTTGTTTATGATTGATATGCTGTACATGTTATTCTCTTAGTGATCCTAGATAATATTGAATGAAATTATCAAAAGATTAACAGTAATTAGACAGAACAGAAAAATAAAAACCAGTGCAGTATACAAGAAACATCATCATATAAATAAATGACATAAATATCACCATAAGAAAATAAGCCACCATGTATTAATCAATGGAAGAAATCCATATCAAGAATACAAGTATCTTTCTTAATAAGATTACGCAGTGCTGAAGTTAATTTTAAATGAACCTTAGATCTTAATGATTTTATCAACCCATACACAAAAAAATTTATTTTCGGATTTAAGGGACATTACAGGAACCTATCAATCGTGCATCCTTATTGTTGCTGCAACATCCTTCCCCAAATTTTTTGAAAATGTTAGGGCCCCTCCTTCTACACTTTTTTAACAATTTTTTCTCTTTCCTTTTTGAAGCTTATCCTGCTCCAACTTGAAAAAACTTCAACATTTGTTTCCCAAATAAGTTTCTCAAAAAATTGTTTTTCTAAAGGCAAAGTTATCTTTAGCCTTCGGCGCAAGTTTTAACCATAAATCTCCCGCCTTCGGCGCAAGTTTCGATCATAATACTATTGTCTTCGGTGCAAATCGTAAACCTAACTCTACCTCTTCGGTGCAAATCTTAACCGTATAATTCGACCATTTTATGGTCCTCTCTCACGCAATTGTTAAACTTAAACTTGGCCACTCGTGGCACAAGTCCTAAGAATAATTCGGCTGACATTGGCGCAGGTTGTACATCTATTTTGGCTGCCTTTTAGGTGTAGGATTTATCCATAGCCCAGCCGGCCATGGCGCAGAATTTAACTCTAAATTTGTCGACGTGAAAGCTCTTTTGCTCCTTTTTGTTTGGTCCAAATTAGCGCATGTTTTTTATAGGCACAAGCATTATGACTAAAACCCCGCCGATGTGAAATACTTATCCCTAAGAGCGCCACTTCCATCACTGTGCCTCGCTGTTTGATGTAGCTTCCAGGTTGCAATTTTGAGCTTAAGTATGCCGCTCGTTGCGCCATTTCTAGCCCCAGAAACCCCGATGGAGCTTTATCTCCGGTAAAACCCATCACCATGGATTTTTAGCACAAAATCACCGCTATTTGCGCAGAAGCTTAGCATTGCGATTGCTGCTATAGTGCTTCCGATCTTTTTTGGGGACATGCGTAGATACGAAATTGGTGAAGCCATTAATATCACCCTATGTGGAGTTAAGTGTCGTTCAGCTTGAGCCCCATGCTCACCAACTCGTCAGCCTATCGTCTGTGAGACATTAATGCTTCCCCTATACAAATGCATTGAACAAGATTTGGGAGATCATTTCACCATTGCGTTGGGTCACTGTGTGGACTGTCGCTCGTCTCGAAATGCCCTCTAGCCACCAGAAGCTACTGCAAGGTTGACAGGTAGGTGTTCTACCCCTGCCCGTTCGTTTCAAGTGGAAGCCGATTGACGCTTCAAATAGTAAAGCTGTGTTCTAACACCAAACGCCCTTGGACATATTGAAGGATTTCTCTTTGGCCCGCACCATTAGTATTTCACATAGCCATACGTTTGCTTTCATTAACTAACGACAGTGAAATAATGTTTGCATTGCATTTTTTTTCAATGAACTCTCGGTCTTGTGAAAACGCACATTCTAGTTGTTTCCATGAATATGATACTAATTGTTTTTTAAACTTTCAACTTTATGTGCAACAACATGTTTGGGAAGGGGTATCGCATTTAATAGTTGCTTTTTGAAATTCACCGGATCCCTTATTTGTGCTACCTTGCTCGTTGTAGGTTTTGACATGCTTAGGAAATCTGGCCGGTGCAAAGCTAAGCTCGTGGAGTCAGACTTGGACATAGAAATAGAACAAGAAGCCAGGCAGAAATAGGAGGCCAATGCTGCTAGAGCTCAGCAAGAATAGGAAGCAGAAGCCAAGAAAATAGAGGATGAGAGAATCCAAGCAGAGGAGGCTGCTAAGAGGATCAAACTAGAAGAAGCCAAGAGATTACAAGACATGAAGGAGAAAGCCAGAGAGAAGCGGCTAAACTAGCAGAATTAGCAAGACTGTAGGAAAAAAAGGAGGCAGCCGAATTAGCAGAGGTGGCAAGGCTGCAAGCAGAAGAAGAAGTCAGAAAGGAAAAAGACCAAGGTCCGTCTAATCCGCGACCCATGGAATTAGATCTGCCAAAGAAAGACCCACCAGGGATAGCTGATACTGGAGTTGTTCCTACTGATGAATTAGCACTAACCTTGTACAAATCCCAAGCAGTAGCGCCAAGTGGCAAACCTGGATTTCGTTTATTTTCATGAAAGGAAGAAGGCTATTATTGGTAGATCGGTTAAGAAAATGGACAAGCATAGCTGGAATTTATTTTAGTTACATATTTTGTAAAAGGACAACTCTATTATTAATTTTGTCTTATTAGTCACTAGAAGACAAAGTTTTTTTTCCCTCCTAGGTTTAGGTTTTGGGAAAAGGAAAACATTGTAAATCTATAAATAGACAGACAAAAGAGAAGGAAAGGACTTTTGGCAGGTTGGAAAGACATTCTCTGTCTTGTACGTAGAATACTTTACTGCATGTATGAGGAAATCTTTTTTGGCCTAATGAAAGCTTGGAGGACTGCGTTTTGCCAGAATAACGTGTCAAATATCTGTTTGGGCTATCCCTTGCTACATTTACACGTCTTTTGTGAGATCTTTCCTTACTTCAATGCGAATTATTTCCAGATGTGACAAATGTTTCTCATAGATTTATTTCTGTGCAATTAATGTTTACTTCAAATGAGCAATTGGAATGTTTAATTTGAATCAGAGTTACCTTTGAGATCTTTTATTTTCTGTTGGAAAAGACATCTTTATGGTTGAACGGATATCTATGAAATATTTGGGTGCTTTCTTTCAGGTCATTGCTCATATCTTCATTTTGCTCCTTGCAATTATAGAATAGTTTTGCTTACACATTTTTAGATTAATTTAGCTTAATTGCATACACTTAGCTTAGGGAACTTGCATATCATCTTTAAAATAAAATCACAAAAAATGGTGGATTGGGCCGCAATCGGTGGAAATATTGAGGATCTTTAAATGTTACGGTAGCTAGAACCGTTAACCGGACGGATTCCCCACACCAAATGGTGGACAATCTAATTGGGATTGTTTACCGAGGAGAATCACTTGCTGCTTGATGCTGTGATTTTCGAGGCATCAACAGTTTTTGGCGCTAGAAGGAGGGCCACCAGTGCATGGCTAGCAGAAGAAATCTCTTCGTTATAAGAAATCCCACTGAAGACCCGTTTGAAACAACTATCCCAGAAGATCTAGATCTGGAATCAAGAAATCAAGAAGATCCCAATCCTGAGGGTGAGCAACAAGAAATGTTGTACGCTGTGCCTTTTGTGGAAGTATCAAATTTAAGAAGACATACCCGGGCTTATGTTAGGCAGCTCAGTGGTTTAAACACAATTCCCCTACTTCCCAGAAGAAACGCCTCCAGGGGGGAAACACAATATACTAGAGACGCAGTGCTGGTACAAAACTTAGAAGAGTTGGTAGATTTATCTTTGGAAGAGATCACAGAGCCTTTGGGGGAAATCAAACTCGAAACCTCTCTAGAGCTACGTACCCCAAACAATTCTCCTCCTCATACTCCATGGAACTCTCCACCGCATACACCACAGGACTCTCCCTGGAGAGCCATGGTTGTACCCACTTGGAGAGCAAAGGGGGCATTAAATCTAGTTGGACCATTTCATGATCTGCCTAAAAAACCAGAGAAGGTTTTTCCTAAGTATGACCCAGGAAAGGGGATCATCGCTGAAGATCACCTAAAACGTTTTTACTTAACCTTGAATCTTTTAAACGTAGAACATAAAGATGTAGTTTGTCGACTGTTTCCTTACACATTCGAACCTAAAGTCTCCTCCTGGTACTTTAGCCTGCAAGCTAGTTCAATATTTGACTGGGAAGACTTTGAGAAATGTTTCTTAAAGAAGTATGGAAACCAAAAGACTGTAGCCACTCTAATGAAATAATTGTTGTCCATGATAATGGAGAAGAAGGAGAAGGTTTAGGAATTTAACCAAAGATTCACCACTCCGCTGAATAATTTCAATGACGCTGCAAGGCCTGCTAAGGAATCATTAGTTGAGTACTATACAACAACTCTTGACTCTCCAATAGCCATGTTTGTTAAAAGAGCAAATAAAACTACCTTAATAGAAAACTTTGAAGAAGCAAAGAAGGTAGAAGAAGAGGCAGACAACATTGCTAAACATGCTCTAGATATGGAAGCAAAGCAGCCTGCTAAGAATCCTTTTCTATTGACTAAAAATAAAGAAGAACCGTCAACTGATATGGAAAACATGGTAAAAATGATGCAAAAGCTTTCAAACAAAATTGTGGACTTAGAAAGGGACAAGGCAGCCAACACTTCCAGGAAACCGTTTAAGCCTTACTATAAGAAAAGAGAAGAGGGTGGACAACCGCCTCCACCCATAAATAGTTCTGTTGTGCTAAATTTAAACGAGGTAGGTATGGACCATTTCTGTACTTTCCATCAGGAACAACACTCAGAAAAAACTTGTCCACAATGGATAAATTCAATGAGCCTAGTGATGAACCAAATGCTTGATGCAGGAATATTAGATCAGGCAGATCTGTAGGAAGAGCAAATTCCTAAATAGGAAGAACCCACCCCCAATACAACAATGGTCCTCTGGGATTGGACACCTGCGCAAGAACTTTCTTCCGAGGATCTCACTGGGGAAACTCAAACAGCATCTATCAATGTCACCACTAGGAGTAAAAGCCCCTTACCTGATCAAACCATAGATGTTCGCAAGGAAAAATTCATGAAGGAGTTACCAAAAGACACATAACTGTAATTCCATAATAGCCCAAGGCAATCCCACAACAGCCCAAGGCTGGCCCAGCATCTACAAAAGACCCAACTGCTGGATTAACCAAACAACAAAGTATTACTTTAAACAAAGCAGAAAATCAGCCGAAAATTTCAAAAGCATGTGATATGGGGTATGATGTAATTCAGGGCATCAAGAAGGCTAAAGCCAATGTGTCCATATTTGACATGTATAGTCTACCCCAGCAGAGAAAGAAATTGCTAGAAGCTTTTGACCCACAAACTAGTCCTTCATCTGAAAATACAAAAGACAATCCTGAAATTAACGAAGGCAGTATTGGCGGGAAGTCTAAATCACAAACTCTGCCTTTCCTCTTAACTTTTGAAATCTTTAATCTTAATATGCATAACTGTTTGGTAGATTCCGGTGCTAGTTCAAATCTCATGCCTCTGTCAATCTGCAGAAATATTAATGGGCAACCAATTCCCTACCCATCCTAGATTATACAGTTGGACAGGACTGCAGTTAAAGTGATTGGTGAAATGAAGGACGTGCTTATTCGGATTTTAGAAAACCCTAGGGTATGTTAGTTCATGGATATAATGGTAGTTGATATTCCTAAGGCTTATGGCTTTATTTTAAGCAGGGACTGGTCTACGAAACTCAATGGTTACTTTGCAACAGACTGGTCTCATATGTGGCTGCCTTATTAGAATAGGAAAAACCAGATTAAGATACTAAGGGAACCGCACATGAAACAAAATGTAAGTCAGTTAGAAGAAAAAAATGAGGCTCTGGTTTTCTCGTCTTCAATTTTGGGAAACTATTTCTTAGAGATTGAACCAGGAAATTATCAAGCACAAGATGCTAGCCGTGATTTAGATGAACAGCCTGATCTCCTTCATTTTTCTTGGACTGATAATATTGATTGTAACATAGTAGGATTAGTCACTAACTTAGATGTTAATGATGCTAATTTAGTTAAAGAAGAAAATGTCTTTTGGATTCTTTACTTTGATGGCTCCAAAACTCAAGAAGGATCAGGAGTCAGTTGTGTGTTAATTGACCCCGCAAGAAACAAGCATTTTTTATCTTGTAGGTTAGAATTTGAATGTACTAACAATACAGCAGAGTACGAAGCTCTAATCCATGGATTAAAGAAATCCATTGGTTTTAATGTCAAATACTTGAATGTCTTCGGTGACTCAGAAATAGTTGTCAGGCAAGTGAGAGATACAATTCACTGTCTTTCTCCTTACTTAAAAGGTTATCAATATGAGGTTTGGAATTTGCTTTCATACTTTGATGCTTTCAATATAAATTTCATTCCTAGGCTGGAAAATGCTGCAACTGATTTGTTGGCTACTTCCACCTCCAGATTAGTTCCTACTAATAACAAATGCTCCATTGAATTGATTTTCAGGCCATCTATACCAGATAATATTACCAATCTCAGAGTATTTGATGATGATGATCAAATCATTAGCTTTCTGACGAATGAAGATGTCTTCCAAGAAGCCATAATAGATGAGGAAAAGCATGATTCAGACCTTCAAAGCAAAGACATTGTTAAAGGGAATTTCATGCCTAAAGGAGTCAGATCTCTCGAAGCTCTGTTTGATTTGCAGAGCAAATTCAAGAGGCCAATTAATGCTAAAACTCATAGCTCCTCTATGACGCATGAATTGATTAATCTGGGTACAGAGGCTGGACCAAAATATGTCCATCTTGGTAAATGTTGCTCGCCATGCGAGAGAGATAAGTTCATCAAACTCTTTAGGAAATATAAAGATGTTTTCGCATGGATGTATGATGATCTGAAAACATATGATACCCGCACTATTCAGCACGTTATACCAATGAAGGCAGGCGCTAAGCCATTTCAGCAGCAATTAAGAAGAATGCATCCTACTCTCGAGCCTCTGATTCAAAAGGAGTTGAAGAAGTTACTAGATGCAAAGATTATTTTTAAAGTCTGGCACTCAGAATGGGTTGCTAATTTAGTTCCCGTAAGGAAGAAGTCTGGAGAAATAAGACTTTGTGTAGATTTCAGAAATTTAAACAGAGCCTCTGATAAGGATAATTACCCCGTTCCTCCAATGGAACAAATTCTGCAGATGGTATCAAGATCAGAACTGTTTTCTCTTCTAGATGGTTTCTCCGGTTACAATCAAGTGTTGGTGGCAGAAGAAGACCGTCTTAAGACTACCTTCCACACTAAATGGGGAACATTCGCATACCGAAGAATGCCTTTTGGCTTGATAAATGCAGGGGCTACCTTCCAGCGAGCAATGGATATTACTTTCCGAGGTCTGGGTGGTCAGTGTGTAGTGGTCTACTTGGATGATGTGACAGTTTTCTCAAAGAAGAGGGAAGATCATGCTTTCCATCTGAAGCAGATTTTTGAGCGTTGCAGAAAGTATGGTATCTCATTAAATCCTAAGAAAGTGTCTTTGCTGTGCTTGAAGGCAAACTATTGGGTCATATCATTTCGAAAAGAGGAATCTCAATAGACCAAGAGAGAGTCCAGGCTATCAATAAAATTCCCATGCCCCACAACAAAAAATCTATGCAGTCATTTATGGGCACAATCGGCTTTGTTCGGAGGTTCATTCTGGATTTTGCTTAGGCAATTAAACCCCTGTAGCAAATGATTAAGCAGAATGTACAATTCAAGTGGACTGATGTGGAGAAAGTAGCCTTTACAGAGATTAAAGCTGCTATAGTTAATGCTCCTTCCTTACGAAGTCCATATTTTGACAAAGATTTAATCATCTACACTTTTGCTTCGGATGACTCTCTCGCGCCTGTGCTTACTCAAAAGGTAGAACCTACGGATGAATACCCAATTTCTTTTATGAGCACTGGTTTGCAAGGCGTTGAGCTAAATTATCCTGTTGTAGACAAGCAGGCATATGCCATGTTCAAAGCGGTTAAGCAGTTCAGACCTTATATTTTGAAGAATAGGACTAAGGTTATATTTCCCCACCCTACGGTCAGATCGTTGTTCGTTCAAAAAGAGTTGGGGGAAAGGAGAGGAAATTGGGTCACTGCTCTTCAAGAGTATGACTTAGAATTCAAGCCTGCAACCATCATTAAGGGGCAAGGGTTGTGTAAGTTACTAACTGAGCATCCGGTTGATGAAGAGCAAAATTGGGAAAATGAAGCGGAACTAAACATGGTTGATGTATGCTCTATTTTTACAGCTCTTGAATCTTGGTATAGGGATCTGGTGCATTATTTGTAGCAAGGATATTTTCCAGAACACTCGATTTCTAAGCAAAGAAGGGCACTATGCCTCAAGTCAGCTACTTATCAGATCATTGACGGAGTACTCTTCAAAAAGAATTATGATGGCATTTTTCTCCACTGTTTGGAGAAAGAAGATGATGATAACTTTGTGGAAGAAATGCATGATGGCCCTGTTGGAGGTCATTATTCTGGAGATACTACAGCTCATAAAATTCTCAGAGCAGGGTATTATTGGCCAACTCTTTTCAAATATGCTCACACTTACACCCGGAAATGTGATGTATGTCAAAGAAGTGCTGGAAAATTGGCCAAGGCAGTAGGACCTTTGCAACCGATCATTATTTCAGAGCTGTTCGAGCAGTGGGGCATAGATGTCATCGGTGAGATAAACCCGAATTCTTCACTACATCACCGATATATTCTAACAACTATGGATTATTTTACTAGATGGGTGAAATCCATCCCACTGCGTAAGATTAATGAAGATACAGTTATCAACTTCCTGGAGGAAAACATCATAGCCAAGTTTGGGGTTCCAATTTCCCTAGTCTTTGATAATGCGTCTTATTTTTCATCTTTTAAGATAAATGATTTTGCTTATGAGAAAGGAATCAAATTACATTACTCAGCCAATTACTCAGCCAATAAAAATCTCATTCGAATCCCAAAAAAAATTGTCATTGAAAATCAAAGAAGCTGGCATATAGCCCTTCCAAATGCCTTGTGGGAAGACCGAGTTACACCCAAGCGCGCCTTAGGAGTTTCTCCATTTACCCTAGTTTATGGTAAAGAAGCCATCCTTCCACCTAATATTTTGCTCCCATCCCTGCAATTAGCCCAGGCATCTAGAGGTTCTAATAGTCAAGTCTTACAATCAAGAATCGATACCCTACTGAAGCTCGAGGAATCCCGGCTTAAAGCCAAAGATCATTTCCGCCAGCACCAAGACATAGTCAAGAGGTGGTTCGATAAAAGAAAGTCGGGCAAGCGGGATTTTGAAATAGGTGACTTGGTTCTCAAGTGGGATCACCCACACGAGGGTAAGGGAATGCATACTAAGTTTCAACATCTATGGGTCGGTCCATATCTAATTTCCGAAAAAATTGGCCCATCTACTTACAAGCTAAATGACCTCCAAGGAGAGGAAGTAACCCTTCCCCTCAATGGCCTCGCCTTGAAGCAATACTTTGCGTAGTCTCATTTGAGACCTTTTGTACATAAATAAACAGTTTCTTTTGCTTCGTTTATTTTCTTTTCTTGTTTTCTTGTTACGAACAGTTTAAGTAGTTTGGTTTGTTATAGATAGTCTTCTCCTTCCTGTTTGTTTTGCTCTTTTCTTCACTTCACTTAATAAATCCCACCTCAACTATTGACATAGTTGCAGGACAGAACTCTGAGCAAAATCGAAGTCTTGAAAGACAAAATTTCATACATAAAGAAAATATAGCTCTGTGACTTCGCCTTCACTGATCAGCCATTAGGAATGTAGAGAGCTTTTCCTGTTTGGTCAGAATAACCCTAGTTAAATGACTAATGATGCAATATTTCTCTCTCACTATCTTAAGGCTCCACCCACTTTAACATTGATGCCTATCTTGAGATTTTTGCTATTAATGGACCCATAGAAAGGAAGCATCTTTCACAGGTGTATAGTATTTAAAATGATCCCATACTACAAATGAAATCCCAAAGAGATCATGTCAACGAGTTTGATTTCCAGAAATTCTCGCCTCAATTAAAGCATGGCCGAGATCAAGTGAAATGATCAATCTATAGAGTTGTTCAAGTAACGCAGCCCAAGCAAGGTTCTTCTCTGTCTGTGAAGCTTGATAATCAAATAAAAAAGAAAATCTCTTGCTCACACAAAAGGACATTATGGGTTGAAGAACCCAGATCAAAATATTGAAATTTTAAGCAACTTATTTCTGGAAGGCTCGAACGGCTAAACCTGTCAATTCAAGGGACATCCGAAAGAGATGCAATTAGTATGGGAATGAGGAACAAACAAATACACCTGTGAGACATTGTTACGATCTTGTGGAGTCCTCTTTTAGTCAAAACACCATAAGGACAGATCTTAAGAAAATTAACTCCATATCATGGCCTTGAGAGAGTTTGAAGGAAGTATAGGTCTTAGCCTCCTTTTCCCATAAGACCAATATGATTAACAGATCACTACATTCTTAGAGGTTGAACTGAGGGGCATTTTGTTACACTTGAAGCTACTAATTTAAAAGTCATTCTGATCATGATGAATTTTTGTTTCAGAGATCTGTGTTCGCCAGCGAATTGCCAATTGTTGTTGCTGCAACATCCTTCCCCAAATTTTTTGAAAATGTTAGGGCCCCTCCTTCTACACTTTTTTAACAATTTATTCTCTTTCCTTTTTGAAGCTTATCTTGCTCCAACTTGAAAAAACTTCAACATTTGTTTCCCAAAGAAGTTTCTCAAAAAATTGCTTTTCTAAAGGCAAAGTTATCTTTAGCCTTTGGCGCAAGTTTTAACCATAAATCTCTCGCCTTCGGTGCAAGTTTCGATCATAAGACTACCGTCTTCAGCGCAAATCGTAAATCTAACTCTGCCTCTTCAACACAAATCTTAACCGTATAATTCGACCATTTTTTGGTCCTCTCTCGCGCAATTGTTAAACTTAAACTTGGCCGCTCGTGGCGCAAGTCCTATGACTAATTCGACCGACATTAGCGCAGGTCATAGATCTATTTTGGACACCTTTTAGGCACAAGCTTTATCCATAGACCAGTCGGCCATGGCACAAAATTTAACTCTAAATTTGTTGACCTGAAAGCTCTTTTGCTCCTTTTGGTTTGGTCCAAATTAGTGCATTTTTTTTATAGGCGCAAGCGTTATGACTAAAACCCTGCCGATGTGAAATACTTATCCCTAAAAGCGCCACTTCCATCATTGTGCCTCGCTGTTGGATGTAGCTTCCGAGTCGTGCTTTTAAGTTTAAGCACACTGCTCATTGCGCAATTTCTAGCCCTAGAAACCCCGACGAAGCTTTATCTCTGGTACAACCCATCACCATGGATTTTTAGCACAAAATCACTGCTATTTGCGTAGAATCTTAGCATTGCAATCACCGCTATAGTGCTTCTGATCTTTTTTGGGGACATGCACAGATACGAAATTGGTGAAGCCATTAATATCACCCTGTGCGGAGTTAAGTGTCGTTCAGCTTGAGCCCCGTGCTCACCAACTCGCCAGCCTATCGTCTATGAGACATTAATGCTTCCCCTATACAAACGCATTGAACGGGATTTGGGAGATCATTTCACCATTGCATTGGGAGAACATAGCTCTCCATTCGCCATTGGGTCACTATGTGGACTGTAGCTCGTCTCGGAATGCCCTCTAGCCACCAGAAGCTACTGCAAGGTTGATAGGTAGGTGCTCTACCCCTTCCCGTTTGTTTCAAGTGGAAGTCGATTGACGCTTCAAATAGTAAAGTTGTGTTCTAACACCAAACGCCCTTGGACATATTGAAGGATTTCTCTTTGGCCCGCACCATTAGTATTTCACATAGCCATATGTTTGCTTTCATTAACTAACGACAATGAAATAATGTTTGCATTGCATTTTTTTTCAATGAACTCTTGGTCTTGTGAAAACGCACATTCTAGTTGTTTCCATGAATATGCTGCTAATTGTTTTTTAAACTTTCAACTTTATGTGCAACAACATATTTGGGAAGGGGTATCGCATTTAATAGTTGCTTTTTGAAATTCACCGGATCCCTTATTTGTGCTACCTTGCTCGTTGCAAGTTTTGACATGCTTAGGAAATCCGCCCGATGCAAAGCTAAGCTCGTGGAGTCAGACTTGGACGTAGAAATAGAACAAGAAGCCAAGTAGAAACAGGAGGCCAATGCTGCTAGAGCTCAGCAAGAACAGGAGGCAGAAGCCAAGAAAATAAAGGATGAGAGAATCCAAGTGGCAGAGGCTGCTAAGAGGATCAAACTAGAAGAAGCCAAGAGATTACAAGACATGAAGGAGAAAGCCGAGAGAGAAGCAGCTGAACTAGTAGAATTAACAGGACTGCAGGAAGAAAAGGAGGCAGCTAAATTGGCAAAGGTGGCAAGGCTGCAAGTAGAAGAAGAATTCAGAAAGGAAAAAGAGCAAGGTCCATTTGATCCGCGACCCATGGACTTAGATCTGCCAAAGAAAGACCCTCCAGGGATAGCTGATACTGTAGTTGTTCCTACTGATGAATTAGCACTAACCCCGTACAACCCCAAGCAGCAGCACCAAGTGGCCAACCTGGATTCCATTTATTTTCATGAAAGGAAGAAGGCTATTATTGGTAGATCGGTTAAGAAAATGGACAACCACAGCTGGAATTTATTTTAGTTACATATTTTGTAAAAGGACAACTCTATTATTAGTTTTGTCTTATTAGTCACTAGAAGACAAAGTTTTTTTTTCCCTCCTAGGTTTAGGTTTTGGGAAAAGGAAAACATTGTAAATCTATAAATAGACAAATAGAAGAGAAGGAAAGGACTTCTGGCAGGTTGGGAAGACATTCTCTGTCTTGTATGTAGACTACTTTACTGCATGTATGAGGAATTCTTTTTTGGACAAATGAAAGCTTGGAGGACTGCGTTTTTCCAGAATAACGTGTCAAATCTCTGTTTGGGCTATCCCTTGCTACGTTTACACATCTTTTGTGATATCTTTCCTTACTTCAATGCGAATTATTTCCAGATGTGACGAATGTTTCTCATAGATTTCTTTATGTGCAATTAATGTTTACTTCAAATGAGCAATTGGAATGTTTAATTTGAATCAGAGTTACCTTTGAGATCTTTTATTTTTTGTTAGAAAAGACATCTTTATGGTTGAACGACTATCTGTGAAATCTTTGGGTGCTTTCTTTCAGGTCATTGCTCATATCTTCATTTTTCTCCTTGCAAGGATAGAATAGTTTTGCTTACACAGTTTTAGATTAATTTAGCTTAATTGCATACACTTAGCTTAGGGCACTTGCATATCATCTTTAAAATAAAATCACAAAAAACGGTGGATCGGGCCGTAATCGGTGTAAAGATTGAGAATCTTTAAATCTTACGGTAGCCGGAACCGTTAATCGGACGGATTCCCCACACCAAATGGTGGACAATCTAATTGGGACTGTTTACCGGGGATAATCCCTTGCTACTTGATGCTGTGATTTCCGAGGTATCAACAATCCTGCAACAACTGAATATGTTGCAAGTCATCCAAGTTAAAGTCATCTAGCCACGAGGTATTCACAAAAGATCTCAGCAATTGTCTATGATGCTTAGGTCTCTAGAAGAACTTGTTCATCCATAGGCTATATGAGATACCAATAAACAAGATTCCATCAAATAACTTACATATAGAATATTGAAAAATAAATAGTGATGCACTCAAAGGTCGATCAAACCTTATCGGCACATCCTCGAGAAACTCTACGAAAATATCGGGTGCAGATTGCACAACATATTCTATAACACCCTGCATAAAACATATTGCATCAACGATTTAATATATTGCATCAATAAGTGAATATATTTTTCCTTCCATTAATATAAATATAGTAGATGATGGTAAATTAAAAATATTTACATTACCTGCAATGGTGATAAACCAAAATTGTATGAATCATTGATTGTTGCATTTACTTCAGTCTCTTGAGCAATACCCAATAGTTATAGAAATGCTTTCCCCGATACTAGTTGCACACTATTTTTTTAAACAAATCAAAGTTGTAATTTAAAATTTAATAAAGTATTTGAATAATAATGGATTTACACATCCGATGAATCCACTGTATCGAATCTCCAATGAAGGCATGTAGCAGATGCTACCATAAGACGAGCATGGATGAGGCATCATATGTCACTCTGTACTGTGTTCCCGTGCTCTTTTGGGTGTCTCTAGATTCTCATGATAACCACCAGATGACTTCTCATCACCATGACCCCCACTATGTGCCTCCTAACCACCACCAGATGAAGATGATGCTCCCCCCTTAGATGATCCCCCAACTTTCTGGCTCTCAACAAAAGTTCCATGATGAGCCAACATCTTAGTTAACTATAGAAATTCCCCCTGTGTCTCATCCAACACGCTAGGTGCAAGAGGGTATAAATAGGGAGATGGGATATCAAGAGAGAGGAGGGCGACGTACACATTTGGGATCATCCCTAGCATGCTCTCTATCCTCGAGAATCCCTCCTCCCACCCCATGGAACTCTAAAATGTCAAAGTAATTGACATGCTTGTGGAGTATAAATTTAGCGTACAAATTCCGCAGCAGATACAAAAGTATTTCTCTATTTCCGTGTGGGTCTTCATCAAATACCATATACCACCTGTCCATCCAATTTTATTTGATACTTTGTTCTACGCACTAGTCAATGGATATATGTGCTCTATTGGTCAAAGGAACATGGCCAGTGCCACGGTCTTGAAAGAGGGAATAAATTTGGTGTTTAGTTATTTTCAATCTTTTTTTTCCTTGGTAACTAAGACCATTTGCATAAAATTTCCTCTTGGACTCCTTATAAGAAGTAATGTTGTACAATGTTCCTTGGGCATTAGCAATTTTGTAAGTGATGGTATCAATGGCTACCCCAAAAGAATAACGTAGTTCATCTCCCCCCTTAAAGGTAGCACTAAGTCATCTCAAAAACCCCAATTGAGATAGTATCTACACATTTCTATCATTCATTTGTTGTTGTGGTGGGCTTTGATGTTCTTATTGCAGTGGAGGGTTTGTTGTTCTTCTGGCTAAGGAGGGATTTGTTGTTCTTATTGCGGAGGGATTTGGTATTCTTCTTCAATAATTACTTGGTTTCCTTGTAGAGGGATTTCTTATTCTTCTTCAACATCAATTAGGTTTTTAGAATGATTTTTTTGAGGGTTTGGGTTTTGTGCATGAATGGTTTCTTCGGGATTGTGTGGTTCCATGGAGATTATGTTGTTTTAACACAATAATTTTTTTAAATTTGATTGAAGATCTACAAATGTCCATAGAAATTAAAAAAAATTAAATGGAATTTAACAGCAAATTGGACAAGAAACATACCTTGAATGATGCCCAAATGAGGTGTAAAGGCCACTAATCCATTCTAGATCTAGTGATGGTGTGAAGATGCTCAAAATGCTCTTGCGTTATATCTTGCCTCCGCTATTTTGTTACCTCAATTCGCAAATTCAGACTGAAACGACCATTCGGCCCCCTTTTTTATTAGTACATAACGCATATGTGTTATAACACATATGCGTTATTTTAATTTCGCATTTCCATAACGCAAATGCGATATATCGCATATGTGTTATTTTAATTTTTCATTTCCATAACGCATATATGTAATATGTCGCATATGCGTTTTTTGGGATATGCGTTATATTATTTTGCAATTTCAGAACGATGCATATGTGATATGTCACACATGAGATATATTGGATATGTGTTATAACACATACTCGTTTCTTACAATTAGTTATGGTTACAGGCTCGGATTTCACTGAGCCTGGACCTAATAATGCAAGTGCGGTTATGAAATCCATAACGAGCCCGCATTTACAGAATCCATGATGGCATAAAAAATTGGACACGACTTCGTACGACCATCCTCTAACAATGGGTTACAATACACAACTATGCAAATACCATAATTAACATTATCTAATATCATTAACAAAAATATTATCACATTCTATTGGCTCTTAAACCCATCATTAACTATACCAAAATTAGTCTAACTATTCAATTAACCAAATCAAAATTAACCCTAACATGCTCATAACCATAAATGTAATCGAACAACTATCTGGAATATCATACGATGCGCAGTGGTGCCACAGGGTTGGAATTTAAAATCCAGGTCACTCATCAAATCTGATGATTAGAACCCTTTTACGAAAAGTTTTGTACATTTTAAGCTTATTCCTTGATGGTTTATTGTTATTGTAATTTGTAACCGTATTTGACGGGCAAATCACCTCGTGATGGGCAATTTCCCTCTCAAAACCCTTTTACGAAAAGTTTTGTACATTTTAAGCTTATTCCTTGACGGTTTATTATCATTTATAATCGTATTTGAAGGGCAAATAGCCTGGGCAATTTCCCTGTCAAATTCCAGCCCTGAGTGGTGGGGTTCTGAAGCCTCTGTGTGAATGTCATATGTACAATAATAATACGTTTCTCGCTGAACTTGCCAACTTGCACTATAATACAGATGAATCTCAATGAATCTCAAACGTTATCGTGCTCGTCCCGCAACTGTTTATTCTAAATGTTTGATCATTCCAAATACCCGTGTTGTAGCTTTACCAACATTAATTTCCTTTTTATGCTCGAAACGGGACAAAACAGACGAATCCTTCGGCAGCAGCACTCAACCAATTTATTGACTCGTGGAGCTCCTTATCATTGATACGCTGAATCAAACTCCAACTCTTGGACAATAAAGCAAACGATAAACCATCAAATCTGAGTAGGGTTGTAGTTAATTTTTAATACTAAATCAGCATATGAACCGACGGAAATATCAAATTTCTTGCCATGTTATTGATTGTGGCAATTGCACTCGAAGTGACGAAATACCAATGTCAGACAATTCCAACCGCGCAACACGGAATGGGAATCGTCTCGACCCCACAACTACCAACTTGAGTGAAAACCTGCACGAAAATAAGGGAGTAGCAAGGTCCCTCTCACAGATAAAGCCCGTTGTTGAAGTGGGGTGCATATATAATATAGTAAGTGCAGTTGACACGGTTTCCTAATAATATGTATGTGGACCCTCTCATCATGTTGAGAGATAAATACAAGCGAACGGGCACTGGCTGGCCCCAGACTTACTTAAAAATCTGAATCTTGCTTTGCTCCCAATTGTTGCACCATGCCGAGATTGACCTATGGAGCAAGGGCAAGAACAGACATTGGCTGGCACGAAGGCAGGCGCCCGTTTTATTAAGCGTGCTATAATTCCATTTGCTGTAGTGGTTGTCTTTTATATATGGTTTTGTATACATTCCGTCCATCTAAAATAGTTTCCTTGTTAACATTCCCCAATTTTCAAAGAATCTCTGATCAATTATTGTCTTCAAATGAATATAATAATATACTCTATAATTTAGAGATCAGATGAGCATGACATCAAGAACTGCCTCGTTGGCTGTCGATGGTTGCAAGGTTTGCGAGTAAACGAGTCCTGATTCTTAATTTATAATAATCTATATATATGGCAGGCAGTCCTAAAAGGCAGTCTTGAATTAGGGAATAGCATAGTTTTCTAAGGAATTAAAGATTCTCTATTAAGATGAATTTGCATGGTTTATTAAGATGAATTTGCATGGTTTAAGTTGGCACCAGTATGTTCATTGGTGATTCATTGATGATTCGCTTAATATAAAGTTACATATTGTAAACAGAGTTCACATCACACCAACTTACCGGTGTCTCATGCTTGCGGAACCAACCACTCTCTGCCATGCCAATCGGATATAGACTGTCCCAGTGTTGTGCTAAGCGGTATAACAGAAGAACTCACCCCTCCTGTCACGGGCTTCTCAGAGAACGGAAGACATATGGAGTGTGAAAAACTTCCGTGCCAGGATTGGGTTTTGGCGAGATCCAGGGAAAAGAACTTCAGAGAGCTTGAAAGATTTGGGAGTGGAATGAGTGTGGTCTCGGGATCTGACGAAGAGTCTGATGGATTTGAGGATCTGAGAAGGTATTCATCAATGTCGATGCAGCAAACTGTGAAGCTGCCTTCGTCTCAGTATAAGGGTGTGGTTCCGCAGCTCAATGGCCGATGGGGAGCGCAGATTTACGAGAAACACCAGCGCGTTTGGTTGGGAACGTTCAACAGGGAAGAAGCCGCCGCCACGGCCTACGACAGAGCAGCCCTCAAGTTCCGAGGTCAGGACGCCATGACCAATTTCAGTCCGGCGGGAGGCGGCGATCTGGAGGCCCGATTCATGAGGGAGCACACCAGGGAAGAAATTATCGAGATGATCCGAAAGCACAATTATGACAAAGAATTTGAACATCATCGCAAGAGGATGATCATGACGGCAGCTCAGTCGGCTGCCATTAATAGCAGCGAACAGCCGGGATCGGAGCGGCCCGGCCACAGTGAAACGGGAGCCAAGCAGCTGGACGACGGAAACGGGAATGCCGCCATGGTGGGTCTTCTTTTCGAAAAGGCGGTCACGCCCAGCGACGTGGGCAAACTGAATCGCTTGGTTATTCCCAAGTTGAATGCCGAGAAATATTTCCCTTTGGACGTTGATTCCAGCGACAAGGGATTGCTCATGCATTTCGAGGATAACACGGGGAAAGTCTGGATATTCCGTTACTCGTATTGGAAGAGCAGCCAGAGCTACGTACTGACCAAAGGGTGGAGTCGGTTTGTCAAGGACAAGAAATTGAAGGTCGGTGACTTTGTTTCGTTTCACAGAGGATCGTCGGAGCCTTACCAGCTATACATCGGCTGGAGACGCGGGCCATCGGTTCAGCCCCAACTTGGAGTCGGTTGCCAACACCGTCAATCCAAAATGGAAATGGTGTACAGTTTCAATCCCGGAACTCGGGCTACCGTCGTCAGTAACGCTCAATGGATGCCTATCCTATGGCCCAGTTCTAGAAATTCCGACGCCTTTATGCAATCCAATTCCAATTCCTTTCCCGTCGTCAACAAAGTGTGTCACTTGGATGACCTGCTGTCTCATAGACCTGCAACTGCTCTTAACGGAGCAATTCCTTTCCGTTTCTCGGAGCCGCCATCCAAACAAACGGACCAAGACAGCTTCTACGATATTAATCCCGACGGAGTGCCAACCATGGACTTGTATTTGAGCTTCGACAACCCCCTCAATTCTGGCGAGGGAAGTACAAATATCAAACAACTGCATCCTTTTGTCAACCCAGCTCGGCCCTCAGAGTTACAAGAATTGGAAACGCCGAAACATAAAGCGACCTCGAGTCTCGATCCTGCGAGCAAGAAAGGAGTAAGAATTTTTGGGGTGACTTTGGCGGAATCTTAAAGATCGACATCAGCGCAGAATTTGCAGTTATAAATCTTCCCTTTCCTTCGTAGTTCTTCGTAGTCCCATGAAGACGCTGCTACAGCGCACTGAGTCTATGGAAATAAATAGGCAGGATAAAATAAGCGACACTGCAAATGAAATGTCTGGAAGGTCTCAAACCAGTTTGAAAAGGTCATGGAATGTGGAATTTCATAGAGTATTTTCCTCATGCAACCACTTGAGAACTTTGACGCTCAGTTTAGTTGGGGGTTTGTGCTGAAAATTTAACTCATTTGCAAAAAATAAGTAGGCCCATCGCATATGATGCGATACCTCTGTGATTGAAACTATATTGAACGCCGTTCAAATTAGCTTATTATTATTGATATGTTGAATGTGAGCTCTAAAATATGTACGAGAACTCCTGAATACTTCTTTTGAGATCATGCAAGCATCTTTGATGAAGCGTGATGAATAAGTTAGGAAGATCTTCAAATCGGCGTTGACACGCAGAGATTTTAACAAATTAATGCTAAGACATGTACTCAAATGTTTTGTTGAAAGATCTCATATATAGAAGCCGTCTAAAAGTGTGATTATTTTCGTCAAAACTTGGTTGGAATTGGTGATATGAAATTTAAAAATTTGGCGAAAAGTGTGATGATTTAGGAGAAAATTTGGTTGGAATCTAATGATATGTAATCTAGCGATTTGTGTTGATTAAATCGTTTTTTTGAACATCTAAAGTACCCTGGAAAACCCAAGACATCCAAATTATACATGATTAATACTATTATTTCAGATTCTAAAAATTCTAAATGTAGCAGTTTTAGACAACTCGTATATGTATGTATATAATTCTGAGGCAGGCAATCAATTCCAACCGTGATGTAGAAGTTTCATAATTAATGCGTGGAAATTTGCTGTCAATCTCACGAACTTCCATACCATTTCTATTTTGACTCCTCCCTTCCATGCTGATATTTGTGTGTGTACTACAAAGACCCTTGCAATCACCTGCTCGTTTGTTTGGATTGTCTTTTCTATGGTGACTTCTCTTAAATATTTAATTGTTATAGGTCTTGTAACACAAATCTGCTAATCAAAGTTGAACATGTTCACTTGGTTCGCATGGTTATTAAAAGCTTGGTACATGCCTTCTTACGTTGTTGCCCTTTTCCCTCTGAAATATCATAAATTATTTGACAAAATAAAAAATTAAAATGAAAATATTTTATTGCATGTAGGACAACCCATATACCAAAAATATTCATCTTATGAGTAAGCTCCTCATTATTATCGTACACTCCTGATGTTCAACTTTCTAGAATCTAAACACATCTTAATCTTTACTTTTTTTTCAATGTTTTCCATGCCTTCTTTCACTATTTCAAATCTTTATGTTTTTTTTTCAATGTCTTCCATACCTTCTTTCACTATTTCAATGCTTAATGCACTTATTGTACGCCACTCATCTTTCATACAATCTCTTTGATTTTACCTCTAATCATAGAATTCACTTTTCACATATATAGATACTTATAGAATCAATGTGCTATATATTATCATTTTCTTTTTATTTTACCTTTACTCATAGAATTCACTTTTCACATTTATACATTAAAAAATCAATGTGCTACATATTATCCTTTTCCTTTTGAAAACACTTCATCACATTGTCATTTCTTCACCCAGAATAATTATAACTTCTATTTTTGCAAAAACATTTATTGAAGATACTTGTCACAAAAACTTCATAATATTCTACCTTAATCTTAGGTAATATGCCTCTTAAGCTTGGGTAATATTCATATGCATCTTTCTCTTCAAATACCATTGTCACATCTTCAACATATTTACTATTATACAACAATTACAAACTTAGTGGTTACCATCTTCCAACAGTGTAGCCTTTAAATTGTTGTTAGCCTTTGAATCTACACACAAATTACATGCAACCTCTATTTGATCATTTTCAAGTCATACTCAAATTCTTCTTGGTGATTCATCTTTTGGTCTTCCTAATTATCATATTTAACAACATTTATGATCCTTGTCTTCCATATCCGCAAACAAATTAAATTGAAACATAGTATAAGAATGAGAGGATTGTGCTTACACCTTTTACAATGGTGCTTCTCTTTCAACTCCAAATTACCACAAATATATTTCTATATTTTGTATGGTAATCTCCTCCCACATTTCTTTTGGGATGCACAAAACCACATGTTCTTCTTGTTCATGTTTATCTTCCTCCATGGCAATCTCATAGATATTGTTTTACCTTTAGACTAGAATTATCTTGCAGTTTAAATAGATGATTTTCATGTACAATCACTCCATTCTCTTCAACAACCCAGAGATACACTTTGGTTTATTTCATTTTCTTCTTGGTCATTAACTCTTAAACTTCTATCATTTTTCCTCCCTTCGCACCTTTTGACTTTAGGTCGTCCTCTCTTTAGATTATAAGGCAAGTTGATGTTCCTCTTCACATGACACCTTCTCACACTCATATTCACTATGATAAGCCATTTTATTTGGCTTTTATCTCTCTAGTGAGTTTTAGTGTTCTATGCTAACTTCCCTACTTTGGGTACAGTTTAGTAGTTACTCAATTAATGTGAAAGGTCATCTTCTTTGAATAAGGCCCATTACATAGTTAGTGAGTAGTTAATGTGAAAGTGTTCATATTTATTAAATAAGGCCCATTAGGTGATTGGTACCCATTAGCGATGACACTACAACAAGATAGGGTTGTTTCTATTAAGAAGTTTCCTATGGAGCTAGAAGCCCATGGGATGTGAATTATGAAGTGTTGTTATTGTATTTGGAGCTCTACTCATAGGAGGTTTCCCCTAGAAAAGGCCTAGGAACATTATTCACTTTGTTGGAGATTTTTAATACAATGGGTATTCTGTACGTTTAATCTTATTTGCTTTTGTATTTTCTTTCCACATTTAATTCTTCTAAATATTAATCATGTTTTTCTATTTCTCTTATGAGTATGTTACAAGTTGTATGAGATCTCTTTCTTGAAGAAGAACACACCTAAATTTTAAAAGTTTGTTTAAGCTAAAGATGTGTTTCAACGTATTTAAATAACATAGAGTTATATTGTTCAATAGGAGAATATGTGCATAATGAAGAATACACACAAGTAATATAAGTGATGTCACTTGATTGGACACCCTTGTAGTCATGTTATTACTCCTTCAAGTAATACCACACTAGACAACAATTGTATATAGATTTTTCTTCCCTATATCCTTGGGTATTTTGGAAGCCCTCTACTGCAACTAAAACCAACCTTAGTTAGACAGTTGATTCATTTTATTTATGTAATACATCAAACATCTCTCATGTAGATCACTCTCTTGTATGTAGGAATAGGGTAATACACCTAAGGTTATGGTATAAATTTCTTAGTTAGTTCCTTGAGAGATCAAGACAAGTTGAACTATTGGAAACTTGCTTATATATCAGAGAGATATAACACCTAACACTCCTTTCTCCTCAAGATGCTATAGACTATAGACTATAAAGTGCACGCACACAATTCTAACATAAAGTGAACTATCAAAATTGGGGGATTCCATGAGCACAATAATACATAGTTAGGGGCAATACTCCTACAAGAGTAGGAAACTAGGGAAAACATGTGATAGTATAACAACACCCTTGTGAGAGACATGCCACAAAAAAATCCTTGTGCAACACTAATTTCCATGGTATCAGTCTCATGTAACAATTTTTCAATGCACCTGACCATCTAATTTTTGGTGACCTATCTCAAAAGAGTCTTTGCAAGGATTTGATCAAATCAATACAACTATGTAATTACAATTTTTGTGAACCCAAGACTACCAAATGGGAACTAGTTCCTCACAAATGAATGGTCGGGTTGCATCACTGGAAAATTTGGTCAAACACATCAATCAATAGCTAATAATGATTTTTTTTAAATCCATCAACAACTAGTGGCACAAAAGAGGACTCCATGGACTCCATTTTAATATGAATATTATTTGTAGAGACTCTCCCAAAACCAAAAATAAAGTTAGGGTGCCAAGTAGATCCCTACTAAGAAAAATCCTCATTGGATAGAGGGACTCACAATAGAAAATCCTTTCTTGATAAAAATGCATGCAACTACTTCCCCAAGGTGGATATGAATATATTTGATGGCATTAACCCCATGGATTGTGTTTAAAAGATGGAGAATTGTTTCTCCCTCCTTGGAATTACTGATGACATAATCAAACTTTAGGTGGAGCTATTGTGCCTCGAGTAGGACTGATGGAAATGATGACAATGGGATAAGGATTCCTATGGAGGTTAAATTGAAAGGAACTTGATTTTCCAAAATAATATATGCTTGTTTTCAAAGGGATCCTCATTTTTTGGGAAGGTTAACGATGTTGTGCCAAAATTGCATAATTTAAGACTTTATAACAACTTTTGAGCAATTTGCAATCCTCACAAAAGGTCTAAATAATTTATTTTTTGAATAATGATTCATTAATGGTATTAAAGAGGAAATCAAATATTTTCCTTCTCACCCTCACCCTCACCTTCCTATGGTGTCGGCTACCACTTTCAACCCATCTCCAACTTTTGTATATAATTGTGATGATAAGTTTTTCAAAGCATATAAATGTAAATAACATAACTTCATTAAAATGGATGTCTCCTAACTTAACCACCCTAAGGAAATTCCTAAGGAATTCCCTCTCTATGTAATGTACCCAACAACCTATGTGCACTATTGAGGCCACGTGGTACTCCATAGGCCATGTGGTGCTCCAGAGTTTGGATGAAATTCAATGGATCATTGTATGCATGTTTTTCAGGGTGTTTTGTTTCAAATGTGGAGCAGGAATGATTAAGGAATTCTTGGCAATTATATGTATGGTGGTTGTGTCGAGAATGTCTTCATTTCATATTTTTAGGATGTATGAGGAAAACAAACAAGCAACAAGTGTGAAAAATTGTTTAATATAATATAGAAATGATTACTCTAATTATATGTTACTCAAATAGCCCACCAACAATTTCTTGGTATCTATTGACTTCGCAACTTCAGTACAAAATCACACCTCTATATTATATACAACTTAAGTTTTTATATAAAATGTAAAACCTTAAGTTTTTATTTATAAAATTTACTCATTTATTAAGACTAGAAAGAAAAAATCTTAAAAGGCAGTAGAGTAGCTACGAAATTTTAAAAGGTAGTGGAGTAGCTGTGAAATGCCATGTGTGATCTTTATTATTGCGTGAAGGCTAATGATCCTAACGGGTAGCATAAGATGGAATGCAATATTTGATAGGGAATTACAACACTACATATTCCATTGCAATATTTTTCCACTATTAATTGAGGTGGGCACATAGATAGTAGTCAATTTCATTTCTAAGGTTTTTCAGTTATTCAACCAATGATGTAAATTTTGAATTGGAAAAATGGCCCTAATGGGATTGAGGTGGCTGGACTATAGGTATGGTCAAATCTCCATAAGGGTCCCCACTTGAAGATGGTACCCACCATCATTGCAATAGAAGCGCACGAGCACTAAAAATCAACAACAGGAACACGCTTTTAAAAACGTGTACATGTTCTTGTTTTAGCAACTGGGAAACCTCCACGCAAGCAACCACGTGGATAAAGGAGTGTGCAGATTGTAAAAGTGAAAACATGTTATTTATGCATGCGCATTGTCAAAGCACACATGCACTAATAACATGTGCACACTCCGCTATGTATTAAAAAATGGGTCACGGCCCATTTCCTCCCCATTCTATCTCATTTCCATGGCGATTGTGGCTTCTATGGTGATGATATGCAATGAACACATGCCTTCTCCACCTATAAAGTGACCAAACCATCCATCCAAATAATTGCTTTCTCAACATTGTCATTTTTATTTGATTTTTTTATGATTTAATAAATAAAAAATTGTAAATGAATCATAATTTAAAAACAATCATTAATTTTACATGAAAATTTCCTCTCCTTCATCACAATGGCATAAAAATGGGAAACAAAACCACAAACAAAAAAGAACCTTAATGATAACCCAAGCACACAAACTTTGAACCAAATCCAAAAGTACACATTAAGCCCGAGGATAACCCAACCATAAAAAGCCAAATTAACCAACATTTAAAAACCAATTAATAACCTTGGTTCAAGAGCTCAAAACCCCAAGGAAACCATCGAGACTATCCTTAGCCACATCCCTTAATAGGATAATTTCCTTTGTTTACAATGACCATGGTCAATTGTTGAGAATAATAGAATATAGGGCCAGGATGAGACAATTTTATTCCATTGGTCTCAATAAAGAACAAATCAAAGTTTTGAACATTTCAAAACAAACTATTGTTAGTTTTTCATTGACCTTGGGACTAACCAACCTCGTGATACTTGCAAAAGGCGCATTTGCATGGATTGGTGCACATATGATCCATGGAAACAAAATTGGATGAGTTGATGATTTATGGTTTTCGACAAAACTTCTTGCAACAATAGGGTGGTTCCACTATATTTACTTCTTAATCTATATGTTGAGTTCATGTTGGGTCTCCACGTGAACTATTTTGACATTAGTGAGTTTCAGGGGGTTGGTCTTGGATCTTCCCGGGATTGACCAAATGTCAGGCATAACCCAATAAGAGGGCCACATGCTCCTAGGTGTACGCCTGATCCCCAACCCTGACAATAGACACCTCAATTACTGTATCACATAGCTAGCACTACCATTGCCTTATCACAACTTGCACATAGTGTATTGTAGTGCAGTTCATTTGTGGTATCATCTAGGCATGAACCATCAAAGTAGTATTGAGGACCCATAGGTGTAGGTCCTTTCAAACCCACTGATCATCGACTTTTCATGAAAAACAGTTAGGAAAAGTATTATTTCTGAAAACTAAGCATTGCCCCATCAATGCACTCATTGTGGGAATACTTTCCATGGCTTGAAAAAGGATATTGGGGGACGCACAGTAAGAATAGGGTGGTTCCACTATATTTTCTTCTTAATTTATATGACGAGTTCATGTTGGGTCTCCACATGAACTATTTTTACATTAGTGAGTTTCAGGGGGTTGGTCTTGGATCTTCCCAGGATTGACCAACCGTCATGTATAACCCAATAAGAGGGCCACATGCTCCTAGGTGTACGCCTAATTCCCAACCCCGCCAATAGACACCTCAATTACTGTATCACATAGCTAGCACTACCACTGCCTTATCACAACTTACACATAGTGTATTGTAGTGCAGTTCATTTGTGGTATCATCTAGGCATGACCCATCAAAGTAGAGTGGAGGACCCTTAGGTGTAGGTCCTTTCAGACCCACTGATCATCGACTTTTCATGAAAAACAGTTAGGAAAAGTATTATTTTGAAAACTGAGCATTACCCCATCGATGCACTCATTGTGGGAATACTTTCCATGGCTTGAAAAAGGATATTGGGGGACGCATAGTAAGAATAGGGTGGTTCCACTATATTTTCTTCTTAATCTATATGTTGAGTTCATGTTGGGTCTCCACGTGAACTATTTTTACATTAGTGAGTTTTAGGGGGTTAGTCTTGGATATTCCTAGGATTTACCAACTGTCATGCATAACCCAATAAGAGGGCCACATGCTCCTAGGTGTACGCCTAATCCCCAACCCCATCAATAGACACCTCAATTATTGTATCACATAGTTAGCACTATCACTACCTTATCACAACTTGCACATAGTGTATTGTAGTGCAGTTCATTTGTGGTATCATCTAGGCATGACCCATCAAATTAGTATGGAGGACCCTTAGGTGTAGGTCCTTTCAGACCCACTGATCATCGAATTTTCATGAAAAAAAGTTAGGAAAAGTATTATTCTGAAAACTGAGCATTACCCCATCGATGCACTCATTGTGGGAATACTTTCCATGGCTTGACAAAGGATATTGGGGGACGCGCAGTAAGAATGTATCCTTAATCCCTACATGAAGTTCCCACAAATCAGATGCAATGGAGAAGGGTCGACAGAAAGACCCGACGATGTGGTCCCTTGTCAATAAACGAAAATAGTGGACGATTTAGGATTCATTCTTACTGTGCGCCCCCTAGCTGAGGAGTAAGTATGTTCTTATTGCGCGCCCCCAACTCGTACGCGACCAACTTCGTCATGGTCCACTTCGCACGACTTCACACTTCCCCGAGTAAGCGGCTAAGGGATTTTGAACTCGTCTGTGGACTCCGTAGGAAATCGACACCATCGTGGTCCTTCCGTGTGTGATTTATTCGTACTCTACGACCCATTTATTTCCTTTGTGAGTGCGTCGGTGAACCGTTTCACCTATCGCTACACACATGCTCAAAAGCACCCATTAATGGCTCTGTTCTCATTTATCATAATCTATTTCATAACCCGCTAGTCGTTAAGCATCATAATTTACTCACAATATCATATATTTCGTCAATTAGTTAATCATGCATTTCTTTTGCTCACATCACATATTTCATAATACAACTAACCGTTAAGCAGCAGCATATTCATGTATACATATTACATTTTTCATAAAACAACTAATCATTAAGCAACATGCATTTATTCATTAAATTCAGATAAAGTGTCTGTTTCCACAAATTCCATTCAATTCATTGTTTTCATTCATCAGTTGTCGTCATGCACATACTCAGTTGTTCTTCAATTATTCAAAAATATAAAATCAACGGTTTATTTTTTTGAAGTTTTAATCCATTGGGTCAATCGACAAGTGTCCTCAAAGTCTACAACAGTCTAGGGGCACTACAATACCCCTTTTTATACCCCCCAATACCTGTAAGTCTCCCATACCCTACTCGCCACCCCCCCCAATACTTACAATATATTGTCCTTATTTTTAACAATTAAAAAACCCCCCTTTATGAATGCACATGATAAGATATTGGTCAACAAGATGAATCCCTTGTCACAGACATATCCTAGTTCGTATATTATCACTCTTCATATCAATCATATTTTGTATCAACATTATATATAAGAGTATTAGTGCTCTTTCATGAAGAATACTTTGTTAATGAAGCATTCATAGTAGCAAGGTCAAGTCATGGTGGATATTCATGGTTAATGGTCATCTTGTGGATTGGTGCTACTTTCATTCCTTTGCTTGATAGATCACTCCCTTAGCATACCATACTAAAAATATAGAACAAAAAGTACAAAACTAAATTCTCAAACATGCAACTTTTTTTTATTAAATCTAGAAAAATAGCATTGTTACAACTAAAAAATGCTCTAATAATCACAAGAAAACAACTCAATATCACTGAAAAAAATTGAAAAATAAGCACCTAAACCCTTCCTTCTTTATGGATGTGGAAGGATGGAGGATAAGTAAAAAACATCACATCACCGTGGGCACACAAATTAGAAAAACAAAACCCTAATCTAATCATGTCTAGGGAAGTGAACCCTCCCTAAAACTAGAAGTTTCCCTAGCTCATGTGCTTGAGCTAATTAAGATAAAAGTATCCTACTTTTGAATCAAGAAATCAAATTCCAAATGAATAAAAGCATCTCTTATAAAACTAGAATGCTAAATCTCAAAGAGCAGTCATAAAAAAATAGTAACTAGTTCCATTTATATTCACATATGATTATTATAAATTACGAAGAAAGAAACATTGAGATCCCTTCAAGAATCAAAGCATTAATAAAATTAATTTTGTCACGTCCCCTCCCATCATACCAGTGCAATGGAGAGGATCGTGATGCTAAAACCAGGCATCTAGCCCCATGAACTTTTAAATAAGCATTCACATAATATAAAAGACATATGGAATGTATAACTAAAAGAAAAACACAGCGGAAATAATATCAATAACACATCCATCACACATTCACGATATTCATCAAATAAATAAATGCAAAGTTAACACGAGAGAGTACTTATCTTATAACAAGTAGTCCCAAGCAACTGGCTATGTAACTGCAACGTTCCACCCAACCATAGTCCAGTTGTGATCATCAATATCTCAACACACTGCCACCCCCGAGATGGGCATGATCTCTAAAAGGAATCAGGGAATAGCAGACTCACACATAGCCAAGCATACACCAAGATGAGCCAAGCCAATCTACAATTGGGTTTATCAGGCTGCTAGGAAATGGAAGGAAGAATTGCTAAGCTAGTGAGCTCAAGCACAGAGCCAGGGATACCTCTACAAGATCTATCTAGCTTGGCACCCACAATGCCTACACACCCCACTCAAGGAAGTATTCCCTTCACCAATGCACAGTCCCTCAGGCCATACCTTCCAATCTAGAGTGTTTAAGGTGTGCATAGAAGAGTAGCCAGCCCTCTTGATCTTCTTGAGAGGTTACTCCCTCCACTAGGTTTATCAAGCCAATTGTGTCCACTACCACTCCAAGTTTCTTGCTCACAGGTTCAAATAAAAAAAACAGGGATGCACATAACAGCAGAACCACACTTATTGGGCATGATAAAAACGTTTCTTCAGTGGGATGCCCAAAGAGGGGGTTTCTACCAATTCAGAAAAACGTGGGAAAGCCCAAAAATGAAATGGCAATTGGGGAACAACCCTAGAGAGCAGAAATCATTTTCAGAAAAACGCCCATGGGTATTTTGGGGCAAAAACGACCTCCATCACAGTCCCAAATCGTGGCCCTTCTCTCCTAGCTGCTGTATAATGCAAAAACGACTCCCAGGCATGGAAAATGCAGGAAAAATGGTGAAAAACGTGATGGGAAAAGACCCAGTAGTTCAGACTGCATGAGAGAGGAAAGACTATCGGTTCAGAATGGATTTGGTCCCCATTTTGTGGGTGTTTTCTTTCCAGAGAAGAAAAAATACGAATTCCCAGGTTGATGGCTTGCCCATGCACAAAATTGGATTCCATACCTCTTCATTCCCAAGGCATTAACTGCCTCAACCAATTTCTGGAAGAATTAAATGATTGGGTCCATAACCCAAAATGGGTAGTTGGTGGTTTATGGGTTTTCTCATTGACACATGGATTAACACCATTGGCTCAAGGGTTTGAATAATTTCCCTCCCTATTCCTTGTAGAATCATGCCCCCACCTCTTTGTTGCATTGCATAGCTAGTTGTGGGTTTTTCATTAAAATTCGTATTTACATGATGTCTGAATTTACATTGTGCCTATCTAGCACAAGAACCATAGGCATCTATTTTTAATTGCCGATACATAAAATGCTAAATCAATGGTGGGGCCTTGGCCTTGAGCTCCTCGCCATGATTAAGTAACAATATTTACATCATTTACGATTTAATGCGAAGGGGGTCAAAATGGGGACGTGACAAATGTACTCATAATTTAATCAATTGCAGACACTGCTTTATCCGATTATTCAGATTATACATAGCCTAATAGTAAAAAAAGGTCTAATACGTTGAGAAACATAAGCACCTCTAATCTAAGTTGTTGGGAGCATGGGGAAGGAGTCGATTCAAAAGCGAAAATTTAAAAAGATCTCGTTTCATGAGCGTTTTTCTATATAGTATATATTTTAATATATTTTGATGGAATTATATCTAAAAACATGATGTATTATAATGAATTAGCTATAGAAAACTTGGATGATTTTTTTTTTTAAACTTTTAGTAGGACAAAATTGTGGTTCTGTATTTTGTAAGATAGGTCTCAGATTTTGGTTCATCCATAACGATCTGGCTTAACTGATGTATATGTCAAACTTTGGTACTCTTTTGAACTGTTTGTTATTTTGTAATACAGGTCTTAGATTTTGGTTCATCCATAAACAGCTACCTTAATTGATGTATATGTCAAACTTTGATCCTCTTTTGAACTGTTTGGCCTCAAAATCTTCCAGATGTAACTTTGATTCAGTCTTTGAATATCAAGTTACTTTTTTTTCATGTGAAAAAAATAATTAGCTATAGAAAACATGGATTAAACCATATAACATCAATCATATAGTAGTAAACCATGTAACATCAATCATATAGTAGTTATAACTTATAATGTTGTAATTAAATGATCAACCATACCAACTTTTATAGGGGCTTGGAAAAGAAAGGAGGTACCATAACATTATCATCAAATGATCAATCTAGTATAGGATTTTTTAGTATAGGAGAGGGAGGGAGAACCTCAGAAGAATTCTAGGAGGGGGATTCCAAAGGGAGCGATCTTCGGCAGAAGGAGTGAGGGGGGGGATCAGGGGGGGGGGGGGGGGCGCTCCCATGCAACAAAGCCTCTAATGGAAACAAAAATGACTTGTTTAGTTACTGGGAAAATAAAAGACATAATAGATACCAAACTATAAGAACACAATTTTTGGCACTACATCTCTTTCTGTTGAGGCACCTACTCTACGTTTTGTAGAAAAATTAATGTATTCCTTGGCATTCTAGCTAGATTTGAATATTTGATACATTTTAAGTACTTGGATGGAAACCTTTGTTTTGACTATGGTTCATTGCAATATCTGTAGTTGTAAACAATATTACCAACTCTACAGTACTACTGGGACATGTAGCTTCACAATGAATAGAATCTATTCATTTGGATGAAATTTTTCCTGTGGTTTGATCTCCAACATTGAGCACACCCTACACACGCAGGAATGACAGAGAGTAGTCTACACCTTCTATTGTAGGGGATCAATATCTTACTAGGTTTAGCTAGAATATTTTGGGTCTAGAATTCTTTATAACCACTAGGTTACAGTGCAACTCTTCCATGCAAGATTTCTCTCCTTTATTTAGTTTTTAGTAGGGGGGTAAATCATAGAAACAAGAAAAAAACATCAAGTTCACTTTGGGACAATCCTAAAACTTCAAAAAGGAAGATACTATAAAAACCAAAACTAAGAAATAATTTGTTATTCAAGTGTGGCACTTCCTCGATGCTTTTTATGGCCATTTTTGTGCTTCAAGCTATATGTGCATTCCTAAAAATAAAATTTCTTATGTGGATCTTTGGCCACAATGGAATTCATCACAACCTTCCATAGTAAACTTGGAAACCAAATCACACACTTATTTTTAGCTAAGGTAAATATATTTATTTTAACATTATGCACATACTCTTACACACTTAGATCCTAGTCTTCAATAGCTTAAATATAAATAACCTTGAGCTAGAATGCTGAGATATCCAAAGTAAGTAACACTTTAAATAGTCGATATGGATTCTCTTTTGACTGCAAATGAAAGCTTATGCTTCCCTCCTTCACCTGCAATCTGACTGTCTACAATAGAGGGCATTATATTCATAAATCCCGGTGGAAGGCATGCATAATCCCAATGTTAAATGACAATTAGGACCATCAAATATCACTCAAATGAGATTGATTTAAAATATAACATCTAGTCTTAAAATATAAATAAAATAGAGATATTTATTTTTTAGTTCCCACTTTAAACAAGGTAATGGATAAATACAGTTCGGAACAAACCTATCACAAAATTTGAGGGAGGGATGTAACCGAGTAATATGAAGTAATGGAATTTGGAATCAGGAGACTTTGGCCAATAGCAACCTGCCCTATACTCAGTGTTTGATACCATTTGACATGTGAGATGATTGAACTATTAATTGAATCCTCTTGAATATGAACCTTTATCAAAAACTTGGATTTCAAAAATTTGAATTTATGGATTCTTTTGGCACGTGAAGGTTACATAAATATAAGAAAAATTCTCATATCTCGTAGTGAGTATGAGAATGGAAATTTTAACACAATCAATGTGAATACAAATTAGCTTCCCCATATTAAAATTTTACTATGCTTAATATGGTACAAATTATATTTCCCCAAATAATATTAGAAGTCCACAGTAAACTTAGGATGGGGGAAGTTTTCCCTTACCATTAATCTATTCAACTCGAACTCGATGTCATTTGGATCGTTCAAAAATATTCAATGCCATCTATAAGGGTTTTGATGGCTCCAATTATATGCTTGAGGTGATTATATTGGTTAAACAAAGCTAAGAGAGGTTACAGGACTCTAAAGAGAGTTCATGAGAGTAAAATTCCTAATTTTCCTTCCCAATTGAGGGTTCTTTTGTATTGAAAAGTATGTTCGGATGTTGATCCCATCAGTAGAAACCATCTATCAACAATAAAAAATGCATGTGATTATAACGAGTAACCTTTTGAATTCTATGATCTTGCATTCTAACAAAACTTATGTATATCTACATATCTTTCTTATTTGAAGGATACTTTATGCGTGTAACTTCTGGAAAAAAAAAAATATATGTTTATCCTTCTCTTTGTTAGTTGAAAAAACTTTTAAGAAAGATTCATAACAAAAAATCTCTGTCCATACGAATTTATCTCTTCTTCAGTTTCTATAATACTATTTTGTATTATTTTCACACTGGTTGGGAATATTATCCAAGAGGAAATACAACCAATCCAAAGAAGGAAAATATTCCTCACCTTATGTGTAAATTCATTTTGGTATAACTCAAATTTGTTTGTTGTTTTCTAGAGCCAAGTTTCCAATATAGGGAATGTTTTAAATAATCATCTTCTTCACGTTTCTCAATAATAATGTTGATCCCTCACTATTATTATTGGTTCGTTGGTTTCAAGAGACATGAATGTATGCAATTTATCCATCAGTTCTACATGTCATACATTCTCTGGGCATTGCTAGGCTACACAGTTATGGAAAATTTGCAAAATATCACAATATTTTCCTATGGTCCTACAACAAACATTATTTTCTGTCAATCCTTATTTCTCTAACTTATTTCATATGGAATTGGTGACTTTACACTGTACTGGTCAAGTTATTTTTCTATATTTTTGTGTGTGGCATAAGCCTTGGAATTATGGTTTTCTTTTCTCTACGCTGCATCGAGATCTAGTCTACCTTAGTGGACTATTTATTTCACATATAATTGTTTTTCTAGCCTTCTTGAGACCATTCAAAACTATTGTAATGAAACTTTGTAATAATCCCTAAAGCTTGTAGCCTTGATAATAATAAAAATAGATGGAAATATTAGATTTGACTCGCCTTTTATTTTCTTTAGGATCTTGTAGAAACTTGATTATGATTTATGCCCTTTTCAATTGTCATCATCGCAGACATGGGATTGAAATTTGATATTGCTCCAATATCATGTTAAACTTTAAGAAAGCTAATAGAACCCTGTGGAACTTTATCAATTTACAACAGGCTTTATAACATCAATTGTAATGCCAACCATAGTGCTCATACTCTACATAAATACCAATTAATCCTATAAGACATTAAAACTTGAATCCAATTAATTTTAAAACTATCATAATCATCTTGTTTAATATCCTACTCTAGATATTTGGAAATTTTGGGAGACTGAGTCCTAGGAATTGGAAAAGGTCCCCAACCTACTATCCTCTTTACTAATTCATTATCTCTTTGTTACGAGAGATCACCTCTTTAGACTTGTCTTGCTTCATCTTAAATTCTTGGAAAGGATCTACATTATAGAAAAATACTATGTCTCAACTTTCAAAGGACAGATACAACTAACAACAACTTTGAATAACTATTTCTTCAACTAATAAACTAGAATAACTGGAAAATAATGAAAAGTTGAACAAAGGATGGTAAGACTTTTCAAAATCTCAGAAAAAGCTCTCATTTAAAGGCCCCATAAATCAGACAATTTATTGGCATCTAAATAGACAACAATCTACATATATTTCAAAGAATCGGAACTTTAGTCCAAGTCATATCAACAACGACAAACACAAACATATTATAGCAAGATTCATTCAAAAGGTTTATCAACAAATAGCTCCAATAAAAGTTGACCTTGGTTTCCATGCACTTAAAAAATTAATGTACAAGTATAGTTCCAAGCTTCAATGGTTTTGATTTAAGTCTAAAGGATCTCCAAAAGGGAGTAACATGTTATACAACAAAAGTGTAATAAATTATAATATATTATGTTATGCACCATTTAATATAATAACATAAACATTATTAGCTATTGTGTCGTTTGGAAGGGTTATTCCCTCCCACTTACACATATAAATTAAAACACTATCGTGTATTATATCCATCATCTCTCATGAGATATTTTACATATTTGTATTTGTCTCTTCTATTTAGAATGTATGGGTGATAAGATTACAGAGGATGACACTATATTAACTAGGATAAATCTCTCATTCAAGCCAAAATTGTTATATATACGTTTTCAACCAACATGTTTGCAACATATTGGTTAGCATTGAATGCATTTGTGAAATAGTCAAACTAAAGGCCTAAAATTTTAATTAACTTGTGGTTATGGGAACATTCTATTTTTAAAAAAATATTACAAACGTATACTCATCGAGAATCATATACTTTAATATCTATATGGTAATCCTGAGAATTTAATATCATTATTTACCATTTAAAGGAAAATCACTGACAAAGCATTTGATTTATACAACAGGGAAATGTGAATTTTGTGAGAAATATATATGTTCCGAAAATTGTTAACATTTGAATCAAACAGAGCTCACCTCTTTACACTTGTATCACTTCCGGCTTAATTTCATGGAAATGATCTGCATTATAGACAAATACTAAGTCTCAACTTTTAGAGGACAAATAAAAGAAACAACAACTTAACTGTTTCTTCAAGAAAACAATGAAATTCTCCTTAAAAGGTTGAACATAGGAAATCAAAAATTTTAAAAATTCTCATAAAAAGTAACCAAAACATGATTACTTCTCAGTGCTCACGGTAATTTTTACACAAGCATATAAAAATACATCGATTGAAACTGGGCCATAGGATAGGCATCCATTGAGCGATATTGACGACGGTAGCCTGAGTTCCGGGATTGAAACTGTACACCATTTCCATTTTGGATTGACTGTTGGCAACGGACTCCAAGTTGGGGCTGAACGGTCGGCACGCGTCTCCAGCCGATGTAGAGCTGGTGAGGCTCCGACGATCCTCTGTGAAACGAAACAAAGTAGCCGACCTCCAATCTCTTGTCCTTGACAAACCGAATCCATCCTTTGGTTAGTACGTAGCTCTGGCTGCTCTTCCAATACGAGTAACGGAATATCCAGACTTTCCCCGTGTTATTCTCGAAATGCATGAGCAATCCCTTGTCGCTGGAATCAACGTCCAAAGGGAAATATTTCTCGGCATTCAACTTGGGAATAACCAAGCGATTCAGTTTTCCCACGTCGCTGGGCGTGACCGCCTTCTCGAAAAGTTGCTCACGAAGAAGACTCGCCATGGCGGCATTCCCATTTCCGTCGTCTGGCTGCTTGGCTCCCGTTTCACTGTGGCCGGGCCTCTCAGATCCCGGCTGTTCGCTGCTATTCATGGTAGCCGACTGAGCTGCCGTCATGATCATCCTCTTGCGGTGATGTTCAAATTCTTTGTCATAATTGTGCTTTCGGATCATCTCCATAATTTATTCCCTGGTGTGCTCATGACGGTATACATCGCCGTGTTTCTTCCTCTTCTTCTTCCTCTGCCTGTTCCACTTGCTTGACCCACCTGACTTCCCTTCTGAGTCTGATTCACAGACCAAGTCTTGTTGGGCTTGTCCAAGCTGCGCAACCATTGTTTTTATTGACTCGAGAGTCTGGAGGAGGCTTACTTGTGCCTCTTTTTGCTTGGTTTGCTTCGCAACAAGTGTGTCCTCCCAGTACTCGTGGACCTTAAGAGCGATGCTTTCGCAGTCGTCTTCATTTAGCAATGGCTGAAATTTTGGCTTATTAGCCTTTTTCTTCTTATGTTGGTCTTTTTCCGATGAAAAGCTCGCAGTTGGTTTCCTCTTATGTCCTTCCGGCTTGTCCTGCGTAGCTCCTTCTTCCTACTCAATAGGTGTGGCTGTGACTTCGTCCTTATTCTCATCTTTGTTTTCTTCAGAAGCGGACTTGACCTCGATTGGTTGGTCCATCTTCCATTTTGCTAGCCATTCTTCCATCATCTGTTCTATTTTCTCAACATCCAACTAATAGAATCCTGGATACCATAGATCGGTGTCTGTATCATCCCTTGGCTGAATGTACATTTTATGCATATTGACCATGAATCTCAGATTCCCTTTGTATGCATTTGTTAGTTGCTGTGAGATTCGCGGTGTTCGCCAAATTACATCGCAGAGTTCCTCATAGTATGTATAAAACAACTCATTAACTTTGCCGTTTCTTGGAGGACTTCGCGTTTTCCCATAAGTTAGTGAAGTGTGTTCCCTGGCATTGCCCTGAGAGAATTGGAAGGCCTTGGTAGCTAGTCGGATATTTCCAACCGACAAAGGAAATTAGCACTAATAGCCAACTGTAATGGAACGGAGTTCCCTTGTCCCGAGTTTCTTGGACATCATTCAAAAACTCATTCAACACGTACTGTGTCCAGTTGTAAGGGGTGTCATTCTTCGTTTGAGATGCGAGGAAGATTGCTGCAGCCGACACCTCTACTGGTCGGCATTTGCACAATATCTTCCCTACGAGTAGTTGAACTGTGAAGCGTGTAGCTTCATCATTGATATTGGTTGTATGGAAGCCACGTTTTCCCCTGATCATGCCAAATTATTTCGTCATTCTGGAGGCAAGGTCGTCCCTTTCCTACAAATGCTTGCAGTGTCAATTGTTGTTTTAATGGCATTTCATCTCTCCACGATGGCTTTCCAGTCCTTTGGCATACATCGCAACTCTAGCAATGTTCCTTTGAAGCTTTATGGATTGTAGGCCACCATAGCCCTGCTCTTAATATCTTCTACATAGTAGCTCTTCCTACGTAGTGATCTCCAAATACACCTAAATGTGCATCGACCAATATAAATGGCTTCTCATGCTCTAACACACATCTACGTAGCACTTCATCTGGTCCAAACTTGTATAACTATCCTGCGATGATAGTGAAGTCTGTTTCTCTGACTACCAACTACTTCTTCTGCTTCGTAGTAAACTCTGTGGGTTCCAATCCCGTAGTCAAAAAGTCTATAATGTCCTTGTAATACTCATCTGCGATTTGTATGGAAAATAATTGTGCGTCAGGAAGATTGTCTTCAAGATAGGTGGGTTCTTCGCCTGACTCAATCCTTGAGAGATGGTTAGGTCCTAGGTTCAATCTGCCTAGTTTAACAATAACTTCAAAATCATAATCTTGGAAGCGTAGTAACGATCTACAAATTCTCCCCCCTAACACTGGTTTATTGACCAGATACTTTAAAGAGGAATGGTTAGTAAACATTGACAAGTGTGCAACAAGCAAATAGTTCTTGAATTTCTGTAGTGCATACACCATAGCTAGACCCTCTCTTTCTGTAGTTGTATAGTTCTTTTTAGTTGATACAACTTCCTTCTCTAAATGCAATGGGATGGTCGATGCCTCCATCTCCTGGCTGTGCTAGCACAACATCACGGGGGGTTCACTCGGTGAACTTGTTACATAGCACGATCGTTCACAGGATATTAAAGAATATCCCTAATTTCACTAAATATTGAAAAATTCATCCTAAAATTGTATTGTTGAATCCCCCTCCCAATATACCTTTCCAATTAAGAAAACCCCTAGTTTCACCAGATATTGTAGGTATCCATTTCTAATACCCCTTTTATATAATATTATCAAGTTGTAACAAATAGGATCCCTAACGCATCTGAGTATAAGCAAACAATATGATAAATAAAATAATAGTGTAATGCTAATAGTGATCCCACCGGGATTGCAGGAGTGACGTTCAATTTGTAGCGTTGCATAGTGGAATACACAATGAAATAGTAATGGGGAAGGCAAAATGCGTAAAAGGAAACCTGTCACGTCCCCATTTTGACCCCCTTTGTAAATGATGTAAATATTGTAACTTAATCATGGTGAGGAGCTCAAGGCCAAGGCCCCACCATTGATTTAGCGTTTATGTATCGGCAATTAAAATAGATGCCTATGGTTCTTGTGCGAGATGGGCACAATGTATATAAGACATCATGTAAATACGAATTTTAATGCAAAATACCCACAACTAGCTATGCAATGCAACAAAAGAGATGGGGCATGGTTCTACAAGGAAAAGGGAGGGAAACTATTCAAACCCTTGAGCCAATGGTATTAATCCATGTGTCAATGGGGAAACCCATAAACCACCAACTACCCATTTTGTCTCATGTACCCAATCATTTAATTTTTCCAAGAAATTGGTTAAGGCAGTTAATGCCTTGGGAATGAAAGAGTATGGGCAAGCCATTTTCGTGCATGGGCAAGCCATCAACTTGGAAAATCGTGTTTTTGCTTGTGGGGCAAGACACCACCCACGAAATGGTGCCCAAAGCCATGGGGAATAGGCAGTCTTCAGGAATTCACGCAGTGGGAGCTATCTGGGTCATTCCCTTCACGTTTTTCAGCAAAATCTTGCATTTTTCCATGCCTAGGAGTTCGTTTTTGCATATGCAGTAGCCTGGGAGTGAAGGGCCACGTTTTGGGGACTGTAGGGAGGTCGTTTTTGCCCCTGAATGTCCAGGGACGTTTTTCTAAAAACGGATTTGGCTTCCTGGGTCATTTCCCAACTTTCCATTTTCGTTTTTGTGGGTTTCCACGTTTTTCTAAGTCAGCTGAAACCCCATCTCATGCCTCTCTCTGTAAAAACGTTTTATCTTGCCCCATAATTGGGTTCTGCTGTTATGTGCATCCTCGTTTTTGGTTTGAACCTGTGAATTGAAGTTTTGGAGTGGTAGTGGACAGAAGTAGCTTGTTAAACCTAGTGGGGGAGACAACCTCTCAAGAAGATCAAGAGGGCCTTGGTCACTCTTCTATGCATACCCTGAGAGCACTAGATAGGGAAGGTATGGCTTGAGGGACTGTATAGCAGAGAAAAGAATACTTCCTTGTGCTGGGTGTGTAGGTATTGTGGGTGCCAAGCTAGATAGATCTTGCAAGGTTATCCCTGGCTCTGTGCTGGAGCTCACTAGCTTAGCAACTCTTCCCTTCCATGTCCTAGCAGCCTGATAAACCCAATTGCAGATTGGCTTGGCTCATATTGGTGTGTGCTTGGCTATGTGTGAGTCTGTTTTTCCCTGATTCCTTGTAGAGATCATGCCCAGCTCGGGGGTGGCAGTGGTGCTGAGAGATTGAGGAGCACACTGGCCTACGGTTGGGTGGAATGTTGCAGTTGCATAGCCAGTTGCGTGGGATTACTTTCGTATAAGATAAGTATCCTCTTGTGTTATATTGCAATTACTTATTTGATGAACATCTTAAATGTATGATGGATGTGAAATTCTTAATATTCCGCTGTAATTTTCTTAAAACCATACAGTTCCATCCATCTCTGTTATATTATATTCATGTTTATGATTAAACGCTTCATAGGGCTAGACGCCCAGTTTAATATCACATCTGTTATGCATTTGTGTATGTATATACTCTTATTCATTTGAATTTGAATGCTTGTTTAATGAATGGATATGGGGGCTAGATGCCCGGTTCAACCATCACGATCCTCTCCATCTAGCTGGTTGGATGGGAGGGGACGTGACAGAATGGTATCAGAGCTGCGTTGCAGCATTGGGCCTCTATGGGCCAAATCTGATAAGCAATTACAAGAAAATTGTTGTCTTATGAGTCTTTGAAAATTTTGTTTTAAAGACTGTTTTTGAAAAAAATTTGGTTTAAGTCCGTTTTTGAAAAATTGTGTTTTAAGCCGTTTCGGGAAGACGTTCCGAAATTTCGGAAAGGTTTCGTGAACCTTCCCGCAATTGCGGAAGAGTTCGGCGAACCTTCCCGAAATTGCGGAAGGATTCCGCGAACCTTCCCGAAACTGCGGAAGAATTCAGCCAATGGCTCCGAAACGGCGGAGAAAAATGTTTTTAAGTGGAAAATTTTTCTAAGTGTCGGAATTTTTCGGAAAGAATTCTCTTCCGAAATTGCGGAAGGAATTCTCTTCCGAAATTTCGGAAGGATTCCGCGAATCGTTCCGAAACGCGGAAGAGTTCGGCGAGTCGTTCCGAAGTTGCGGAAGACTTCGGCGAATCGTTCCGCAACTGCAGAAGACTTCGCCGAATCGTTCCGCAACTACGGAAGACTTCGGCGAATCGTTCCGCAACTGCGGAAGACTTCGCCGAATCGTTCCGCAACTGCGGAAGACTTCGGCGAATCGTTCCGCAACTGCGGAAGACTTCGTCGAATCGTTCCGCAACTGCGGAAGACTTCGCCGAATCGTTCCGCAACTGCGGAAGACTTCGGCGAATCGTTCCGCAACTGCGGAAGACTTCGCCGAATCGTTCCGCAACTGCGGAAGACTTCGGCGAATCGTTCCGCAACTGCGGAAGACTTCGCCGAATCATTCCGAAAAATCACTCGAAATCGAGGAATCATTCCGGCGGAAGCATTCCGCGGCCACAAGGGGGCAAGCCCCCTTGACCCCCTTTTTCTTTTTCCCCTCATATTTTCGTTGTTGTGATTTGACGAATTGTCAAGTATGGAATTTTTCCCACATGCATGAAGTAATTGTGAATTCTAAGAATGTAATGCAGCTAACAATTGTGTTGATGAACACATTTCAGAGAGCCACAGTTACAGCAGGGTAACACTCTAGTTAATACAGTGGAAAAATTTTGGATCTTGGTTGGGCCAAGAAAATGCACATCATGAATGATGCACAGGATCCCTATGAACCTGAGACAGATGCCATGGGGGAGAACATACAGGTTGAGAATGCTGAGACAGAATCTAATGGGAGAAGAAATCAAGAGACCCCTCCAGATGTTGCAGCCACCATGAGAAGCCTAAGGGTGGAGTTGCAAAGCTGTAGGGAAGATAATGAAAGGATGATTAAAGCGCAGGAAGAACAGAATCAGCTGAATGCAGCCATGCTACAGAGTTTGACAGACATCCAAAGGCAAATAAACTCTGGGCATCAGATATCAAATCCGGAAAGGGGTGGGAGTAGCTCTAGAAGGAGTTCCCGTAAGAGGGCCAGTAGCCCAAGAAGAGTCTCCACAGACAGGACTTATACTCCAGAAATGTCTTCTAATGAATCATCTGACTCTGAAGAATCCATTGAGGGTTCAAGTTCTTCATCTCACAGGAGCAAGAGGAAGAAGCACTACAAGAACAATTCACATGGGGAATTTAAGAAGGCAAAACCTCCTACATTTGACGGAGAGGTAAAATCTGGTCAAGAAGCTGAAGCTTGGCTTCTTGGGATGAGAAAATATTTTCAAGTCCAAGATTACTCGGGAAATATGAAGGCAAGGGTAGCCATCTTCAACTTGAACGGAAGAGCATCTATATGGTGGGAACACACCAGGCAGGTGAAGAAGATCAATGAGAGGAAAATTGTGTGGAAACAGTTCAAGAAATACTTCCAGCAGAAGTACCTCTCTGATAGGTACTATGATGATAAGATCAAAGAGTTCCATGAGCTGAGATTGGGACAATTGACCATGGAAGAATATGCAAACAAGTTCTTGGAGCTGCTAAGGTATGTCAGGTATATTCGAGATGAAAAGGTAAAAATTCAGCGTTTCCTAAGTGGACTACCCCAGTCATATAAAGACAGAATTGAGTTTGATGAACCTCAAACTCTAGAGGAGGCCATAAGAAAGGCCAAGTATTGCTTTGATCAAAACAGAAGCAAACCAGAATTCCATAAGGCGTGGAAGGATAAGAAAAATGAGAAGTTTGATCAAAGGAAGAAGGGGTTCAAGCCTCCTCAATTCCGGAATCAGCAAAGGCAGCCATCACAGGTTGTGACTAAGCCAACCAGGACGATGGGAGACAAGCCGAGAGATCCAAAAGAGCCAAGAGAACCACTTCAATGTTGGGGTTGTGGAGGAGAGCACATGCTTAGGAACTGTCCACATCGGAATGGGAATGCAAATCAAGTTCACAACATCCAAGGAGCTGGAACTGTGGGTCAAGTGGCAAGGACAATCCCTAGAATCTATGCAGCAGTAGAAGACCGCCAGGCGGATCATCAGTCAACTGTGGTTGAAGTTGAAGGTAAGGTTGCTAAGCAATCTGTTTCTATTTTGATTGATCCTGGATCTACTCACAGTTATGTCACTCCTAGAATTGTTGAGGTTTGTGCTTTCAAGAAATTAAAGCATAGTAAATCATGGTTAGTTCAACTAGCCACTGGGACCAAGAGAAAAGTTAGTTCAACCTGCAATCTGACTGTCTACAATAGAGGGCATTATATTCATAAATCCCGGTGGAAGGCATGCATAATCCCAATGTTAAATGACAATTAGGACCATCAAATATCACTCAAATGAGATTGATTTAAAATATAACATCTAGTCTTAAAATATAAATAAAATAGAGATATTTATTTTTTAGTTCCCACTTTAAACAAGGTAATGGATAAATACAGTTCGGAACAAACCTATCACAAAATTTGAGGGAGGGATGTAACCGAGTAATATGAAGTAATGGAATTTGGAATCAGGAGACTTTGGCCAATAGCAACCTGCCCTATACTCAGTGTTTGATACCATTTGACATGTGAGATGATTGAACTATTAATTGAATCCTCTTGAATATGAACCTTTATCAAAAACTTGGATTTCAAAAATTTGAATTTATGGATTCTTTTGGCACGTGAAGGTTACATAAATATAAGAAAAATTCTCATATCTCGTAGTGAGTATGAGAATGGAAATTTTAACACAATCAATGTGAATACAAATTAGCTTCCCCATATTAAAATTTTACTATGCTTAATATGGTACAAATTATATTTCCCCAAATAATATTAGAAGTTCACAGTAAACTTAGGATGGGGGAAGTTTTCCCTTACCATTAATCTATTCAACTCGAACTCGATGTCATTTGGATCGTTCAAAAATATTCAATGCCATCTATAAGGGTTTTGATGGCTCCAATTATATGCTTGAGGTGATTATATTGGTTAAACAAAGCTAAGAGAGGTTACAGGACTCTAAAGAGAGTTCATGAGAGTAAAATTCCTAATTTTCCTTCCCAATTGAGGGTTCTTTTGTATTGAAAAGTATGTTCGGATGTTGATCCCATCAGTAGAAACCATCTATCAACAATAAAAAATGCATGTGATTATAACGAGTAACCTTTTGAATTCTATGATCTTGCATTCTAACAAAACTTATGTATATCTACATATCTTTCTTATTTGAAGGATACTTTATGCGTGTAACTTCTGGAAAAAAAAAAAATATGTTTATCCTTCTCTTTGTTAGTTGAAAAAACTTTTAAGAAAGATTCATAACAAAAAATCTCTGTCCATACGAATTTATCTCTTCTTCAGTTTCTATAATACTATTTTGTATTATTTTCACACTGGTTGGGAATATTATCCAAGAGGAAATACAACCAATCCAAAGAAGGAAAATATTCCTCACCTTATGTGTAAATTCATTTTGGTATAACTCAAATTTGTTTGTTGTTTTCTAGAGCCAAGTTTCCAATATAGGGAATGTTTTAAGTAATCATCTTCTTCACGTTTCTCAATAATAATGTTGATCCCTCACTATTATTATTGGTTCGTTGGTTTCAAGAGACATGAATGTATGCAATTTATCCATCAGTTCTACATGTCATACATTCTCTGGGCATTGCTAGGCTACACAGTTATGGAAAATTTGCAAAATATCACAATATTTTCCTATGGTCCTACAACAAACATTATTTTCTGTCAATCCTTATTTCTCTAACTTATTTCATATGGAATTGGTGACTTTACACTGTACTGGTCAAGTTATTTTTCTATATTTTTGTGTGTGGCATAAGCCTTGGAATTATGGTTTTCTTTTCTCTACGCTGCATCGAGATCTAGTCTACCTTAGTGGACTATTTATTTCACATATAATTGTTTTTCTAGCCTTCTTGAGACCATTCAAAACTATTGTAATGAAACTTTGTAATAATCCCTAAAGCTTGTAGCCTTGATAATAATAAAAATAGATGGAAATATTAGATTTGACTCGCCTTTTATTTTCTTTAGGATCTTGTAGAAACTTGATTATGATTTATGCCCTTTTCAATTGTCATCATCGCAGACATGGGATTGAAATTTGATATTGCTCCAATATCATGTTAAACTTTAAGAAAGCTAATAGAACCCTGTGGAACTTTATCAATTTACAACAGGCTTTATAACATCAATTGTAATGCCAACCATAGTGCTCATACTCTACATAAATACCAATTAATCCTATAAGACATTAAAACTTGAATCCAATTAATTTTAAAACTATCATAATCATCTTGTTTAATATCCTACTCTAGATATTTGGAAATTTTGGGAGACTGAGTCCTAGGAATTGGAAAAGGTCCCCAACCTACTATCCTCTTTACTAATTCATTATCTCTTTGTTACGAGAGATCACCTCTTTAGACTTGTCTTGCTTCATCTTAAATTCTTGGAAAGGATCTACATTATAGAAAAATACTATGTCTCAACTTTCAAAGGACAGATACAACTAACAACAACTTTGAATAACTATTTCTTCAACTAATAAACTAGAATAACTGGAAAATAATGAAAAGTTGAACAAAGGATGGTAAGACTTTTCAAAATCTCAGAAAAAGCTCTCATTTAAAGGCCCCATAAATCAGACAATTTATTGGCATCTAAATAGACAACAATCTACATATATTTCAAAGAATCGGAACTTTAGTCCAAGTCATATCAACAACGACAAACACAAACATATTATAGCAAGATTCATTCAAAAGGTTTATCAACAAATAGCTCCAATAAAAGTTGACCTTGGTTTCCATGCACTTAAAAAATTAATGTACAAGTATAGTTCCAAGCTTCAATGGTTTTGATTTAAGTCTAAAGGATCTCCAAAAGGGAGTAACATGTTATACAACAAAAGTGTAATAAATTATAATATATTATGTTATGCACCATTTAATATAATAACATAAACATTATTAGCTATTGTGTCGTTTGGAAGGGTTATTCCCTCCCACTTACACATATAAATTAAAACACTATCGTGTATTATATCCATCATCTCTCATGAGATATTTTACATATTTGTATTTGTCTCTTCTATTTAGAATGTATGGGTGATAAGATTACAGAGGATGACACTATATTAACTAGGATAAATCTCTCATTCAAGCCAAAATTGTTATATATACGTTTTCAACCAACATGTTTGCAACATATTGGTTAGCATTGAATGCATTTGTGAAATAGTCAAACTAAAGGCCTAAAATTTTAATTAACTTGTGGTTATGGGAACATTCTATTTTCAAAAAAATATTACAAACGTATACTCATCGAGAATCATATACTTTAATATCTATATGGTAATCCTGAGAATTTAATATCATTATTTACCATTTAAAGGAAAATCACTGACAAAGCATTTGATTTATACAACAGGGAAATGTGAATTTTGTGAGAAATATATATGTTCCGAAAATTGTTAACATTTGAATCAAACAGAGCTCACCTCTTTACACTTGTATCACTTCCGGCTTAATTTCATGGAAATGATCTGCATTATAGACAAATACTAAGTCTCAACTTTTAGAGGACAAATAAAAGAAACAACAACTTAACTGTTTCTTCAAGAAAACAATGAAATTCTCCTTAAAAGGTTGAACATAGGAAATCAAAAATTTTAAAATTCTCATAAAAAGTAACCAAAACATGATTACTTCTCAGTGCTCACGGTAATTTTTACACAAGCATATAAGCATATACTTAAGGGACTAGGGATTTAATGATTATAATATTTATAAGTTAAGGGATTTAGGGAGCGACCATTAGTGGAGAAATGTATAAAAGGTTAAGATTAAGTGTCAAGGGGTAAAAGTGTTAACATATTATGTGTTAAGGGCTTATGTGCTTAGGGGTTTAGGGATTTAGGTTGTTTGTACCTTAGGACTTATGGGTTTATGCATTTAATTTTCTCCCTAATCATTCCTCTCTCCACCTCCATAAATTTATGTCCCTTTCTCCCCCCTTGTATCCCCCCCCCTCTCTCTCTCTCTCACCCCTTATCTCAATTCAACACTTAACACATAGTTTATGTGGTTCATAATGCTAGAGCATTTTGTAACTCCAAAATGCTCTAGAGTTTTGTTTCTCCAAAATGTCAGAGCATTTTGATTTTCCAAAACGATTGATCATTTTTGTTGACACCAAGCACGAGAATAAAAATTTGAATTTAAACACAACATGCGAGCATTCCTTAGTGCCTAAAACACTCCTCTGCACGTGCCCATGTGTCATCCACAGTCCTATGTAGTTAGTGCAGACTTACCAAACCTGTGCTATGGATTGTGTTAAACCATAGCTAATATGGCATTTTCACCATTTTTCTTAATATGCTTGTGTTTCACCACTCTTTACAACATGACATACACAACCATTTTTTACGACATTTTAGGCATAGATAGCATTTTTTTATGCAGATTCCAAATATGTAATTTAAAAAAAAAAATCCATTTGTTTCCTAATTTTCTTGTATCATCACTCGTTAAGTCCAAATTTTTTTTGTTAGTGTTTCTTCCGTAACTTTTTCATTTCACAACCATTTAAAAAAAAAATGTATGTTGCACTAGTAGACATCAACCTCTACGATATATAAAAAATCAAAGTCGAAATGATTGCGTTTAGACCCTCAAATGTTGCACCTACATTGGACGTACCATTCTCAAGGTTTGGTCACTTAGATAATTAAAAAAAATAAAAAATAAAAATTTAATTTTGGAAAAATAGTATTGCACTAGTGCTACGTGTTCTCTACATGTATACCAATTTTTGTATCCTGAAACCATCATTTAGGCACTCAAAGGCTGCACGCACAAACACATATGCCTTATCATTTGCCAAAAAAAAGTCACTGCTAGAAAAGATGAAATTTGACATAGTTATGTCAATTTTCAATACATAAAACTTACATATTCAAAAATTTGATTCAATTTCCTACATTTCATCTTTTTTACTCAATGCAAGATATCTTTTGTAAGTATCTAAAAAACTCCAAGTAAGTTGAGGGATGCCATATTTTTCAATTTTCTAATGCATCTAACATGCCAAAAGTGACCCTCATTAGCTTGCACTCACCTTGGGATAAGGATTCCCATTGAGGTTAAATTGCATGGAGTGATTTTCCAAAAGAATATATGCTTGTTTTCAAAGGGATCCTAATTTTTTGGGAAGGTTGACCATGCTGTGCTAAACTAGCATAGTTTAAGACTTTATAACAACTTTTGAGAAATTTGCAATCCTCACAAAATGTATAACTAAATTACTTTTTGAATAATGATTCATTAATGGTCTTAAAGAGGAAATAAAATATTTTCCTTCTCACTCTCACCCTCACCCTCACCCTCACCCTCACCTTCTTATGGTTTCGGCAACCACTTTCAACCCATCTCAGCACTTATGGGTCCACAAGTTATCTCAAGAAGAAATGGTTAAGTTCCAACTCCTCCAACTTTTGTATAATTGTGATGATAAGTTTTTCAAAGCATATAAATGTAAATAACATAACTTCATTAAAATGGATGTATCCTAACTTAACCACCCTAAGGACATTCTTAAGGAATTCCCTCACAATTTAATGTACCGAACAACCTATGTGCACTATTGAGGCCACATGGTACTCCATAGGCCATGTGGTACTCCAAAGTTTGGATGAAATTCACTGGATCGTTGTATGCATGGTTTTCAGGGTCTTTTGTTTCAAATGTGGAGCTGGAATGATTAAGGAATTCTTGGCAATTATTTGTATGGTGGTTGTGTGGAGAATGTGTGCATTTCATATTTTTAGGATATATGGAGGAAAACAGACAAGTATCAAGTGTTGAAACTTGTTTAATATAATATAGAAATTATTACTCTAATTATATGTTGCTCAAATATCCCACCAACAATTTCTTGGTATATATTGACTTTACAACTTCAGTACGAAATCATGCCTCTATATTATATACAACTTAAGTTTTTATATAAAATGTAAAATCTTAAGTTTTTATTTAGAAAATTCACATTTATTAAGACTAGAAAGAAAAAATCTTAAAATGCACTAGACTAGCTGTGAAATTTTAAAAGGAAATGGAGTAGCTGTGAAATGCCATGTGTGATCTTTATTAATGTGTGAAGGCTAATGAAACTAATGGGTAGAATAAGATGGAATGCAATATTTGATAGGGAATTATAACACTACATATTCCATTGCAATATTTTTCCACTATTAATTGAGGTTGGTACATAGATAGCAGTCAATTTCATTTCTAAGGTTTCTCAGTTATTCAACCAATGATGTAATGTTTGAATTGGAAAAATGGCCCTAATGGGCATGAGGTGGCTCTCCTATAGGCATGGTTGAATCTCCATAAGGGTCCCCGCTCGAAGATGGTACCCACCATCATTAGAATAGAAGCGTGGGAGCACTAAAAATCAACAACAAGCACGCACTTTTAAAAACGTGCACATGTTCTTGTTTTAGAAATTGTATAACCTCCATGCAAGAAACCAAATGGATAAAGGAGTGTGTGCATTCTAAAAGTGCGCACATGTTATTTATGCATGCACATTTTCAAAGCACACATGCACTAATAACATGTGTACACTCTGCTATGTACTAAAAAATAGGTTGCAACCCATTTCCTCCCCATTCTAGCTCATTTCCATGGCAATTGTGGCTTCCATTGTGATGATATGCAATGCACATATTCCTTCTCCACCTATCAAGTGTCCCAACCATCCATGTAGATAATTGCTTTCTCAAAATTGTCATTTTTATTTGATTTTTTTTATGATTTAATGAAAAAAACTAAATTGTAAATGAACCATAATTTAAACAAAATCTTTAATTTTACATGAAAATTGTCTCTCCTCCGTCATAATGGCATAAAAATGGGAACCAAATGTATGTTGATGTATATGTAACTTCGAAATGTATTTCACATATATGTATATTGTATTCCTATAGAGATGTTATTATTCCTCTATACGGAAGTGTTGTCATTTATATTGTAAGTGTCATAACTTATACTTGATGGGTTATTAGACCACCTTGTTGGGGTCAGCCCTGTATAAGTCATGTGGGTCAAAGGGTTATTAGACCACCCTAGTGGGGTTCGGCCTAGTTAGCATTATGTTAAGTGGTTAAGTTGAGGCCGACCTAGTTGAGTAAAGGTCAAGTCAAGTTAGAGTATAAATAGAGAGTGTGTCTCTCTCATTTTACATATTCTATTCTCTTACTCACACTTTGGAGAGTTGCGCACTTGTGGAGGAGGAGGCTCCGCTGCTAGGAGAAGACTATCTCTTGTATTCTGGTTGTTTCATTGCTCTATCTATCTCTGAGGAAGTTATTGGGGTTTTTCACCTTTATGGTTTTCCCCAAGTAAACTCTGTGTCTCTTGTGTGCTTGCATTATTGTGTCCATGATTGATATGCTGTAGATTTGCTGTACATGTTGTTCTCTCAGTTAAGATCCTCGATCAGATTGAAGTAAATTCTGAAAATTTAACATGGGATCAGAGCTAGCCTGAAAGAAGGCATGATATGGCATGTATGACACTTGTTGCACTTATGATGCTAGGGCTTGATATAGCAAAAACCAATCATCATAGAACTTTCGCTATAAATCCATTTTGGCGACGTTTTCGAGTCTGAAACTTTTACAGGTCGAAGATTAGATCCTTATGTACTTTTTTTCCAAAGGAAAACTTCTAATTCGTTGTACTTTGTGATTTATGATCTGTACAATATAGGGTTTCCGCCTCCTCCAGATCTGAGTCAAAAACAGGTGACCTTGGAAAACAGGTCATAACTTGGGCTAGGAAGATCCAAATAAAATTGCGTAAAAAGTGATAGGTAGTACACAGACTGTAATATCTCAAGAAAATTTTTCAAAGGCCGAAGTTGAACAAGTGACATGTGGCACGTCGTACAAGTTCGCTCTCCTGTTTTATCCCATAACCAGGTCACGTTACGACACTTGGCATAACTCTCTCTCAGAGAATCCAATTGAGGTCAGAATTGTTGGGATGGAAAGATGACAGGTCAGGCTATCTCAAGAATCGTTTTCAGACCCTTTGAATAGAAAATTTCATAGTTACACTAGAAACAATCAGGTACATATTTCTATCAAAACAGAATTATTTTTGAGCACCTTCATTCATGAATTCTGGAATTTAGGGTTTCGGATAAAGTTGGAATTTTTGTAATCGGAGACCACGGATGAATGCTACTCATCAAAATTGAAATTTAGAGACCAAGATCAGAATTTTTGGTTGGGTAGAAGGCCGAGCTTGATCAGACCCTAGTTTGGGACTTTGATCAGAAAAGTGGAAAATTAGGGCTTCTGCAAAAATGGGAATTTTTGAAATCTGTGACCACGGCTGGAAGCTCCTCATAAAAATAGAAGCTTAGAGCTTTGGATCAAACCTTTTGATTGGGAAGAAGAGTGGGCTTCATCAAACCCTAGTTCGGGGTCACGTCCAGCGAATCCGGAAGTTTCAAAGGCAAAATTGAGGAGTGGAACTTTGCAGTTTTCAAATTCTGAATATACCAGCTTGATTAGCTCATCAAGATCCAGTTCCTACAAATCAAGTGGATTGGGTTAATCCTAGAAGAGGATGGACTGGTCACCTGCATAAGTGAAGAAGTTCCTATTTCAGAGGGAGATGAGGCTAAGGCCTTCCATAAGAAGATTACAAGCAATCTTGACAGGTATGGCTTACAGGTATGTTTCGAATTTTGTTCATAGTTAAGTTTATGATATGTTTGTCTTCATATCATTACAGTACAATCTTGATTAATTACTAGACTTGTCGTATTACCTTAATAGAAGATATTCATTGATTAAGGTTTTGACACTTATGATTGTACTAATGCATTGTGATGTTGTATGAGGTTTATGTTGTTCGCTAACATGAAAAGTACACCAAGAAAGACAAATCATGTTCTAGTTCAAGAACATATGATCATGATGACATGAAGACAAAGATTCATCCATTGTCATGGATCACTTATAAAATCTACTTACGAGGTATGTATAACTTGGTTCTATAATGGATAACTTATGAGACATGCAGGTTACTAGCACAAGTCATTGAAGAGAACCATAAGACATTATGCGGGTATGTTAGACATAACTAGCTAGCATGCTAATCCAGGTATTTTTTTCCTATATTAAGCTAGAATCCTACCTTGTGTTAGGATCTTATACTGTTGTGTTGTTGATAATGATTATTCATGAAGTCATAGGTTTGAATAGTCATGGTTTTATGCATATTATATCTCTTATCTTGATTAACGATTTAAATAACCAGAAGAGTCCTATGATCAAATAAGAATATGCATGAGTAAAAGAAGACTTCCCTGAAACCTTGAATACTAATGTTTATTATTTGTGTTTGAAATGATCCTGACTATACATGCTTTAGATTATTGTGTTTTGATAATATTAAGATTATACTAGTGAATGTTTGATTATGTATGAGACCTAGAGGATAACACAATGATGATACTAACAAGCATGCATAGGGATCGAGAATGAATATAAGTTCAAGGACAGGTAATCCGAGAAGCAAAGATCAAGAGGGAGCACACTCCAGTAATTTTTGCAAGGATGCAGATATTCAGAGGGAGTTTACCACTTCTCACAATCCACATCAGAATGGAGTTGCAGAAAAGAAGCAAAGACTGAGAGGGAGTCAACCCAACAATCAAACAAAGATAAGTATTTGAATTGTCATTTCTTACATAGTTGTTTGTTTAAATAATGTTATTCAATGATGTATATGCTTATGTTTCTAGAATTAGGTTGTGTATTATGCATATTAGAATAGTTGCATTGATGAACAATATACTACTAATATACATGGGTAAGTGGCCTATGGCACTATACAACATTCCATTGCTACTTATCTAGAATGAAACCTCTTTGCTGGCATGTTAGGAGTTGTGCACACTCTTAACAATGTTCTGGTAGAGATTGGAAGGAATCTAGAAAGTTACGGAATATGGATAAATGTTGTATTGAAGCATTGGCTAAGATAATTGTATGACTATATGACATATTTCTTTATGTGTAAGAATTTGTTCTGAAAACTATGAGATGTTTTCTAATCATGCAATTTAACTTGTTGTGTAGGAAAGATCGTATACCATCACCTACAAAAAGAAGGACTACAACATTTGTTCAGCAACAAAGTTATCTATTGAAAATATTGAAGATATTGAAGTTCCCAGGATCTAGGAAGAATGCCATGATCGAGGAGTACCAGTTGATCATGAAGATGTTTGGGATGCAGTCCCAAGACCTGAAGGGGAGTCTATAGTGACTTCCAAGAGGATCTACAAGATCAAGCATGCTGCAGGTGGTAGCATAGAGACTTTTTCTCCTGTAGCCAGATACACTTCCATTAGATCCGTACTTGCTTTGGCTGCAGTGATGAAAGGGAAGATACACCAGATGGATTTCAAGACAGCCTTCTTGAATGGTGTAGTTGAAGAAGAAGTGTACGTGGAAAAGCTACTTGGTTCTGAGACACATGACAGGGATTCATATATGTGCAGAACTTGGTATGGTAGGATAGAAAGCTTTCTATCCAGTTTGGGCTTTACCAAGAGTAAAGCGGATTCCAACCTTTACTACAAGGTTGAGGAAGGCAATCCAGTGATACTACTTTTGTATATGGATGACTTGTTTGCAACAGGTGAGGATAGATTGATTGCCGACATGCAGCAGAAGCTTGCTACTGAGTTCGAGTTGAAGAACTTGGGGATGATGCACTATTTGTTTTTGGCATGGAGGTGTGGCAGAGTGCAGATGGAATCTTCCTTGGACAAGGGAAGTATGCCGTAGAGATCCTGAAGAGGTTTGGGATGATGGACTGGAAGGCTATGGCCACACCTATGGCATCGAACCTGAAGATTCTGTGTGATGCTTCATCTGAGCAAGTTGATATCACTATGTATCATCAGATGATTGGATCCTTGATGTACCTGACAAACACGAGACCAGGTAATTGCTTTGCAGTGAACACATTGAGCCAGTTCCTGACGGATCCGAGGAGTGTTCACTTGGTTGTTGTAAAGCATATTCTGAGGGGTACAGTTGATTATGGGCTCAAGTATGATGCGAATCAAAAGTTTAACCTGGAGGGTTATGTTGATTCAGATTAGGCAGGCAGTGCTGCAGATAGGGATCAGGTGTGATCTCTTGGTTTAGCAGGAAGCAGTCCTGCGTAACACTAAGTACAGCCGAAGTAGAGTATGTTGCGATGGATGAGCAGGTTATAGATGTATTGACCAAGCCGTTGGCCAGAGTGTAGTTTGATTAATTTAGAGAGAGGCTTGGTGCACTTCAGATCGAGGTTCCTTCCAGAGGGAAGTGACGAGTCCGGAAGATGAAGATGCACATGAGCTTTTCTGACATGGTTGATGTGTTCTCCCTTGGTCATGATGTAATTGCTGAGCCATTTTTCACATGGTGGTAGATGTGTTCTCCCATGGTGAAAAAGTAAGGGCTGGATCCTTCCCCGAATGGTGGTAGATGTGTTCTCCCATGTTGGTGGTGTAAGTGATGGATGATGCGCATCTGGGCTGTGCTTCGTGGACAATGAGATGATCTAAAGAGGACGATGCTATGATGATCAGGAGGATCATGGATGATGAGCATCAGGATGATGCTCCAGTTACTACTCTGTATATGTATATGCATCATGTTGGATGCTTGTTATGATCAGTTGGATCATTGCATCATGTTGGATGGTTGTTATGATCAGTTGGATCATTTACGTATGTATGCATCATGTTGGATGCTGGATATGATCAGTTGGATCATTTGTATGTATTTTGTATATGCATCATGTTGGATGCTTGGACCGTGTATCTGCATATGTATCAGGTGGATACTGAGATCATGTATGTTGATATGTATTAGGTGGATACATTGTGTGGATCATGTATCTATGTATGTATCAGGTGGATACATTGTATGATCAGGTAGATCATGTATGATGATATGTATCAGGTAGATACTTGGTATGCATCAGGTGGATGTAGTGTATGATCAGGATGATCATAGATGATGAGCTTCAGGATGTTGCTCCAGATGACATGCTGCAGGATGTTGCAGTGATGATGATTAGGATGATCATGCGTACATCAGGATGATGTATGATGAGTATCAGGATGATACTTTGTGGCCGTGGATCAGGTTGTGCAGAGAGCATGTCTGGGAGATCCTATAGGTCAGAGTTGTGTACCCGTAACAGCTTGGGATGCTCTTTCGAGACATTGCTCTGGGAGGACATGTAATTTGTGCCCTGGGAGATTTCAGGTCGGAGTTGTGTACCCGTAACATCCTGAGATGCTCTTGCAAGGTTTTTTCCTATGGCATGTAATTTGATCCTAGGAGATCTGGACAGGATGAAAAAGGCCTCAGATGCTTCAACCAGGTTTTGCCATGACCACATGTAATTTGCTCCTGGGAGATCTCGATAGGATGAAAAAGGCCTCAGATGCTTCATCCAGGTTTTGTGGTGGACCACATGTAATGTGATCCTGAGAGATCCGACAGGTAGAGCTGTGTGCTCATAACATTCTGGGATGCTTCAGCCAGGTTTTGTGGTGAGATCACATGTAATGTGCTGCTGGGAGATCCGACAGGTAGGGCTGTGTGCTCGTAACAGCCTGGGATGCTTCAGCTAGGTTTGTTGATGGGTCACATGTAATGTGCTCCTGGGAGATCTGACAGGTAGAGCTGTGTGCTCGTAATAGCCTGGGATGTTGCAGCCAAGTTTTGTGATGCACATAATAAGTCCCGAGGATTCCACAGTATGGCCAGGGATGATGAAGACCTGCAGGTGGTGGGCCTACATCCAGTATGAAAAAGGACTGGCTCTGTAGAACTTCCTATGATGAGTAGATTCAGAGATTGATTGAGATAGCAATAGCAGTAATGATGATGATGACTCGATGATGATTATCCAGTGACGATGATCCAGAGAAGATGACTTGTGCTAGAAGACTTGTGTCGAGAAATACCTTCCTAGTTAAGAGGGAGTGTTGATGTATATGTAACTTCGGAATGTATTTCACATATATGTATATTGTATTCCTATAGAGATATTATTATTCCTCTATACGGAAGTGTCGTCATTTATATTGTAAGTGTCGTAACTTATACTTGATGGGTTATTAGACCACCTTGTTGGGGTCGGTCCTGTATAAGTCATGTGGGTCAAAGGGTTATTAGACCACCCTATTGGGGGTCGGCCATTTGGGTCAAAGGGTTATTAGACCACCCTAGTGGGGGTCGGCCCAGTCAGCATTATGTTAAGTGTTTAAGTTGAGGCCGACCTAGTTGAGTAAAGGTCAAGTCAAGTTAGTGTATAAATAGAGAGTGTGTCTCTCTCATTTTACACATTCTATTCTCTCACTCACACTTTGGAGAGTGGCGCACTTGTGGAGGAGGAGGCTCTGCTGCTAGGAGAAGACTATCTCTTGTATTCTGGTTGTATCATTGCTCTATCTATCTCTAAGGAAGTTATTGAGGTTTTTCACCTTTATGATTTTCCCCAAGTAAACTCTGTGTCTCTTGTGTGCTTGCATTATTGTGTCCATGATTGATATGTTGTAGATTTGCTGTACATGTTGTTCTCTTAGTTAAGATCCTAGATCAGATTGAAGTAAATTCTGAAAATTTAACAATGTAACAAATAAAATAATATATAAACATATCAATAAACAAATAATTAAATAATAAAAGAAAATTAATTAAACAAATATTAAATAAAATTGATATGTAATTAATCGAATAGATAGAGACGTACATTTCCATTGAAAATGAACATAAGACCATATTTAAATGGTCCATCAAATTGTAATGTAATAATCTCTCATCAATATATATTCAATATTATTTATTATTTCCAAATAGAGTTATTTTCCAATTGGTTGACTATTCACTTGAATAGTTTTATTGTGATTCGGACACGATCACAACATGAGAATATTTGGATACGGATATTACATTGGTATCAGAGCCCCTTCTTGGGCTTGATTCCGGCCTTTGGCCACAAACCATTCTTAGAGATTCTCTGATTAAGTATCTTTGATTCACATTGGCTTGTGGCCATCATTTTTTGGGTTTCCCAAAAATCTAGGACCTTGTCCAAAAGTAGGCTTTTGTCCCAAATAATATTTATATATTATTCCTCTATAAAATTCAAAGACAACCGTAAATCAAGAATACAAGGGAAATTAAAAAATAAAAAATAAAAGAGAAAAGAAGTAATTATTTCCATTGTGAACAAGAAGTAAGAAAAACAAATTACAAAGAAGTGGGAAAAAAGAATTATAACCACTTATACTATGAAATGAGAACTTGACGCATTTCTCGTTTTTCTCTCTCCTAATTTTAGTAGCTATTTTTAGCTCTGTTTCAAAAAGGGTTGATACCAGTATCACACATTTTCATTTTGAGGCATTTTTTTCGGGGCTTTGAATTATCTTTGTTGTGAAATATTTTTAATTTCTCTTTTCAAGTGTGTTTTTAGAAATTTAACAAAATAACATACATTTATAAGCAATTTACAATGAAATACATATGTACATTTTGCAATTTTTTTTATAAAATAAGAAATTTTTATTGACAAAATTGTAAAACAATCCAGAAAATAAAGACATTTAAAACTATTTTCAATGAATTTTCAGAGATATTTTGTATACAAATGATACTACTTCATATTATTTTCGGAAAAGTGACGATTCACATAAATTCAAGAAAAAATATACCATATATTTGTAAAAAACATATTAAAAACATTATAAATAGAAATTTTATTTCTAAAATAAAGTTTGAAAGTCAAAACATTACTAATATATCTTATCAAAAAATTGTCAAATTTAACATTTTCTTCAAGACATGAAACTAATCAACAATATCATGCAGGCCAAATTCTTCATCGAAATTGGATTTTTCTGCAGCTTGGATTTCTTTAGGGACATCATTGTCCTCTTCCATTGGGTCTTCTATGTTTGCAAGATTCCCAAAGTGCTCCTTTCCAAACACCCCTCCTAATGGGGGCTGAGGCTCTTTTTCCATCTTTTCCACAAGTGTTTCACTAAACTCTCCTTTCTTCAAACCAACTTCTTGTAGTTCATATGGAAGAAGTTGAATATCATAAACTCTTTATTTGATGTAATTGCATTGCAGTGGATCATTATCAATGGGTATGCAATTTCTTCATTTATGTAAGGAGCATGCTATTGTTCTACCTAATCACCAAAAACAAAAGAAAGTTAAGTCAAATAGTATAAAGAAGCATACTTTAAAACAATAAAATAATGAAGAATAAAAAAAACAATAAAACTTGAAATATGCTTTCATATGTAATATCAGAAAGTTTACTTGAACCCGAGAACAAATCTAAGACCCAATCTCCTTCTCTTGAAAATGTATCTATGAGATAATTAATCAACGCTTGTAGCTTTTGATATATGTTTACAGTCACTCCTTTCAAATCCTTTTCTTCATATGTTAATTTTTTAACCACGACATTATAACTTAACACCTGACTATATTTTCCTTCACTCTTTTTGTTGATTAAAAGAGAGTCATAAGTCTCATCTTTTGTCCAAGTTGCAAGATGTATGTTTTCAATATTAATCAGAAATGGATCACTGTTGGAGCTACGAATATTTTGCTTTTCCCTGTAGCAAAAATAAACTAAAATTAATTAACTTTACAATAAATATAATTGATTTATAAATTCAAAAACTTAATAATATAGTGCAAATATTTTACCAATAAAGTTGATACCTTGTTTTTTGATGCAAGGCGGGTTGGTCAGACCTTCTTGCTTAACAATAACACATGACATTCACACAGACTTGGCGTAAACAGGATGCCAAAAGATGGATTCTATTACTTCAATCGAATAAACGGTTACAATGCGAAATGCAAAGAAATATTAAAAACTAACTGGTCAACCTCAGCCTTTACAATATACAGAAGTAAATGGTGTGTTCTCTTTGTGTGTGACCCTCTCCTCCTCTCAGTCTTCTGCTAGATGCTAGAAGGAATGACCAATGAGTGATGAGCGATCCCTCATTTATGCTTGCGCCTGGTATTCTACCCTGTTGTTGCTCTGCTGCTGTTCTCGAGATCACTTTGACCTCCGAGATAGGCTTCCTCTATCCATCGAATCCTCCCAATCCTGCAGACCTACAATTGTCATTGCCTTGTGGTCGTGCTGCACAACCTCTTCCTATGGTGACATCTGTCATGATCCCAACCACCTTCAATAACTGCTCATAACTTCCTTAGTAACCCCAAATGACTATCAGGTACTTGCCTTGACTTCTTAACATCTTTGACACTGCTACAGTAGTCGGCCCCATCCCTTGCGTCGACCATACTATCTTCTGTCAACTTTCAACTTACCTGTCGGATTCCTTTCGCGTGTCCTCCCCTTCCTCCACGCTTGGCTTCGACCTCAACCTATCGGTGTCGTTGTTCGACAACCTATCGACACTCGACTTCTCTCGCTACACTCTATTGTCTGTCGACCTTAGACATGTCAGCTCTCAACCTTTCTACTTCTGTCAACGCACTTCGACAGCTACTGCTCGAATTATTAACTTTGAAAACCAGTCTCCCTTTTGCACCAGTGGTCATTGGAAATCCCCCTAGTCAACTTCTCATGTCGATCAACTTCGACTGTTCTGCCTAGGCCCCGATGCTCCTGCATCAGCCTCCCTGGGTGAAAAGGAAATCAACTGTTCCATTAGTCTCCTGAATTCTTCTTGGAAAATCCATGTCACCTCCTGCAACTCATTTTCCTTCCATTGCACTAAGTATTCTTTCTTTCACCAACTACGTGTATGCCCGACTTCGCATTCCTCCATTACTTCAGTGATTTCCTCTTTGTCATGTTGATCTGGAATCTATAACATCCAGTTGATGTTCGACACTTCCGCACCTCTGCTGGTTGAACCTTCTTCAAACATGTACAGATATGAGACATTGAAAGTTGGTGAAATGCTCAAGTCCTTCAGCAGCTCTAACACATAAGCATTGCCCAAAATCTTCCTCAGAATCTTACATGGTCCAATCTTCTTCAGCTTCAGCTTGTTATATGTTCCTGTCAGAAATCTCTCTTTCCGTAAGCGTGCATAGACTAAGTCTCCTTCACTGAACAACTGTAGCCTCTTCTTCATGTTGGCTCTCAACTTATATGCCGCATTACTCCTTTCTATTCGCTTTTGCACATCTTCATGCAGTTCTTTCATGTGCTCTACGAATGATTCTACATCTGCGCTTTTCTTGATTTATGTCGGTAACTCGACCAAATCTACCACTCCATGTGGGCTTCGTCCTTGAACAATCTGGAATGGGCTCAAACCTGTCGACCGATTGATAGAATTGTTGTACATAAACTCTACTTGTGCCAACACATTCTCCCACTGCTTGGGTCTGTCGGCCGTCATGTTGGAATATCTTATATTCCTTGGAAGGTAATAATGTCTTTGTATTATGTCAGAAGATATCCACAATCTTATGTAAAAGAGTAATACATTTATCCCATATTCATTATGGTAAAATATACTCTTGATATTCATTATTATATAATGAGATGTTATTATGGAGAATTATATTATCCCACATGCAATATGTGAGATTAATTCCTCCTCATCTCTTGGTATATAATAGAGTCAAGGGAGTCTCTCTTATTCATTCTTTCATGAATCATTCATCCATTGTGGACCATATTGTATTGGGGTTATTGGCATTGCTCTTTGTAATCTTGGAGGAGATATTCTGGAGAAAATAGAAGACTACCTTCCCGTGGACGTAGCTCAATTGGGTGAACGATGTATATCTGGTGTACTCTTTTCTCTTGTTTTCCTTTTGTTCTTATTTACTGTGAGCTGTTATTGTTTGCATAGATAGGTAAGCTAGTTTAGTTGGATCTGTATCTCTGACATGGTATCAGAGCTTGTTGCTATGATCTAGCACCTTCTATTGCTTTCAAACAATATTTTATCATTTGGACATTGCTTATTTCTTGTCTATTTGCTTTCTATCTGGTAGCCATTAGGCTTCTCTTCGGATCTGGGCATATGTCTGCAGTTTTTTATTTCTAACCCTAACCTTGTTGTGTAGATTTTTCCAAAAAAATTTCAAGGGTTGCTTGATGTTGTTTTTGTAGATCTATATGATTTTCTGATTCTCCTCAAGGAGATCTATCTTTTGGTTTTCAAAACGGCATTTTTTGTCCAAGTTTGGTAGACTTTGTGAAGGTTTCCATCTTCGGCAGATTCGACATTATTTTTGGCCTCATAACTCGGTCAATTTTTATTAGAATTTTTATTATAACCTGTTTTTGGAATTGGAAAAGTTGTTTCTGGATCCGCCAATGTGAACAAAACAGAATTATGGGCCTTCCGGTTTCCAAAACGACAACTTTCATCAAAGTTTGGTAGACATTGTGCAGGTTTCCGTCTTTGGTAGATTCGACATTGTTTTTGGCCTCATAACTCGGTCAATTTTTATCGGAATTTTTATTATAACCTAGTTCTGGAGTTGGAAAAGCTATTATGGATCCATCCACATGAACAAAACATAATTCTGGGTAAGTATGGGCACTTAATCCAAGGGTTTTAAGTAAACGTTTCTCTTTCTTTTACTATTTTTCTAACTGTTTTTTTTGTAGATTCAGATCAGTATGGTAAAGTATTTAAGTTTTCTGTTATTCATCTTTTTGCATTTAGGTTTTGCTTCTAATCATGTTTATTAAAATATTATTTCTTGTTATTGATATATATTTTGTTTCGCATTTCTATATGGAAACATTGGCATTTTTTAAGGGCATGGATCTCTAATATTTTGTCATGATGATAGCTATAAACCATCTAATGCTTAATATTTTTTAACAAGATACTTAATAACTAATTTGTTCTTTTTTGTTTAATCATGCTGATTTCTAATCATGTCATGTTTGTAAAAGCAATTTTATAAGAACAATCTCATATGTGTTATCTTTTGATTATTGTTTGCTTTATTTATATGTTATTGCTGACCTGTGTAAAAACATTTTCATTGTTTTATAAGTAATATATTTATGATCATTATCTACTCTTGCTAATTAAATTCTTGAGTAAAGTCAATTTTTTGAATCTATGTGATATCATAATTTTTTGGCTTGTGATAAGTTATTTAATTGAGATATAGTTTCGTTCTCATGTATTGAAGAGATTGTATCTAGTTCATGTGCTATTTGTCTCTAACATTCCTATACAGAAGCATTGACATGTGTAGTTTGTCTCTAACATTCCAATATGGAAGCATTGACATTTCCAGGGCATCTCATCTCTTGCATATTTCATAGTGTTGACAAGAAATGAACCCATGATTAAGACCATTAGTGACTTGTCATTTCATAATTTATTTTAAGTGATATCATGAGTTGATCATAATTTTTTATATGTTGATCATATTAAACATTTTGATTTATCTATATCATGTCATGTTTATTTCGATCACTTTTTACTCAATATTTATATGGCTTTGAGCAATCTTATAATCTTGAAATATTTATCATGAGCACCTTGTTCTTGTTGCAATGATATTTCTATTCTTATGATTGCAGAGGTTATCTTGTTCTTACTTGTCTCTAACGTTCCTATATGGAAGCATTGACATTTGTTTTTTGTCTCTAACGTTCCTATATGGAAGCATTGACATTTTCAGGGAATTCATCTCTTGCATATTACCATCATACTAATAAGAAATGCACCTATGCTTAAGATTAGTTGCTTGATGACTAAATTTTCATATATTTAAGTGAACTCTTGTGCTCACTATTTATATGTTGTGGCTGACACTTAATGTGTAAAAGTAACTTCATTTTCCTTAATGAGAAAGTTAATCTTTTATTTGATCAGATTATGTTGCCATCTTTTTATATGATTTTTACTAACCTTTGGTGTATAAGAATTTTCATTTATGTATGAGCACCTTTATTTTATGATCTTTATATGCTTTAATCTTGAAAGTTCTTGTGCAGATAAATTCTTTGTTTAGGCTTTCATCTCATTCTAGACATATTGAAGCACCGTCTTCTACTGTTAAAGTCATGATGTTCATCTGTATGATATCATTTTCGATGTGTAGACCATTTGGGTCTTGTTCCTTAGATGTTTGAGGTCTTCTACAGATATTTCTATTTGCACCTTGATTGGAAGAATGTCTGCTATCTGCATGTGTATTGGCCATCTGGGTATTTTTGTACACTATTGTGGTGTTCTTAGCCACATGTTCTATTGTATCAACCATCAGAAGGTATATGTACATTGGTGTGGATGTTATCTCAGAGTTCTTCAGCTATCAGTTATGGTTGTGATTATTCTTGTGGTGATATAGGCATCTTGTGGATCTAGTAGCCATGTTGGCTTCTCTTTAGATCTAGGCACCTTGCTGTTGGATTGCATCACATGTTCTCGACATCTTGTGGATCTAGTAGCCATGTTGGATTCTCTTTAGATATGGGCATCTTGTTGTTGGTATTTCATTGTACAACCTGGTTCATGTGCAATTTAATGATTTAGTGAGAAGCGGTTGTTCTTCATCAAATTCCATCAGCTGAAGTGTTCTTCTTTTGCAGCTTTGGTTATTCTAGAAGTTGTCATCAAGGGGGAGCAATAATGACTCCTTCCTTCCTTGTTAGTAGGCTTTTCTCCTAGCCATTATTAAGGGGGAGTGTTGAAATATTTTGTATTCCTTGGAAGGTAATAATGTCTTTGTATTATGTCGGAAGATATCCACAATCTTATGTAAAAGAGTAATACATTTATCCCATATTCATTATGGTAAAATATACTCTTGATATTCATTATTATATAAAGAGATGTTATTATGGATAATTATATTATCCCACATGTAATATGTGTGAGTAATTCCTCCTCGTCTCTTGGTATATAATAGATTTAAGGGAGTCTCTCTCATTCATTCATTCGTGAATCATTCATCCATTGTGGATCATATTGTATTGGGGTTATTGGCATTGGTCTTTGTAAGCTTGGAGGAGATATTATGGAGATAAGAGAATACTACATTCCTGCGGATGTATCCCAATTGGGTGAACCACGTATATCTGGTGTACTAGTTTCTCGTGTTCTCGTTTTGTTCTTATTTACTGTGATATGTTATTGTTTGCATATATAGGTAAGCTAGTTTAGTTAGATCGATATCTCTGACACGTCAAACATATCAGAAAGTTTCCCAAACTTTTGTTCACCACCTTGGTATGTCCATCTATCCACGGATGATATGCCGAGCTAAACTGCAACCTCGTGTCCATTTTCTTCCATAGGGTTCTCCAGAAATGCCCCATAAAATTGGTATCTATGCTCGATGTTATACTCTTCGCAAACCCATGTAATCTGACTATATCCTTGAAGAATAGTACAACAATGCTTGTGGCGTCACTTGTCTTCCGACACAGAATAAAGTGTGCATCTTTGGAAATCCTAGCAAAAAATCCATGCTCAGGCGATCCCATGGGGTATTCGGCACTGGTAATGGAATATACAACCTCGTATTCTGACTTCTTCCTTTTTCCAACTCAAAAACTCGACACTGTTGTACCCACTTACCTTGTTGCATCTTCGGCAATCCTAGCAAAAAATCCATGTTCAGGTGCTCCCATGGGGTATTCGGCACTGGTAATGGTGTATACAACCCTGTATTCTGACTTCTTCCTTTTTCCAACTCGAAAAATCGACACTGTCATACCCACTTATCGACATCTATCACCATTCCTGGCCAATAATACTTCTCTTTGACCAATGCCTTGGTCTTGTCGATGCCAAAATGACCTGCTAATCTGCCACTATGCAGTTCTCGGATTAGGTTCTCTCTTACAGATCCTCTGGGAATACACAACTGTTGTCACCTGAACAGGTATCCCTCTTGGATGAAATAATCCAAGTATGGTTTTCTTTCGACACTCCACAGTTCTCGACTCACCTTCCATGCTTTCACAAAATCCTCGTCGGTCGCATACTCTGTCTTCACCGACTCTATTCCTGTTTCCTGAACTGTCGTCGTGTTCAACAATGCAACTCTTCGACTCAGCACATCGGCAAGCTTGTTCAACTTGCCTGAATTATGTCGCAACATGAAGGTATATCCTTGCAGGAATTCAACCCACTTCATGTGTTGTTGATTCAACTCCAACTGAGTACTCAAGTACCTCAGTGCTTGGTGATCTGTGTACAACTCAAAGTCCTTGGGAAACAAATAATGCCTCCACTTCTTCCACGCTTGAAAAATAGCATATAACTCTTGGTCATAGACCGAATATTTCTGCTTCACATCATCCAACTTCTCACTGAAGAATGAAATTGGTCGTCCCTCCTGTCTCAACATTGCTCCAATTTCCATTCCAATCGCGTCGCAATCGACTTGGAAAAATTTGTTGAAATCTGGGAGCGCTAACACTGAGCTCTCAGTGACCTTTTCCTTCAACTTGTTGAAAGCTCTTTGGGCAGCTTCCATCCACTTGAACTCTCCTTTCCTCATTCACTCCATCAACGGTGCACAAATCCGACTAAATCCCCTAGTGAACTTCTTGTAGAAACTAGCAAGTCCATGTAAACTTCGCACTCCGGTTGCACTTCTCAGTTCCGGCCAATCCAATATTTCCTTCACCTTCTCTAGGTCCATCACTAACCCTTTACCCGAGATTACAAATTCCAAGTAAACTGGTTCTTACTTCACGAAGAAACACTTTTGCAAGTTCACCATCAGCTTCTCTTCCTGCAACTTCTGCAATACTTGTCGAATGTGCTCCAAGTGTTTTATCCTCGTTCGACTAAATATCAGGATGTCGTCTAGGTATACTACAAGAATTTTCCCAAGAATGGATTCAGTACCTCATTCATCAACCACATGAACATACTGGGTGCATTAGTCAATCCAAATGGCATGAATAACCACTAATACAACCCTTTTTTCATCTTGAATGATGTCTTCCATTCATCTCCTTCTCTAACCCGAATCTGGTGATAACCTCTCTTCAGGTCGATATTTGTGAAGTACTTCGCTCCACTCAAGAAATACATCAAGTCGTCCATTCTCGGCAATGGAAACTGATACTTGATCATGATCTTGTTGATGGCTCTGGAGTATGTACACATCCTCCATTCTCCACCCTTCTTCGGCGCTAATACTACTGGTACTGCGCACGGACTCGAACTCTCTCTGATCAATCCTCTATCAAACAAATATTGGACATGTCAATTGAGTTCCTGACCCTATGCCAGAGTCATTCTATGCAGTGCCTTGTTTGGAAAATTCAATCATGGAATCAAGTCGATATGATGAGATATGCTTCTTGTTGGTGCATCGTTGACTACTATGATCCTGAGCTCGTCGAGTATCTTTTTGACTTCGACCAGAATCCTCTCGACACATGGCCCTTTAGGAATGATGGTGAAACATCCTGACTGATTTTCCTCCTCTGTGAGGAATTCCTTGGCTGAATACATTAGCACTTGCTTCTCCCAATAGTTTCTTTCGCCCTGCTTACAGTCGGCTTGGTCCTCCTGCTTCGGTTTTAGAGTCCTCCACGTTCCATTCTTCCACATTGTGACGATGTTGGATCAACCATCATAGATCATCTTCCAATCATACTGCCATGGTCTCCCTAACAATAGATGATATGCGCCCATTGGGATTACGTCGCATAGTACATTGTCCTCAATATTCCCAACCTTGAAGTTTACCAGGCACTATCTGGTCACCTTCACATTGTGTCATTTATGCAACCATGAGATCTTGTATGGGTGTGGGCATTCTCAACATCTCAAACTTGCTTTATAGATGACCACAATCGACACAAGATTCTTCGTACTACCACCATCAACTATGGTCTTGCAATACCACTCACCGATCCGCACTCTAGTTCAAAAGATAGCCTTTCATTGTGTTGGCTCTTTCTCGTCACGTGGGTCATCCTGAATCAACGTCCTCCTAGTCGTCATGGCTCAACTTTTTCTCTTCCTATTCTCACTACTGTCGGGTGTCAATTCCTCCCTCTCATTGACTTTCTCACCTCTTCAACATCTGGTTTTCGACTCCTCTGCTGCATGTAGGTTCTCTAGGAATTCATATTCCTTGTGTCTGATTCCGTGACACTTGTAACAAAACATAGCTAGTCTGTCACTTCCTTTTCTGTCGGATGGACCATTTCGACCATATGCACCCCGATCGCGATTCTCTCGACCATCACGTCGGTTTTCTTGTTCTTTCTCCATAGTCGATGTCCCTTCCACACGTTGGTTGTCTTCGAAGGCTTCTCTCTTGGTTCCGGTACTTTGGCCTTTCGCGGAAACAGTCTTCGCACCCCGACCAGTCATCCTACCTTTGGTTGATGCGAATTTCCTCAATAGTTTCTCTTCTACCTTCAGAGCTAACTGTTAGGCTTCACCGACCACTCTGAACCTTGACAGGCTCAACTTGGGCCACCCCTTGGTTCCACCCTTCATGCATCCTACAACCCCAATCCCATGTTGACCCCATTTGCGTCCAAATCTTCACGCTGCTCCACTCCTTCACACTACTCTATCCCTCTCCAGCCTCCATGCTCAGCATTGATCCATCCTCCATGCTCAGCATTGATTCAACCTCCATGCTCAACGTTCATCCAACCTCCATGCTCAGCATTCATCCAACCACCATGCTCAACATTTATTCATCCGATACTCCACGTAACCTGCACTAAATTCCATGCTTCCCTTCACTCCCATATTCCATGCTTCTTGCAATCTTAGGGAAACATTCACGCTGCTCCCTTCTACCAGCTCTTATGCAGCCTGCAAACCCTAGCTTTCACGCAGCCTTCCCACTCCATTTCTCAGTCTTCCCTTCACACCCAACATCATTGATCCCCCATGCAGTTCCATCTATCCCCCACACAGCTACAACTCCCTTCACGCAACTTCTCCCTTCAAGCTTCTCCCATTCACCCCCCCCCCCCCCACGCAGCTCCATATCTCTCCCCCACGCAGCTACAACACCCTTCATGCAGCTTCTCCCTTCATGCAGCGATGGATTCATGGATCCGCAGCCTTTCCACCTATTTCAGGACTTCCATTGGCCTTACCGAAGAGAGAAACCTTCAGATTGCAGCGCTACAGTTGGAAGGACTTGCTCAAATTTTGTGGGACACAGAGCAGGAAAAGACCACCTTGGTAATAGACATCGGCGCCTCAACATAAGCTTCTTCTTCTCAACTGATCTGCACTTAGGCTCGCATGTGTGAAACATTGAGAGATCATTTTTATCCACCCAGATATATTCAATCTTTATGGATCCGCTGGAACCAGCTCCACCAACTACCTACACAAGGGGTACAAGCCTATATCAAATATTTGTCCAAACTTCGACTTCTACTCCACATTCCAGATCCATAAGCGGTATTAATCCTTAAAAATAAATCTGGTTTATTGCTTCAGTTTCGTAGAGAAGTTGAGTTATTTGAAAATTCTACATTAGATAAATATTTTCAAAGAGCATTAGTAGTTGGAAGGAATATATCTCCTCGGGGTCGTACTCCTTAATTCTGTCCCAACCAGAATCCGTCTGCTTCACAAAATCCCACACCCAATACTTCATCTCACTTTCCCTCCACTCGTCCTATGAACCAAAATACCAATACACAGTGGTGTTCCTTCCATAAGACTACTTTCCACAACACTTCACATTGTTGCGTTTTACAATCCCTCAAGACCAACACAACTCTATGCATAGAAGCTACTTCATCCCAACCTGTAGATGGAATTGAGTAGGTTTCTCTTGAGAATCCTACTGAAGTAGATCTCTCATTGATATTAATGACATATGAAGATTCAAACTCATCTACCCTACCCCTCTTTACTCATAAGTGCCAAATCAAAAATTCCTTGGCCTTGCTCATCATGGACAACAACAACCATAAAAAAATTGGTTTCACAAGAGCTAGTGCAGCGCCTCCACCTACCCACCACTCCTCATTTAAAACCATATCATCTAGGATGGGTCCAAAAGGATGGTCCCCGTCTTCTGGTTTCTCATCATTGCTTGATAACATTTTCCATCGGTCAATTTAAAGACTCTGTACATTGTGATGTATCACCATTAGAATGTGCTGACTTACTCCTTGGCCTCCCTTACCAGGACCAATGGAATTCCATTTATACATCCAAATATCGCCAATATAAACTTACCAAGAATGGCCACACCTATATCCTTACTGCAGCCCCACCCGAACCCAATCCAACAAAATAAAAAATCCCTCATGTCCATCTCAACTAGTGTGTATCTATTTGTTTGGTCCGCCCCATTCAACCAAACAACACCCCTCATCCCATCCCAAAAGCCATGTCTCTTTTCCTCCAAGAATTTTCCAATGTATTCCAACCCCTTACGATAATCCCTCTCCATCACCACATAGACCATTCTATTGACCTCATCCTGGGTGTTTCTCTACCGAAGGCACCTACATACCACCTTTCCCCATGGGAAATAGAGGAAGTTGAAAAGCAACTGACTGAACTAATCAACTCAAGACACATTCAACCATCATCTTCTCCTTGTTCTTCCCTAGCCTTCATAATCCCCAAGAAAGACACCCTAGAAATGCGCCTTGTCCTTGTGCTTCTCTCTATGTGTGACACTCTCCTCCTCTCAGTGAGTCTGCTAGCTCCTAGAATGAATGAGTAATGAGTGACGAGCAATCCCTCCTGTATGCATGCGTACTGGTCTTCTACCCTGTTGTTGTTCTCGAGATCACTCTGACCTCTGAGACATGCTTCCTATGTCCATCGAATCCTCCCGATCCTACAGACCTACAATTGTCAGTGCCCTGTGGTTGTTCTTCACAACCTCTTCCTGTGGTGACATCTATCATGATCCCAACCACCTTCAATAGCTGCTCATAACTTCCTTAGCAACCCTGAATGGCTACCATGTACTTTCCTTGAATTCTGAACGTCTCTGAAACTACTACAGTAGTCGTCCCCATCCCATGCATCGACCATACTTTCTTCTGTCAGCTTTCGACTTACCCGTCGGCTTCGTTTCACGTCTACGGCTTCGCCAATATGCCCCTTCCTCCATGCTTGGCTTCCACCTCAACCTGTCGGTGTCTTTGTTCGACAACCTATTGACACTCGAATTATCTCGCTGCAATCCATCGTCTATTGACCTTAAGCATGTCAAATATCGACCTTTATCCTTCTTTTGATGCACTTCGACAGCTACTGCTCGACTTATTGATTTCAACATCCAATCTCCCTTTCACACCAGTGGTCACTAGCAACTCCCCCAGTCGACTTCTCATGTCGATCAACTCCAACTATTCTACTTAGGCCCCGATGCTCCTGCATCATTTTTCATTTACCCTTGAAGGATGTCAACAACCCCCTAATTGTGTGTCTGAATGGAAAACAACAAATCTCCATAGTGGTGATGTTGTGACATCTACAAATCCCGAAAACACTTTATTGAATGATTGGTAAGTATAAGGCTCACAATCATAAGTAGTGTTTCAAATATTGTATCCATGAGGGATATCTGCAATAACAAGTGCATACTCCTTTTTAGGAACAAGATTTGCAATGTTTGCACAGTCACCTAAAATGACTTTATATTGCACAATGTCAATCCCATTCCAAATATAATGATCAAGTGTATCATCAAGTTCAACGTTTGCAAGACGTTGTCTCCTTTGTCATTCTATTTTGGCTCTTTGGATATGAATTTTGAAGGACTCTGGTACTCCATCTATACCACTCTTTGGAATCTACAAATGAAAAGGATCTCTATAAGTAATAAAATAGAAATGAATTGAATTAGCAAATAGATAAAATAGGATGTATCATATATCAACATACCTTCTTGAATGCAACAATTTTTTGTGTAAGGTTTTTATTGAGCTTGAGTCTGGATAGTTGCATCGGACATCATCCCAACTCTTCTCATTCAACATTATAACCATATCCTCTTGTATTTTCATGTAAATCTTGTGACTGGGTAATGAAACAATAAATAATGTTTATAATCATAATAATAATATAACAGAATACTTAGAACATAACAAAAATGTTAAACTCAAGAAAAAAATCAACTTACTTGTCAAATTCATTACACATTTCCTCCATGGTTAATTCACTTGACTTTACCCATGGTAGTATTGTAGCTATTAATGTTTCATCCTTCACACCTTGAATTGTTCTCCAAGGTGTAATAGTGATGTCCTCTAGCAGATTCTTGACATCAGGACCTGCCTTACCACCACTCCATGGAACACATTTTTTTTTCCACTTTCTTATTTTTCATGCCAATACTATCCCACAAGCTAAATATGTCATCAATCAAATCCCATGTTTTCCCAACTTTGAATGCCAACTGGAAATAGGCATCTACATCTCTGAATGCATCACTTCCTTTGACATTTTTTTGTTTCACATTATTCTCTTTAATATGGATACCTATTTCCATACAACATTGTTTCTGAAAACTTGCATCAACTCTATTTTTTTCCCCACCACATATTTGCACAAATTCACTGTGCATAAATCTCATCCTTTGAATAAATAAATGTCATAGTCAACCTATGTTCACTATCTGTGTTATGATCCCATGCCAAAAAATTTGCTTCTACATCTGTTAAACCAACATAAATGATGTATTTAACTGTTTCAAAAATAGGGTTATTGGGATATTCTTACATCAACTCTCTTCTTTCCTCTGCATAATGATCCCCCCTAAGAACATAATATTTGTAATGAAAAAATCTTGTTCGATCAAATTCATCTCTAGTAGGAACATATTTCGGGTCAACAAGGACTAGGTAGTCAACCACATGTGCATATGGATTGTGCCTCATCAATGCTTTCAAGTTGTGAATATGCAAATGATGTGGTTTTCTAATTCTGAATTGATCTTTCCCTTCTGTGGGTCTATAAAGTTGATTCACATTCAAATCAAATGTATGTTCATTTTTAATCAATTTATCCCTCCGCAATCGATCTCGAATGACCTTTTGTGTTGACTTGACAATGCCATCCTATAGATAGCACCTAGAGTAATGATTTCCCTACTGCCCCAGAATTTTCACTCTCAGATTTAGGAATAACATTGGCTTCAGTAACAACAAATCTCCTCTTTTTTTTATTTGAAGGGGTTCCTTCTAAATCAACAATGCCTTCAACAGGAATTGAAACACCCTCAACCATATTTCTTTTACGAGATTGTTTGTTACTCTTACCAGCATGAGTAGCAACGTCATTTGCAACAATTTCAACATGTTCAGTTGGGAAGGATGAATATTTAAATGCAACCCTTCTAGGTACTTGATTTGATTGTCGGATGCCCTTTCCTCTATGTGCTTGTACTTATTCAGTTTGAACATTTGACACTTGTTTCTTCTTCCTTGTTTCTTGTCCCTTTTGAACAATGGGATTAACGACACCCATAGGATTTTCCTATGTATAATAAATTCCATTCAAAAATTTTGAAATCGACATGGAAAAATCCTGCAAAATAAAAACATTATCGTATTAAATCTATTACATTGTGATATCCAAGTTATAACAAAACCAATTTAAGAATAATATCAATATTCAAACTTACTCTCCCGCTCTCAATCTCATGCACGACCCCTTGACAAAATTCTATGAAATTTTCTTGAACATTATATTTTGAAATCTTCAAACAATATCGGATTTTGGCAAAGGTCCTGGCTTGTTTCACTTGTGCATAAACAATTTATGTACCCGGAATCATGCATATATCTCTCAACAGTCCCAATGGATGGTAATCTAATTGGATATATGGAAATGCATAAGAATGTATGTGAATACTTTCTGGTTTTCCTTGATATTTTTCTATCAGATGCCAATAATACTATGTTCTGTCTTATTCTGCTGCATATTTCCATTCTCTAGCATTCTTGCTTTTTAAATCCTCAAAGTTCAAAACTCTGTCTTGAGGATCAACATTCTCAGATGCCTCAACTATTTTTTTCAATGCAATCATTGCCACTCTTGATCTAGAAACGTGTACAAATATCTTTCTTGATGCCATTCTCCTTATATCCAAAAGGTGGAATTTTAAAATAGAATCATCAAACATTCATAATCCAAAAAAATTCAACATCAATATTCACTATAAACTGTATTTGAAAAACGTTTTAAAAATTTTAAAAATGGTTTTACCCATACCCTACCTTGTCCCTCCTTCCCTTCCATCATAGATAAAACTAAATAGAAAAAAATTCAATACCCCCCCACCCCCTAAACCCCCCATACATAAAAATAAAATATAAATTACCCCCCTAAATTAGGAAACAATAAAAAAATTCAAAACAAATTAAACCCTGCCCTACACCACCATCGCCCAACCCCCCTAAACTATATAAAATAGATATATAATTAAAATTAAAAAAAAATTAAAACCTACCCCCTAATCCCCCCTAAACTATATAAAAAATTTATAATAAAAAATTAAAACCTACCCCTTAACCGCACCCCCCTAACTATATAAAAAGATTTATAATAAAAAATAAAAAATTAAAACCTACCCCATAACCCTCCCTAGACTATATAATAAAAAAATTAAAAAAAAAATATCCCCCCTAAACTATATAATAAAACATTTTTAAAAAGTTATTAAAAACTAGCATTTTCCTTTTGAGGGGCAAAAATGAACCCCGGTAGGAAAAGAGGAAAGTTAGAAGGAACAAAAACATAGGCACAGGCAGCGAAGGATACTGGTGGGGAGGGTGCGAAAGGTTTTGTATAGGAGGAGCTCGCTCCAGCAGAATGAAAGAAAGGAATCTACAGTAAAGGGTGGAATGGTAGTGAAGTGAGGAAAGACAAAGACAATTTTGGGAGGGTAGATTGGTTTCCATTGGGAGTGCTTTCTACGAGGAGAGAATATCCAAGAACGTGCAGCTACAAGAAGGGTAAGGTGCTCGAGTACAAGCGGTCGCTGCATGTACGCAAAAATGAAGGTGGGTGTTGGCGGGGTGTCAGGAGAGTCATTGGAAACACGTCGAAAAACACTTTGGCTAACATTCAAGGATACAAAGGAGCGACTGCAAAGGGAAAGAGGGAGTTTTTGTAGCATGTGGCAAGTCTCTTGTGCACAAATGTCACGATCTGCAATAGTTTCTAACAGGAATTGTCTAATTGGTTGAAGGATGGGGCTATCATTTGGAGTTGGAGGTGCAAGACGAGAAAGAATTGCATGGTAGATTTCTGATTTGGGCTCTGTCTTTCCTGCATATTTTGAAATGTATTTGAGGACAACATGTCTAGAGAGAACAGGTTGGCAATCAACATTAGCTCTCTAAATTGAGAGCATGGCAGGGTTGTGAATGTTTAGGAGGGAATCGTTCATTGAAGGGTTATATGTTTTGTGGACATTTGCATCAATGAACAAAGAAGAAGTAGGTTGTAGATCAAAGGGGAAGCTGTAGTGACATTGAAGAGATGATCCTTTTTTCCAGAGGAAAGAAGATTCTAAACATTTTGTGTGCCTTTGAACACAATTAACAAGGTCTTCATAATCAGCCAAGTGGTTAGCTGCAAGTATGGAATGTGATCCAATGGTGCATGGATCATTTGTAGTAGATGGTTGGAAGCATGGGGTTTTAGAATGGTTGGGTCGAGGATTCCATGCAGTAACATATTTGTCAAAGTATTTTTTTGCATCTTCGACCTTGGTAGCATCCACCCAATCTAACGTGTCCATAATGGGTGCATTTTCAAGCCATAAGAATCCATGTATATGCGTAGAGCCCCTAGGTTTCCATTCATACCTACATGGAAATTATTAATATTAGGAAGGTACATTTGAGGTTCTGAATATAGGCAACTTTGATGAGAATATGATTTGCTACCAATCCGCACCAGTAGTATTTTGTAGAAAGGCCATTTTGAAGAACATCTTTAAGGAATATTTTGAATCTATTGTGCATGTATTGATTTGCAACATGTGGATTGGCAATAAGGTTGCGAATCCTACATTGGTGTTGTTGATTTGAAGTGGTTAGATCTTGTCTAGGCATCAAAGAATGCAACTCCAGCCACTTGGTATCAGCTGCGCTAAGAGTGAAGAAGAATGTTGGTGTCCCTTGTTGATTGATCATGTCTGCTAGTTCACCCTGGATTTTATTCCAATAGGAACGTGTCCCATGAAGGGCAGAGCCAAAGCGCATGACTTGTTCAACAATCTTGGCATCGGGCATGTCTTGTAATTGATGTACAAGTTCCAAGATGGTCAGAGGCAATGTATCTTCAATTTTCCATTTGACAAATACAGAAGCCGTAGAATGGCTATGGTGGCGCATCATGAGGTTATATATGTAATAACAAAACCGAGGATGTTGGAAAAATCTATTGTCATGGTATCGAAGAAGGTGCAGTGCATAATTTTCCATCCAAACCTCTTGAATGTGTGGTTGTTTAAGCATGGAAACTCCAGTGGGAAACAAGGTTGGGAAGGCCATGGAGAGGAGGCCTATTGTGTTGTACTCATTGATAGGGGAAACATCTATTGGAGACTAGTCAATGCAAGGTGGAGTTAGTGCATTGCTTGTGGCTAAGAAGCATTTGATTTCATCAACCTCAGTTCCACAATTTGGTTGTGTAGATAAAAAGGAGGACTGTACTTCATGGGGTTCAAGGAAGCTGGGTGGTTGAACAGTAGAAGATGAGGTATGGTCAGCAAATGGGGTTTCATCAGGTGTGACATGATGAAGGAGGGATGAAATGTCTATTGGTTCAAGAGGCAAAGAAGATAATGCAATTGGGTTAACTTGAAAATCTATGTAGTATGGGTCATTTGATAGTTTGTATTCAAGAGCAACATGAACACGTGCTCGAATAACAAAGAATTCATAAGGCTTGTTTGTAGGGTTTCATTTGTGCACAATAAGGATGTCAATGTCTGAAAGTAGATGAGGGAGGGAAGTGGCAATGCTAGAAATGTTTTGCGAGAAGCTAATAGTGTGGCCATAATATGTATATTGTCTGCCATGGGCATGAGTGACTTGTAATATTGGGTTAACACGAGAAATGAGCATTTCTTCAACTTGAGTAATCCTTGCAAGTACAAATGGTTGTATGCCAGGATCCATGTTGTTTTCCAAGGAAAAGCGGTGGACATTTTTTTCCACGATACAACGAGAACATGCATATGCACGAAAAAAGTGGTTTGTTTTAATTCCAGGATAAGATTCCATGCATATAGAGCATACATTCATGGGAGATAGTTTGTCCAATAGTGTACGGAATCGTTGTTTTGCACCATCGAGGCTAGAGTTTGTTGAATGGGGTGCTGCAGATGTGGATGGTGGAGAGGGTGTTAGGGAATGTTGGACAACATGAAATGGGGAAGGGATTTTAAAAATTTTACGAGCATCTATATATAGAAGGCATTGACGCTTGTTTTTTTTTGAGCATATAGAAGTCTTCTGTGTGCATTGAATTGATCAGTGTCAATATTTTTCAACATGCCTACAAAAAAAATTGTGTAGTGGTTATGATCTTGATGGCGCCGTTGGCGAAAGAGAAACATACTATATATTTAATCATTGGAAGAGTGAACAAAGGTAGATTGTAAAATATAAGGGGAGCATGGATAAATGATGATAAGTTGTTGCAAGAAATAAATATAGGCGCTTCTGAACATTCTTTATAAAGAAATGAAGTATAAAATAAGATCATATATAAGATTGCTTATGAAGGTTAGAAATAGTACTTGATAAAACAATGTTAATTTTAGGATGTTAATTACTAACTAAGAGAAATGAAACATATTAGAAAGTGGCAAGATAGGTTAAATTAAATATGTTGGTCAACACAATGTTACAACAACAACAAAACATAATATAATATTCAAGACTGTTCATTGCTGGTTACAAGTACCACTTAAGTAACTGTTGATGTATATGTAACTTCGGAATGTATTTCACATATATGTATATTGTATTCCTATAGAGATGGTATTATTCCTCTATAAGGAAGTGTCGTCATTTATATTGTAAGTGTCGTAACTTATACTTGATGGATTATTAGACCACCTTGTTTGGGGTCGGCCCTGTATAAGTCATGTGGGTCAAAGGGTTATTAGACCACCCTATTGGGGGTCGGCCATGTGGTTCAAAGGGTTATTAGACCACCCTATTGGGGGTCGGCCCACTCAGCATTATGTTATGTGGTTAAGTTAGAGCCGACATGAGTTAGGTAAAAAGGCAAGTCAAGTCAAGTATAAATAGAGTGCGGGAGGCACTCTATTTGCTCACTCACTTCACACACATTCTCTCAAGGAGGAGAGGCGCACTTATGGAGGAGGAGTATTGCTGCTAGGTTATGGCTATCTCTATTGGTTGGTTGTATCATTTCTCTATCTATCTCTGAGGAAGTTATTGGGGTTTTTCACCTTTATGGTTTTCCCCAAGTAAATCTTTGTGTCTCTTGTGTGTGCTTGCATTATTGTCTCCATGATTGATATGCTGTAGATATGCTGTACATGTTGTTCTCTCAGTTAAGATCCTAGATCAGATTGAAGTAAATTCAGAAAATTTAACATGGTATCAGAGCTAGCCTGAAAGAAGGCATGATATGGCATGTATGACACTTGTTGCACTTACGATGCTAGGGCTTGATATAGCAAAAACTAGTCATCGTAGCACTTTCGCTATAAATCCGTTTTGGCGAAGGTTTCGGATCTGAAATTCTTACAGGCCGAAGCTAAGATCTCCAGGTATCTTGTGTCCAAAGGAAAACCTCTAATTCGTTGTACTTTGTGATTTATGATCTGTACAATATAGGGTTTCTGCCTCTTCCAGATCTGAGTCAAAATCAGGTGACCTTGGGAAAAAGGTCATATCTTGGGCTAGGAAGCTCCAAATGAAATTTCGTAAAAAGTGACAGGTAGTAAACAGTCTTCACTATCGCAGGAAACTTTTTCAGAGGCCGAAGTCGAACCAGTGACACGTGGCACGCCGTACAAGTTCGCTCTCCTGTATTATCCCATAAACAGGTCACGTTGCGACATTTGGCATAACTCTCTCTCAGAGAGTCCAATTGAGGTCAGACCTGTCAGGATGGAAAGGTAACAGGCCGAGATATCTCAGAAAACTTTTTCAGAGGCTGAAGTTAAAACAGTGACACGTGGCATGCCGTACAAGTTCGCTCTCCTGTTTTATACCAAAACAGGTCACGTTGCGACATTTGGCATATCTCTCTCTCAGAGAATCCAATTGAGGTCAGACCTGTCAGGATGGAAAGATAACAGGTCAGGATATCTCAGGAAACTTTTTTAGACCCTGTGGATCAAAAATTTTGGAGTTACACCAGAAACAATCAGGTAAATATTTCTGTCAAAACAGAATTATTTTTTGGTACCTTCATTCATGGCTTCCGGAATTTAGGGCTTTGGAGAAAGTTGGAATTTTTGTAATCGGAGACCACGGATGGATGCTACTCATCAAAATAGAAATTTAGAGACCAAGATCAGAATTTTTGGTTGGGCAGAAGGCCGGGCTTGATTAGACCCTAGTTCGGGACTTTGATCAGAAAAGTGGAAAATTAGGGCTTCTGTAAAAATGGGAATTTTTGAAATCTGTGACCACGGCTGGAAGCTCCTCAGAAAAATAGAAGCTTAGAGCTTTTGATCAAACATTTTGATGGGGCAAAAGAGTGGGCTTCATCAAACCCCAGTTCAGGGTCACGTCCAGTGAATCTAGAAGTTTCAAAGGCAAAATTGAGGAGTGAAACTTTGCAGTTTTCAAATTCTGAATATACCAACTTGATCAGCTCATCAAGGCACATATTTCTATCCTATCAGAAGTTTGAAATTCAAAGTTTGAATTTTTGGGGTTTCTCTGACAAACCCATATCCAGCTCAAGGTCCAGTTCTTTCAAATCAAGTGGTAATCACTTGCATAAGTAAAGAAGTTCCTGTTTCAGAGGGAGATGAGGCTAAGGCCTTACATAAGAAGATTACAAGTGATCTCGACAGGTATGACTCATCGAGGTATGTTTTGAGATTTGTTCATAATTAAGTTTATGGTATGCTTGTCTTCATATTATCACGGTTAGTACAATCTTGATTTTAGACTTGTCATATCACCTTAATAAAATTATGAATGCATGATAGAAGTCATTCATTTATTAGGAGTATGAAACTTATGTTTGTACTAACACATTGTGATGTTGTATGAGTTTTATGTTGTCTACTAACATGAAAGGTACACCAAGAAGACAAATCATGTTCTAGTTCAAGAACATATGATCATGAGGACAAAGATTCATCCATTGCCATGGATCTCATAGAAGATCCATTCTCGAGGTATGTATAACTTAGTTTTATAATGGTTAACTTATGAGACATGCAGGTTACTAGCACAAGTCACTAAAGAGAACCAGAAGACATTATGCGGGTATGTTAGACATAAATAGCTAGCATGCTAATCCAGGTATGTTTTTCCTATATCAAGCTAAAATCCTACCTTGTGTTAGGATCTTATACTGTTGTTGATAATAATTATTCATGAAGTCATAGGTTTGAATAATCATGGTTGGATGTATATTATTATAATTGATGATATGACTAACCAGAAGAATCATGAAAGTATAGGCTTGAATAATCATAGGTTTTATGCATTTTATATCTTATCTTGATTGATGATTCAACTAAAGAGTCATAGGCTTGAGTAATTACAGGTTTAGACATGTTATGTTTCTTATGATTTGACTAACCATAAGAATCCTTGAATGCTCATGCTTATTATTTCTGTTTGAAATGATCATGACTATACATGCTTGAGATTATTGTGTTTTAATAGTATACTAATGAATGTATGATTTTATATGAGATCACAAGGATAACACATTCATGATACTAATAAGCATGCATAGGGACCAAGGATGAATATGAGTTCAAGAACAGGTAATTCAGGAAGCAAAGATCAAGACGGAGCACACTCCAGTTGCTCCTGCCAGAAAGCAAAGGAGCACACTCTAGTTGTTCCTGCAAGAAAGCAAAGGAGCACACTTCAGTAGTTTCTGCAAGGATGCAGATATTCAGAGGGAGTTGATCATCTCTCTACATTTCACAACAGAAAGGTGTAGAAGAAGCTACCTCAGATTAGGACTCCAGCAGCTCCTGCAAGGAAGCAAAGACTCAGAGGGAGTCCACCCAACGAACAAACAAAGATAAGTATTTGAATTGTCATTTCTTAAATAATACTGTTCAATAATGTATATACTGATGTTCCTAGAATTAGGTTGTGTATTATGCATATTAGAATAATTGCATTGATGAACAATATACTACTAATATGCATGGGTAAGTAGCCTATGGCACTGTACAACATTCCATTGCTACTTATCTAGAATGAAACCTCTTTGCTGACATGTTGGGAGTTGTGCACACTCTTAACAATGTTCTGGTAGAGATTGGAAGGCATCTAGAAAGTTACGGGATATGGATAAATGTTGTATTGAAGCATTGGCTAAGATAATTGCATGACTGTATGGCATATTTCTTTATGTGTAAGAATTTGTTCTGAAAACTATAAGATGTTTTCTAATCATGCAATTTAACTTGTTGTGTAGGAAAGATCATATGCCATCTCCTACAAAAGGACTACAACATTTGTTCCAGCAAGAAAGATATCTATTGAAGATATTGAAGTTCCCAGGATCTGGGATGAAGAAATGGAATGCCATGATCCGTAGATCATGAAGAAGATGTTTGGGATGCAGTCCCAAGACCTGACAGGGAGTCATATGTATGCAGATTGAAGAAAGCCTTGTATGGCTTGAAGCAAGCTCCCAGAACTTGGTATGGTGAAGATAGATTGATTGCCGACACGCAGCGGAAGTTTACTACCGAGTTCGAGATGAAGAACTTGGGGATGATGCACTATTTGTTTTTGGCATGGAGGTGTGGCAAAGTGCAGATAGAATCTTCCTTGGACAAGGGAAGTATGTAGTAGAGATCCCAAAGAGGTTCGGGATGATGGATTGCAAGGCCATGGCCACACCTATGGCATCGAATCTGAAGCTTCTATGTGATGCTTCATCTGAGTCAGTTGATGTCTCTATGTATCGTCAGATGATTGGGTCCTTGATGTACCTGACGAACACGAGACCAGACATTTGCTTTGCTGTGAACACATTGAGCCAGTTCCTGACGGATCCGAGAAGTGTTCACCTGGTTACTGTAAAGCATGTTCTGAGGTACCTGAAGGGTACAGTGGATTATGGGCTCAGGTATGAGGCGAATCAAAAGTTTAACCTGGAAGGTTATGTTGATTCAGATTGGGATGGCAGTGCTGCAGACAGGAAGAGCACATCTGGGTGCTGCTTCAGTATGGGATCAGGTGTGATCTCTTGGTTTAGCAGGAAGCAGTCCTGAGTAGCACTGAGTACAGCTGAGGCAGAGTATGTTGCAGCCTGTTCAGCTAGTTGTGAGGCAGTATGGCTACGGAAGCTACTGTCTGAGTTATTTGATCTCCCGTTGGAGGCTACTGGTATCTTCTGTGATAACCAGAGTTGTGTGAAGCTGTCCGAGAACCCAGTGTTTCATGACAGGTCGAAACACATAGAGATCAAATATCACTATATCAGGGATATGGTGCAGAGAGGAGCTGTGAAGCTCCTGTATGTTGCGACGGACGAGCAGATTGCAGATGTGCTGATGAAGCCACTAGCCAGGGTGAAGTTCGAGTACTTCAGAGAGAGGCTTGGCGTGCTTCAGATCAAGGATACTTCGAGGAAGAAGTGATGGACACATTTGCTGAAGCCATTCCAAGCATGTTGGAAGGAGGATCCTTCACATGGCTGTGGATGTAAGCGCTGGATGATGAGCATCAGGATGATGTTCTGGTTTCTGCTTGGATATGATCAGTTGGATCATTTTATGTATGTATGTATGCATCATGTTGGATGCTTGGACCATGTATCTGTATATGTATCAGGTGGATACATTGTATGATCAGGTGGATCATGTATGGTGATATGTATCATGTATTTGTATTTGTATCAGGTGGATACATTGATGATCAGGAGGATCATGTATGATGATATGTATCAGGTAGATACTTGGTATGCATCAGGTAGATGCATTGATGATCAGGAGGATCATGTATGATGATATGTATCATGTATTTGTATCAGGTGGATACATTGATGATCAGGAGGATCATGTATGATACTTGGTATGCATCAGGTAGATGCATTGATGATCAGGAGGATCATGTATGATGATATGTATCATGTATTTGTATCAGGTGGATACATTGATGATCAGGAGGATCATGTATGATACTTGGTATGCATCAGGTAGATGCATTGATGATCAGGTGGATCATGCAGCAGGATGTTGCAGTGATGATCAGGATGATCATAGATGACGAGCTTCAGGATGTTGCTCCAGATGACATGCAGCAGGACGTTGCAGTGATGATGATCAGGATGATCATGGATACATCAGGATGATGTATGGTGAGTATCAGGTTGATACTCTATGGCCGTGGATCAGGTTGTGCAGATGAGCATGTAATTCGTTGCCCTGGGAGATTTGCAGATGGTCTTTCGAGGTTTTGCCTATGGCATGTAATTCGGTGCCCTGGGACATCTGGCAAATGCTCTTTCGAGGTTTTGCTCTGGGAGGACATGTAATTCGTTGCCCTGGGAGATCTGCAGATAGTCTTTCGAGGTTTTGCCTATTGCATATAATAGCGCCCTGGGATATCTGGCAGATGCTCTTGCGAGGTTTTGTCCTATGGCATGTAATTCGTTTCCCTGGGAGATCCGATAGGTTGGGCTGTGTGCCCGTAATCAGTCCTGGGATGCTCTTGCGAGGTTTTGCCATGACCACATGTAATTCGTTGCCCTGGGAGATTTCAGGTCGGAGTTGTGTACCCGTAACATCCTGAGATGCTCTTGCGAGCTTTTGTGGTGGACCACATGTAATTTGTGCCCTGGGAGATTTCAGGTCGGAGTTGTGTACCCGTAACATCCTGAGATGCTCTTGCGAGGTTTTGTGGTGGGGTCACATGTAATAGCACCCTGGGAGATCCTACAGGTCGGAGTTGTGTACCCGTAACATCCTGGGATGCTCTTTCGAGGTTTTGTGACGCATGTAATAAGTCCTGAGGATTCCACAGTATGGCCAGTGATGACGAAGACCTGCAGGTGGTGGGCCTACATCCAGCATGAAAAAGGACTGGCTCTGTAGAACTTCCTATGACGAGTAGATTCAGAGATTGATTGAGATAGCAGCAGCAGTGACGATGATGATGACTCGATGACGATTATCCAGTGACGATGATCCAGAGAAGATGACTTGTACTAGAAGAACTGTGCTAAGAAATACCTTCCTAGTTAAGAGGGAGTGTTGATGTATATGTAACTTCGGAATGTATTTCACATATATGTATATTGTATTCCTATAGAGATGGTATTATTCCTCTATAAGGAAGTGTCGTCATTTATATTGTAAGTGTCGTAACTTATACTTGATGGGTTATTAGACCACCTTGTTTGGGGTCGGCCCTGTATAAGTCATGTGGGTCAAAGGGTTATTAGACCACCCTATTGGGGGTCGGCCATGTGGGTCAAAGGGTTATTAGACCACCCTATTGGGGGTCGGCCCACTCAGCATTATGTTATGTGGTTAAGTTAGAGCCGACATGAGTTAGGTAAAAAGGCAAGTCAAGTCAAGTATAAATAGAGTGCGGGAGGCACTCTATTTGCTCACTCACTTCACACACATGCTCTCAAGGAGGAGAGGCGCACTTATGGAGGAGGAGGATTGCTGCTAGGTTATGGCTATCTCTATTGGTTGGTTGTATCATTTCTCTATCTATCTCTGAGGAAGTTATTGGGGTTTTTCACCTTTATGGTTTTCCCCAAGTAAATCTTTGTGTCTCTTGTGTGTGCTTGCATTATTGTCTCCATGATTGATATGCTGTAGATATGTTGTACATGTTGTTCTCTCAGTTAAGATCCTAGATCAGATTGAAGTAAATTCAGAAAATTTAACAGTAACAATGTTGATAGAGTTCGGTAGTGAAACAAGCATAAGGGCATAACCCATATCCCAGGGATAAACTTTAGAACATATCCCCTAAATAAAAATAAAAGTGTTCCATCGCATGTATGGGTCAATAATAATAGGGGATTGTCATCCAACCCTCTAAAAAGGGAAATTTATTAAAATGAAAATATCAAATGGGAATGTTTTCTGTGATCTATTTAAACTAACATATAGCCTTTACCGAGCTGTCCATTGAAAAATCTTGCAGCATGCTGCCTACTAATTTTTATTTCCTTCTAGCATTTCAGTATCCTGCATGACCAAAAGCTCAATAGCCCCACCCATGAGTCTGGCGAAGTTACAATCTTTACAATCCTTCTATCTTGGTTCCAAATATGAGTACAGGAAAAAAAGAAAGATGCTTTATCTATCCTTAATTTTCCCACACTCCAATGATTTATTTGAATTTTCCCACACTCCAGTGATTTATTTGAAGACCCCTACTAACCTTTCTAACCTTTTAGCTCCTCAAAACTATGGCTAGTTAGGGAGGCTCCTATTATATATATATTTTTAGCATAGAAATAATATTTTAAAATGGATCAAATCATTTATGTTGTCCATAGACCAAATTTGATTTGAATGGAGATTAAAGACCAACATCATTATTATCAATATATTTATGAAAATATATTTTATATTGAAAATTAATATATATGTTCTAGATATTTAATAAATTCAAGTTTAAATGAATTTTATTTATAGATTTATTTATGAATGGATAAATTTGATTTCTTTATATAATTTTATTTAAATCCCAATTAAATATATTAAAACAATCATGAAAATGTATCTTAGGTTGAAAATAAGTGCATTGATATTATCATATTATATTTTACGAGATTTACATTTTCATTGAAATAAATACCAAAAAAAAAAATTACAGTGATAAAAGCACCACTGCAGATATTTCCCCCCTTTCAAATCTTGTGTTTATTACATCATACACATTGAGTGTGTCGGAAAGTTTTGCTACATTGACAAGGCTCCAGCATGAAGGTTATTTACGTGTCCAGAGTACAACCATCTTTTGCCATAGCTCACATATCAAACGAAACAGAGCGCATAGAAAGAACTCACCCTCATAAATTTCTATGCCCAACTCCATTCAGCTACTAACTTTCAATTAGAGCTTCAGTTTCTCTTTGAGCACCCTTTAAGATCTGAGTTATGTAGGAAAAAATGGTTGGGAACGGTCGTGTTATGCTAATTCTCTATGCATTTATAGGTTTTCAATCATTTGCAGCTATGGATCCATGGCAAAAAAAAACTTTGAACGACAATCCCTAGGTGTTTAGGGACTTTCAGGAAGTCACCAGAACTGAAGCTGGCGAGATCAAATCGGTTCATGTGAGAATTCAAGGAGGGGATGAAGGATTTGAAAATCTGGGTCATATGGAGCTACGTTTCATGACCTTGGACCCTTAGTCTATGCTTCTTCCTATGTTTCTTAATGGAGACTTCCTTTTCTACATTCATACAGGTAAAATAATTTGAATTCCAAGGACTTACAGTCTTAGTAGCAGCAGTACTATTAGGTCATTGCATTTAAATCTCAACGGTAAATTGGGTTTTGTATAACTATTGTATTTTTCAAACTGAGCAGGAGAGGCAATGCTGATGGGTGAGGGATAATCATTTAGTTGAAAGATATCTGAGAGTGGGAGATATATATAGAATCATTGATGGTTCTACATTCCATGTTTTCAATACAGGCAAGGAAACTAGAAGCAAAAATGACTACAACAAAGAACTTTTTCTGTAAGAAGTGGCTCAGAGTCAAATAAGTTTGAGATCAGAGGGAAACCAAAATCAAATATGAAAATAATGAAGAACTCTTTGGTAATTTTAAAATTTGAATTATATAAAAGTAAGAAAATAAAGCCAGAAAAAGTTTACTTAAAATGCATTTCCATGATTTTTTAGTTTTACCGTCTTATTGCATGGTATCCGCATGGCTATGGAAACCATGGCAAGAGGGTTTCCAGTGGTAGGTCTCACCCTAGAACTTCACTCCAACTGAAATGAAAGCCAAGAAAGTTAAATTAACAAACACGTTGCATTTAGATTATATGCAAACAAACATGTCGCACCAAACTGTCAAACTCTTCACATGCAAAGGCCATAGCAACTAAGAGTCATGTATCAAACATCGTAGATTGTATGTAAAACAACTTTATTAATGAGGCCAGTTAGGCGTTGCTAATGAGGTTTCCTCGAATTCATTGCAGTACCAGTAATGTTCCGTTGGCAGCCTAATATTTGACAAATGCCCCCAAGTTCTTTGTGAAGATGGGCATAGATATTTGGCTCAGAGGCAAGGATCTGCATCCTACTTTTTTCATTTTTAAGTTGTGTGGAGCATACAACAAGATGGAAAATATACCAATGGAGCGGCTAGATAGGGGAGTTACTTACTCATCTTTCGGGAATCATGCTCAATGCGTTGCATTGGTCGTGATAGCATTGCTTGTTACTACCCCTAAAATCAAGAGGAAATCAATTAAGCAACTTGGTGTAACTATTGTGCTTGTTGGTGATCCATACAATATGCTAAGAAATGAAGTGAAGAGGAGCATATGGATTTCATACCTCCTTCTAATCATTCGGATATAATTCCAGGCCAGGGAACCATTGGAATGGAAATTATAAGCCAACTTCAGTGCCCATAATTGCTTGCATTACAGTCCAACTTCAGGTCTGGATAATTGGTGTGGACATCTTATCAGACATGAAAGTGGCCTGAGGTCTTGAAGTGCATGCATTTGCAGCAGTAGTTTATCAACATCACGATCAGAAAGCTGTGATTTGGTGAATCACACACTAGATCTGGATCTTAAGCACCTGGACCTGGACTTGGAAGACCGCTTATCTTTGATATTGCTGGGTCAAAAGCAACTGGATCATCGGTTTAGGCTGGTTGATAAACTACTGCTGTACCAAAGAAAGCTGCTAGATATTTTTCCTCTATCTCTAATATAGTTGTGTTCCCATATACTGCATCTCCAACGTGTGGTGGTGTTGCTTCAATAGGACCCGGAATTGAATAACGAATGGACTCTACTAGGTATGCTTATAGATATGCTTGCAATCGATGTTTGTCTCTCTATATTTGTCTAGTTTTTTTGCTTGCTTTCTTGCAGTGAAACCAAAAATAATTTACATGGAAAAAAAACCCAATGGTCCACCTATGCAGTTAGATCTGCTTCCTTTGGCTCTAGTTCTGCCGCACCATGAGTCGCCATGGGGGACAACTTCACCCGGGACAGGTATATTGAAGCCCTATTTAGTTTTAATGGAATTTTAACTTTGTGTTTTGGTTTGATTTGTGGATCATGATGAATAATTGTGTGTGCGGATGGTGAGAGATCGGTCGGAGAATCGTAAGCCACCATGCCAAGGCAAATCGATTCAAACAAATTGCTTGCTTCCTGTTACTATAATGAAGATACCGACACTATTAATGTGTCTTTGCCTAACAACGCGCTATCATCGCTTCATGTGGATTCTGGTAGTGTGATCAACGTTGAGAGAAGTTGCTATGCCATGAGCGAGAGCGGGGCAATGGTGTCAAAGGGGTCCGGATGGCACCTGTAGAGACAAGACGGGCGAGCATTAAATGGAATAAATTGGCATAAAATTTAAAATTAAACCTCGCACAAACCATCCACGTGGAAGCATTCCATTCTCTCTATGAGCAAGGAATCTAGCCAACGTGGATGGTTATGCTTGTCCACAGTGAAACACCTACGGTGTAACTATTAAAAATTAAAAAAAAAAAAAAACCCCACTCCCTTCCCCCTCCTCCTCCTCGTGCCCTCCCTTTCCCCTCCTCCTCCCACCGCCCCCTTTCCCCTCCTCCCCTTCCCCTCCCTTCCCCCTCCTTCTCTCGCCACCCCCCTCCCCCCTCCTCCTCCTGCCGCTCCCTTCCCCCTCCTCCCCTTCCCCTCTATCCCCCCTCCTAGGTAGAACTTGGGTTGAGTTCTACAGAGGTTACAAGAACCCTTTACATGACAAAGCTATGTTTAGAAATACCAAAATCAAGATGAATATAAATCCTTCAACACATGACTTCTATGCAAATGGTACGAAAACCTAGAAACCTCCTATAAGGGATAAGATTTTCCATTTCAGCAAGGATATGATGGAGGACATAAACACTAAGGATAACAAGAATAGAAAATTTAACCCATTCTCTTGCTTCGAGACTCTTGGAGCTCATCTCTGGCTAGCGGTCACAAGGTCCAAGGAATTGACTCCTAAAGGCTTGATTGTTTCACACTCTTAATAGATTGCAGAACAAGAGTTTCCCCCAATTATCCAAATACTACTTTGGTATTTCTATTGAGTGCATCTCTGCTGCCACTGTAGTGGTACCCTCGATTACATATTATGATGAGGAGGTTTGTAGTAGCAATGATGGTTTAGAATCCATGTATGTTTTAGATGAGATTCCCAAGTTTGGATTTGAACCCTATACACTTACATTTTTCACTCCGTTGGATGGTCTGTTTAAACATGATAAGGTCCAATAGGCTATAACTTTGTTTGCATACTTGGAAATCATATTCCCACCAAATAAAAACCTAAAAATATCTTTTGGACAGATTTTTGAGCCCCCATGATGAACATGTGGGTCTCACCTCTCTAACATGCATAAAATACATGTTCATCAAAGGAGAGTATATGGCATGTGTCAAACACATGGGACCCATGTTTTGGGCATGTGAATATGGGATACCAAGAGGACAAATTTTCAGTCCCCCAAGATGAACACATGGGCCTTGTTATTGAACAAACTAGCAGGTTGTAGTTAAATCCCCAAAGAGAGATGCAAGCCACAGTAACCTGAGAGGTGTTACCCACTGTCACCATGATAAGTACCCTTGCACTATTGGTTGGATCTTCTCCAATTGGAGGGAGCATCCCTATTTAGGATTTCTAGGCTATGACAATGGGGGAATAATGTGATTTGGAAGTGACACCCTTAGCAGAATGGGAGTTTGGACCTTTTAGGGTTTTATAGTAAGTGATGAAGAGACTCAGAGATAAGTTCCAATATCCAACTAGGGAAATGAAGTCAAGGTGAATCAAATGGAAAATGAGTCCAATAATAATGCCCTTCAAGAATTGGTCTATATCCTTCAGATCATAGAGGTTAAGGTCAAGACTAGGAAACAAGTCACATCACCATGAAAATAAGGTCTTTCTACGAATACAAGCAACCCCATAAATAAAACAACATCCAAAGTTCAACCTCAAATGATCATAAAGTGATAGTTTCCTTCAAATACCAACCTCCAGGGCTGTAGCCTTCTTGAAATCCGAGGAAAAGCTATAGACAAAGATTGAAGAGACTGGAAAAAGGTAGAATATGTAAACTTGAGGCATAAATAATCTTGAGGATGAGGTCTGCCTCCTTCAAAATATGGTCTCACACATTTTATAAAGTGACATCAACTACAAGCCAACCCTAAACCTTGACCTAAAAGCTACGATCTGAGGCTTGGGGAAAATTTTGAGGCATAACGATCTAATTGAAGGATATTGGACTCTTCCAGAGGTTGCAATCTGTCAAGAAAATCTAGGAAAACTGCCCCACAAAGTTTGTGGCTACTTCTACAAGCATGTATATCTCTTTAGGGGTTGTGCTTCATTCTCCATTAGGATTTAAGCTACTGCTACAGGTCCAGTCCTTTCTGAGTTGTGGATGCCTACTGAAAAGTTCCATATTGGATGAAACTAAGATAGATATGGAATACTATTTGAACATATTTTACACCCACAGGTAGCCAAAACACATCAATTTTCCACTAAATCCATTACATGCAATTTGATTTGCTTGTTGTTATAGGTCAAAGGTTTATGACTGCTACCATTCCTTCGACTATTGAAACTACGGTTGAACAAGGAATGGACTAGGTCTAATTTGAGTCCTGTAGCATCATTTACAAGATGGCGTATGATCCATAACCCTTAAATTGGTCCTAAAATAGTAATTTGATAAGTATATACAGTAGGACAATTTTCTCCAAGTGCTCACGACATGACTGTTGAAAGTCACCTTACTATCGAGAATTAACTGTGTCAATACTAAAAGCATTGTCACATATTCCTCAAGGATGATGTCACCCTCCTTCCACATCCATGGGATATAGATTGGCACCAAAAGGGAACCACACAATAGGTATAAATAATTGATATTCATGAGATTAATACAAGTCGGCCCCAAGTAAATTATGAGGCACAAGTTGGCCATGGTCTTCTGAACACAGTATAGGTCATCCCTATAATTATTTAGCATAAGTCAAATTATGTTAGTTTTACAACTGATATTCTACTCTATCACACCTATATTTGAAGTAAATGAGGCATCCTATTGTTGTTTATGACTTCAAAAGTTTCCCAGATCTTATATATTGGCTCTTAACTGATGTTTTGGGGTAGAAAAGTGACTAGACTTCACAATTAAAGGGAATCTAGTGCTAAAATCAAATCAGATTTGTTGTTTTAAGTTTTTAAGCCTCTCATTCTTGTCCACTGGTTGATATTGCACAACTTTGTCTTTTTATCATTGTACTTCTCCACAATATGCCCAAAATTGCCAAGTTATTTTTGACCTTGGATGAAATTAGGCCTCCACACCCCTATGATGACATCCAAAGGTGACCCCTTACTGCTGTAATTTTACCCAACACTATGATTACGGGGTTGGATAATGTTACAACTACTCATAATAGTTCAGATCAAATTATTACACTCCATATTATGGCCAAGAATATTGATCATGCTCATATTTGGAAGACTAGCACTTCTTGAGGCCGTTTGACTGTTGGAATTAAACCAATTCACTACTTTGAGGACGAAACAAGATTAGATTTGTTGAAGATCATTTAAAGTGAGAGATGCATGTCCAAGGTTAAAGGTATACTACTGTAATGAATGACCATACCATACCCATAACTGTTCATTGCTGATACTTACACGCCCCTATGCCCATAATCGCATAACTAGGGCCTTATAGAGCCCCAACTTGGTTATTGTAGTGTATTTTAGTGTGACCATGAAGATGTTGTTGAAAATGATTCTCAAAACATGTCTTTGAATTTCACAAACATGGCTTTGAACGAGAAACAAGTTAGAGATGCCACCCAGATTTCCTTTTCCTATGACTTGACACTCATGCAAAATGAGTAGTAACAGGCCTGACCTCTCTTACACAAATAAAATACATGTTGATCAAAGGAGAGTATCATACATGTGTCAAACACATGGGATCCATGTTTTGGGCATGTGAATATGGGATACATGGAGGTAGAGTGACATATCCTAGTTCGCACATTATCACTCTTCATATCAATCATATATTTTTATTCGTATTTTGTCTCGACATTATATATAAGAGTATTAGTGCTATTTCATGAATAATAGTTTGTTAATGAAGCATTCATAGTATCAAGGTCGAGTCATGGTGGATGTTCATGGTTAATGGTCATCTTGTGGATTGGTGCTACTTTCATGCCTTTGATTGATGGATCACTCTCTTAGCATACCATACTAAAAATATAGAACAAAAAGTACAAAACTAAGCTCTCAAACATGCAACCTCTTTTTATTAAATCTAGAAAAATTGTACCATTACAACTAAAAAATGCTCTAATAATCACAAGAAAACAACTCAATATCACTGAAAAAATTTGAAAAATAAGCACCTCCACCCTGCCTTCTTTATGGATGTGTAAAGCTAGAGGATAAGTCAAAAACATCACATCACTATGGGCACAAAAATTAGAAAAACAAAACCCTAATCTAATTATATCTAGGGAAGCGAACCCTCCCTAAAACTAGAAGTTTCCCTAGCTCATGTGCTTGAGTTAATTAACATTAAAGTAGACTACTTTTGAATCAGGAAATCAAATTCCAAATGAATAAAAGCATCTCTTATAAAACTAGAATGGTAAATCTCAAAGAGCAGTAATAAAACAATAGTAACTAGTTCCATTTATATGCACATATGATTATTCTAAATTACCAAGAAAGAAACATTGAGATCCCTTCAAGAATCAAAGCATTAATAAAATTAATGTATTCATAATTTAATCAATTGCAAACAACGATTTATCATATTATTAAGATTATACATAGCCTAATAGTAAACAAAGGTCTAATACGTTGAGAAACATAAGCACCTCTAATCTAAGTTGTTGGGAGCATGGGGCAGGAGTAGAGCGAAAAGAATTTTTTTTTAAATATCTCGTTTCAGGAGCATTTTTTATATAGTATATATTTTGATATATTTTGATGGATTTATATCTAAAAAACATGATGTATTATGTTGAATTAGCTATAGAAAACTAGGATTAATGTTTTTGAAAAAACTTTTAGTAGGACAGAATTGTCGTTCTATATTTTGTAAGACAGGTCTCAGATTTTGGTTCATCCATAACCATCTGGCTTAACTGATGTATATGTCAAACTTTGATCCTCTTTTGAACTGTTTGGTATTTTGTAAGATAGCTCTCAGCTTTTGGTTCATCCATAACCATCTAGCTTAATTGATGTATATGTCAAACTTTGTTCCTCTTTTGAACTGTTTGGCCTCGAAACATTCCAGATGTAACTTTGATTCAGTCTTTGAATATCAAGTTACTTTTTTTTTCGTGTGAAAAAAAGATTTAGCTATAGAAAACATGGATTAAACCATATAACATCAATCATTTAGTAGTAAACCATGTAATATCAATAATATACTAGTTATAACTTATAATGTTGTCATTAAATGATCAACCATACCAGCTTTTAAAGGGGCTTGGCAAAGAAGGGAGGTACCATAACATTGTCATCAAATGATCAACCTAGTATATGATATTTTAGTATAGGAGAGGGAGAGAGCACTTCATAATCATTCTAGGAGGGGGATTCCAAAGGGAGGGAGATTCAGGAGAAGGAACGAGGGGGGGTTGGGGAGCCTCTCCCATGCAAAATATCATCTAATGGAAACAAGAAGGAACTGTTCAGTTACTGGGAAAATAAAAGACATAATAGATACCAAAGAATAAGAACAAAATTTTTTGCACTGCATCTCTTTCTGTTGAGGCACCTACTCTACTTTGTGTAGAACAATTAATGTATTGCTTGGCGTCCTAGGTAGATTTGAATATTTGATACATTATATTTATAATTACTTGGATGGCAATCTTTGTTTTGACTATGTTTCATTGCAATATCTGTTAGGAATTATGATCCAAAAATGTAATAAATAGAAGTTTAGTTTAATAAATGTAAAAGGGCATCTACACACTCACGTGATTATGTGAGGTGTCCCTTAGTTAGTTTTGGTAACGGTAAATTAGTTGTTACTCTTTGGATATTTAAATCCATCGAGTTTTCCATGTGAGGTAATCTTTCGGGATTTAGCCCTCACATCTCTATGATGTAATTTTCCTTCTTCATTAATAAAGTTATGTGTCTGAGGACACTTTGTCAAAGTGGTATCAGAGCACGCGGTTGAAGCTTGGTCTGGTTGGAACCTTGTTGGAAGGTGCTAAAGGTTGTTTGAAGAAGGTGACTTTCAAGGTTTTGGAATAGCGAAATTTTAACCGTAAGTTATTGTTTCCTATTCTTTTGGGCTAAAAAGAATCTCTGCAAATTTTTTTTTAGTTTTCTTATAAAATAGCATCAAGCTTTAGAGGCTGCATCTGGAGAACCAAATATCCGAAGGTTCCTATCTCCCATTCCAACAGCCACATAGGATGCATCAGGTCCAAAAACGAACATATGAAGCTTTCCCTGTGCCCGACAAGTCAGGAAATGTTTTGATAGAATTCCATTCTTGTTTAACGCTGGCAACTTGATACACCCTTATGTCTGAACCAGCAATTGCAAGGTAACTACCACTGTGATCAAATTGCACTGAATTTGTTGGAGTATTCGAATCATATGGAGTAAAAGTACGGAAATTTTTTAGTTTGCGCAAATCCCATAATACGTGCTACATGGTTTTTGAAACTGTCACAAAGTAATTATTGGTTGTATGAACAGTCACAGCATGAATCTCTGCTGTGTGATCTTTCAAAAACATGCCGACAATTATAGGTTCCATCTTCGTTTGCTTGCCATATTCGCACAGTCTTATCTGCAGAACCTGTTATCAATAAGACATCACGTGCTACAAACTTTACACTGGTAACACGTTTTGTGTGCCCAGATAGTGTTGAAACGATCTTCCCACCTGATCGATCAAATACAACTGTATTTTGAAGAGAGCTTTGTGTGAAGGAGGTCCGTTGACAAGGCAGAGGAACGCTACCATCGCTGTGTGAAGGAGAATGCTACCATCGCTGTGTGAAGGAGGTCCGTTGATTGTCGTTGAAGACAAGGCAGAGGAACGCTACCATCACTGTGTGAAGGAGAATGCTACCATCGCTGTGTGAAGGAGGTCCGTTGATTGTCGTTGAAGAGAAGGCAGGGGAACGCTACCATCGCTGTGTGAAGGAGAAGCCATTCTGTTGAGGAGTAGTCCGCACAAGAGAGAGAAGGGCCGTCATTTCTGGCAGTCTGCTGAGTCTAAGGTGAAACCCGCGCAGTGCTGGAGGAGACCGTGTGGTAGATTGTTTTTTTGGTGGACCGGTGCAGTGGTGGAGTTCAAGCCCGAGCGTGGAGAAGTCTGTGGAGGAGTTGTTGTTGTTTGCTGGAATCGAAGATGTGTTTACATTCCTCATGTGGTAAGAGTATTATGTAGGTAATTGTAAACAATTAAAATCTTGTGGAATTTAAATACCCATGGAGAGATCGTATTTTTTTTTACTTTTCATTTAATTCAATATTTATGTAATATTTTGAAAAGTGAATAAGTTGTTTTGGAGAGATAAGGTATTTTTATTTTTGGAGAGAAATAAACTTAAAAAAAGAAGAAGTTATTTTTGAAGTTGATGGGATTGGATCTTGTGACCTCCCACTCAACAATATTGTATCTCTCCAATTCACTTATAAAGATTTGTTATCTTTTGGAGTGATAAGGTGTAATTTTTTATTGGGCATTGGAGTAATAAGGAGCATTGTTGGTGTCATAAGGAGTACTTGTATTTTCACTCAAGGTTTGATTAGAGCAAAGTGAAGCTCTATCAAATTCTTTTCTTAAGGCTATAAGTGGGTCAAGGCCAAGCCCCTATAGCTTTCTTTTGCATGGTGTGTGGTGTTTCTTGCAGCATTTCTTTCATGATGACTCTTATTGATGAGTAATTTTCTTTTCATGTTGGTGGTGATATTTTTGCATAAAATCTTTCATTGGTGATATAAGGTGATTGTTTACTTCTTCTGGTGATATAAGGTGATTTCTTTAATGCTTGGAGCTATAAGATTTGCATAATACACATCTTCTAGAGTTACAAGGTGTTTATTATTTTTTTACAATGTCTAAAGTTATAAGTCTTTTTAATGAATCTGACAAGTTGGAAGGATCGAAAAATTATAAAGTTTGGAGTCGTCATATTCAAAGCACTCTTATTTACAATGAATTGTGGAAGGGTTTCTGTAATGCTAAGCCCACCAAACCAACTAATCATGATCAGCTTGCAAAGTGGGAAGTAAAAGATGAAAAGGACTTAGCATTGATTCACAGTACTGTTTCTGATGATATTTATGTGCATATTGAAAATAGTTCTGATGCGTGGTCAGCTTGGAAGACATTGAAAGATTTATTTGATTCTCAAAGTGAAGCTAAGAAAATTGATCTTCAATTGAAGTTGTTTCAACAAAAATTGTCTTCAGGAGGTGATGTCATGGAGTACATTTCTAGATTAAAAAATATCAAACAAGAAATTTCAAGAGTTGGTTTTGATAAAATTGAGGACAGCATGATGGTGACTATTTTGATCGCAGGATTGCCTGAGACATATAAGCATTTTTTGGAAACTTTACAAATTACAAATAAATTGGATAAAATTTCTTTTGATGAACTAAGTGAATTACTTGCCACACATGAAAATTTTTTTGGTCAAACAAAGCAAGCAGGAGAAGATGTTTTGGTTGCAAGTACTAGCAAACAGTCTCCAGGTAATCATCAAAAAGGCCATGATCAGAAAGCTTTTCAAAATTCAAATAGAGGTCGTGGTCAGGGTTTTGGAAGAGGAAGAGGCCGCGGAAGAGGAAGAGGAAGAAATCAAGGAAGAGGTTCTAAAGAATTTGAAAATACACAGTCACAGTTTTCTGGAAGAGGAAGAGGTTCAGGAAATCAAGAGGTCTCTGGAAGAGGAAGAGCTAATAAACAGGTCACATGTTTTCGTTGTAATAGAATTGGACATTATGCTTCAGACTGTAGAGTTTCATTTGAAAAAATTCTAAAAGAAAGAGAATCTAAAGAATCTTCATCAGCGGCACATTATGCTCATGCAGACGGTAGTGAAAATTGTGAATATGTCTTTACAGCACTTGGAAAATCAGAATCAATGGATTTTGTTCAAGTTCATCAGTTGGAATCAGTGAATTTTGTTCAGTCTTCTTATTGTTTCAAAAATGATTTTGAAGATGCTTGGATTATGGATACAGGGGCTACTCAGCATATGACATATAGGAAAGATTTCTTTTGGAGTTATGAAGATTGTCATTTAAATTCAATTTTTCTTGCAGATGATTCTATTCATTTACCACAAGGAAAAGGAACAGTTAAGGTTGATTTTCCTGGAATTGGAGAAAGATTGATTTCTAATGTTTGGTATGTGCCTACATTTAAGAAAAATTTGTTGTCTTTAGTTGTCATTCGCCAATTAGGACATCAAATTGTAATGGAAGGTGGTATCCTTTTTGTTAATTCAACAAAGGATGCATACAAAATAGTTATGACAGGTTATGAAGACGAAAAGCTTCTTAGGATGAAGGGAACAGTCATTCCTAGATCAAAGGAACGTTTGAAGGAATTTGCAGGTTTAGTTGAAACTGATGTTTTACCTATCCGATTGTGGCACATTCGTTTTGGGCACTTGAATGTTGATAGTCTTGTACAGCTTCAAAAACAAGGAATGGTAAAGGGGTTGCCTACTTTTCGGAAGGAAAATGCAAAGTGTGAAGCTTGCATTTATGGCAAACAGAGAAGGATAGCTTTTTCAAAAAGCACTTGGAGAGCAACAAGGAGATTACAACTTATTCATAGTGATGTTTGTGGTCCTTTGGAAACTTCACTTGGTGGTTGTAAATATTTTTTGTTGTTTATTGATGATTTTAGCAGAATGGTTTGGGTGTATTTTTTGAAGGAAAAATCAGAAGTGTTTGAAAAGTGTCAGTCATTTCAAAATTTGGTTGAAACAACAACAAAGGAAAAGATTGCTACTTTGAGAACTGATAATGGTGGTGAGTTTACATCAAATCATTTTTTGACTTATTGTCAGGAAAAAGGGATTAAAAGACAGTTGACCAATTTTTATACTCCACAGCAAAATGGAGTATCAGAAAGGATGAATTAGACTTTATTGGGCATGGCTAGAGCAATGTTATTTTTCAAAGGGTTGAAATCATGTTATTGGGCAGAAGCAGTTCATACAGCAGTTTATTTGAGGAATAGATCTCCTTCATCCTCACTTGATGGAATAACTCCTTTTGAGGCTTGGTATGGCTTCAAACCTATGGTGAAACATTTGAGAGTTTTTGGTTCAGTTTGTTATGCACTTGTCCCAAAAGAAAAATGAAAGAAGTTAGAGTCTAGAAGTGTTAAGTGCATGTTGATTGGTTATTCTCATGAGAAAAATGGGTATAGGCTTCTGTCAGATGGAAAGTTTATTGCCAGCAGGGATGTGATTTTTGATGAAACTGAAAGTTTAAGTGTAGAAGAGGTTGAAAAACAACTTAGTCACTTAGAGGAAAAAGTAACTAAGGAACAATTAAGGATGCAACACTTAAATAAGACAAGGAATGAACAATGGTTTGATCTCACTTCAGAAGTACAAGATGATGAACAGGTTGAAGATACTTTGAATTCTTCACAAGTTAACTTGGATGATTCAAATCAAGTTAACATTGAAAAGAAGAAACCAAAATGGGCAACTAAGTTACTTCAGGATGTTAAGTCTGATGAAAAAGGCAAAACAGGTACAAGGAGTTCTAATACGGGTTTAGAAAATTTTGCTCTTTCAGTTGTTGAACCAACTACTTTTAATGAAGCAGTTGAGTATGATGAATGGAAAATGGCCATGCAAAGTGAGTATGATGCAGTAATGAAGAATCAGACTTGGAAAATAGTTGATTGTCCACATGATGTTAAACCCATTGGTTGTAAGTGGGTTTACAGAATTAAGTACAAAGCAAATGGAGATATTGATAAATATAAGGCAAGATTGGTGGCAAAGGGTTTTGCTCAGAAAGAAGGGATTGATTATGAAGAAACTTTTGCCCCAACAGCGAAATGGAATACTATCAGGATTGTGCTAGCTTTAGCTGCACAAAATGGATGGAAAGTGGATCAAATGGATGTAAAAAGTGCATTTCTAAACGGTGATCTACAAGAGGATGTTTATATGACTCAACCTCCTGGTTTTGAGGTTCCAGGGAAAGAAAATCAAGTTTGTAAACTAGTTAAGGCATTGTATGGATTGAAACAGGCTCCTAGAGCTTGGTATGCAAAAATGGATGCCTACCTACAGAAAGTTGGTTTTCTTCGTAGTGAGTCAGATGATACTTTGTATGTTCGAATCCAGGAAAACAACTTAGTCATTTTGGTTATGTATGTTGATGATTTGCTCATAACAGGTAACAATAATGATCATATATTTCAGGTTAAGAAAGAACTTCAAACAGGTTTTGAAATGACAGACTTGGGTTTACTTCATTACTATCTTGGAGTTGAAGTAAAGCAGCAGGAAGGGAGTATATTTATTTCTCAAGCTAAGTACATATCTGGATTATTGAAGAAGTTTGGAATGGAGGAATGTAAACCAGCGATTACTCCCATGGAGCAAAATTTAAAACTTTCTAAGTTTGAAGGGGGGGAACTTGTAAATTGTACTGGATATAGACAGTTAATTGGATGTTTCATTTACTTGATGAATACTCGTCCTGATCTATCTTATGCAGTTAGCATACTTTCTAGATATATGCAGGAACCTAGAGAAAGTCATTGGAATGCAGCAAAAAGAGTGTTAAGGTATCTCCAAGGAACAAAGGATTTTGGACTTGAGTTTAAAAGAAACAAAAATTTCAAGCTTGTTGGCTATTCAGATGTGGATTTTGCTAGAGATGTTGATGACAGGGCATCTACTTCAGGTTACTTAATGAATATGGGATCAGCTGCAGTGGCATGGAGTTGTAAAAAGCAGGATACAATTGCAAATTCTACAACAGAAGCAGAATATATTTCAGCTTGGGAAGCTGCTTGTGAGATAGTTTGGTTAAGAAGGATTTTGCAAGACCTCAAAGTTGATCAGAAAGAAGCAACTTCATTATTTATTGATAATCAGTCAGCAATCAAGTTAGCCAAAAATCCTGTTTTTCATTCAAAAACTAAGCATGTGGATACTAAGTATCATTACATTCGGGCTCTCGTCGTCAAACAAATTATCAAGCCAAAGTATTGTCCATCAGAAGATCAAACTGCAGATATTTTTACAAAATTTCTTGGAAAGGTCAAATTTGATAAGTTTAGAAATGAACTTGGTATTTGTTCAAAAGAATTTTTGGATCAAAGGGGGGATTGTTAGGAATTATGATCCAAAAATGTAATAAATAGAAGTTTAGTTTAATAAATGTAGAAGTTTAGAATATGGCTTCTCTTTTTACTGCAAATGAAAGCATATGCTTCCCTCCTTCACCTACAATCTGACTGTCTACAATAGAGGGAATTATATTCAAAAATCCCCCGTGGAAGGCATGCATACTCCCAAGGTTAAATTGAAATTAGGACCATCAAATATCACTCAAACGAGATTGATTTAAAATATAACATATAGTCTCAAAAAATAAATAAAATAGAGATGTTTATTTTTTAGTGCCCACTTTAAACAAGGTAATGGATAAATATAGTTTGGAACAAACCTATCACAAAATTTGAGGGAGGGATGTAACCGAATAATGGAGACTTTGGCCAATAGCAACATGCCTATACATAGTGTTTTGATACCATTTGACATGTGAGATGATTTACCTATTAATTGAATCCTCTTGAGTATGAACCTTTATCAAAAACTTGGATTTCAAAAATTGGAATTTATGGATTCTTTTGGCACGTGAAGGTTACAAAACTAAAAGAAATAAAAATTATCATATCTCGTAGTGAGTATGAGAATAGAAATTTTAGCACAATCAATGTGAATACAAATTAAGTTCCCCATATGAAAATTTTACGGGGCTTAGTGAGTATGAGAATAGAAATTTTAACACAGTGAATGTGAAGACAAATTAGGTTCCCCATATGAAAATTTTACGAGGCTTAATATGGTACAAATTATAAGTTCACGGGATGGGAGCAATTTTTCTCTTACCATTAATCTATTCAACTCCAGCTTGATGTCATTTGCATCCTTCAAAAATATTCAATGCCATCTATAAGGGTTTTGATGGCCCCAATGATATTGTTGATGTGATGAGATTGGTTAAACAAATCTGAGAAAGGTTACAAGACTCGAAAGAGAGTTCATGAGAGTAAAAGCCCTAATTTTCCTTCCCAATTGAGGGTTCTTTTGTATTGAAAATTATGTTGGGATGCTGATCCCATCAGTAGAAATCATCTATCTATAAACAATAAAAACTACATGTGATTATAACGAGTAACCTTTTGAAGTCTATGATCTTGCATTCTAACAAAAAAATATGTATAGATACATCTCTTTCTTAATTGAAGGATACTTTAAATGGGTACTTTAAATTTAAATGCTTGTAACTTATTGAAAAACAATTTATATGTATATCCTTCTCTTTGTTAGTTGAAATTTTTTTTAAGAAACCTTTATATCAAAAAATCTTTATCCATATTATTTATCTCTTCTTCAATTTCTATAATACTATTTTGTATTCTTTTCATATTGGTTGAGAATATTATTCAAAAGGTAATACTAAGGAAAATTTTAGGGGCGAAATTTCTCATAGTCCAAATTTAAGGAGTTTCCAATTGATCTACTTTCTCGAGTTTCCAATTGATCTGCTTCCAAAATTAACAGAGAAAGCCATTGAGAATCAAATGCATCTCAAGTCGTGAAATTTGAACTAATTGTTGGAATTACAACAATCCTCATAGTTATGCTACTAACAAACTATGAGCTCTTTACTTCATTGGCATTTCATTCGTTTCTATGGATGAACAAGAATGCTTCTAATTCCTCTTCTATATTGGATCTCGTAAGTGCATCTCTACTATTACATCAACGTTTTAGTATTTTTTATATATTATTTTCCGATTCTAGAACATTTACATCAGAAGTAATATGTCATAGATTAGACATCATCATATATTTAGGTAGATGGGCAATAATCTTTAGTCCGCCCGCTTCTTTTTACTTGATCTAGATGTATTTATACTTTGAGGTGAAAATTACACTCAAAACTATGTTTATAGTGTACATTTCCCAAAAAAAATCTTAAGGAATAATTACATAGTACTATGAAGGTTAAGAATATTTAATATTTGATAATCGTTGTGTTAAATTTAAGCTTACGTTAGATTATGAATGAATGACTTTTAACAATTTTTTTTTGGCTAATATGATAATAATCGACATTTTGTTTGATGTATGATAAGAATCGACATTTGTTTGATGTATGATGTGTTATTGTTATATTATATTTCATTTACAAAATTTTAGTCTTATTGTGATATTTATTTTACGTGGTGTTTCTTCATGTTTTAAATATTTTATATCTTTTGATTATGTTAAAATATGGATATCATTTTATTAAATATTTTATATATACTAATATCATTTTAGTATTCGAGAAATTTTTATGAAAATAAAGACATCTTAACCGTTTTAATAGGAAAACTGAGGCTCGAGAAACTTTTCAAGTTGGTGAGCATGAGTGGCTTATTTTTGGGTTAATATGATCATTGACATTTGTTTGTTAGTGAGCATGTGTCTTACTTTCAAGTTTATTATTATATTTTTCATTTTTATAATATCGTTGTTACTATGATATTCATGTTTTTTAGAATTTTTTTTATAATATTAAATATTTCATATATTTTGATTATGTCAAAATATTAATATTATTTATTATTATTCATCATTTTATCATTAGAGAGTTTTGTATAAAAAGAGAATTTTTTATAAAAAGAAAGGCATCCTAAACATTTTAATAAGAAAAATGATTGTTGAGAGGCTTGAGAAACTCTCCAAGTTGGATTGATTATTCATTAATCATGAATGCCTTATTTATATATGGAGAAGTGACCTTTGGCCTTCATCTTCCAAAGGTATGTGACTCTTCAACTTAGTAACAAGAAACTAAAGCTAGATATTTACATTATTTACAAAAGGAACTATAATATCTATGGATTAGATTTTCGACATTCCCTCTTTATTTAAGGGGGTGTTTGTGAGTCCAAGCATCTTTATGAATTTTTCAAGCTTTTCTTTTCCAAGCACTTTGGTGAAGATGCCTTGCAAATTGCTCACTTGTGGAACAATGTCTCAAAAAAATGGTCTTGGCCTTTATGTGATATTGAATAAGATGGTACTTTGTGTTGATGTGTTTAGTTCGATAATTGCATAACCATTGTTAACTAATAGAGAAGTAGAACTTACTTGTTTATACTGCAAATATTCCGGTATCTTCTTAAAGGACATATACTCTTCTTTGTTGCTTTTGTAATAGCCACATATGTTCTCTCCATTGTGGAATGATGGAACAACACATTTGTGTGACCAAGAGGAATATGATGATCCAATACTCATGATATAGCTTGAAGTAGACATTTCATTTTCTTTGTCACCATACAATTCTAAATTAGAGTATCCAAACAATTTGAAGCCATCTACTTTAGAATATTTGAGTCCAAAGTATTGATTTTTCTTCAAGTATCTTATAACTCTTTTTGCAACAGAAAAATGTCCTTCACATTTTTTTGCATAAATATGGAAATGATCACAGTAGAAAATGAAATATATTGTTTAGTGATGGTAAGGTAGATGAGAATCCCCACAAGTTGTATGTATGTGGTTGCATCCACAAATTCATTTCCTTCTTTTGATGTGAGATTCACACTCTATATTATTGGAATAGAGAGAAGGTTATGCTCTTCCATGTCAAACTTATTCAACAACTCTCAACTGTACTTCTTATAGAGATGAATATGTACTTCAATATTTTCAATTAATTTTAGAGAAAAAAATTATTAGAAAATGGATACAGTCACGTAAATGAAAGTCACTCAAAATTAGTGATTTCAAGATAAATTGCGATGGGTCTCTTGAGGGATTGCCATTTAGTTTTCGCAAGTTGAAATGGGGTTCAAAATTGTTGAGTTGAATGTAGTTAAGAAAATATTTGAGAGTGGTTATCCAATAAGGACAGACACTTGTAAGATTCCACTTTAATTTTTTCATTTAGACAAAATTCCAAATTACCCTCTACAACTTTCAATTTTTCCTACAATTTGTGGTGTTTGTGTTGTGTACTTTAGTTCTGACCATTTATGCTTATTTTTACATTTCATCATCCATTGGTATCTTCAAGAGCACTTCTCTAGGTTTCCCTTAGGGAGTTTAAAATATTTAAGTAGAATCATGCAATTATAGGTAATATAAAGGTAATTATTTTAAAATATAAAGTAGGATAAGGTCTTATATCACGTAAAATAATAAAAATAATAATTAAAAAATTAAGCATGATATGTAGTCAGGTGATTTTTTTGGATTGTTGCTAATTCTTAAATTGTTTTTGGCATATGTTGGAAGATGGAGTTAAAAGGGAAATAAATCGATCATATAAAATGTTTGTGTTGCATTGGTTTGTTGATTGAATATGATTGGTATGTAACATGATTTCAAATGAGAAAAAATGATTTAACATTCAAGGATATACAAGTGATTTGTTAGTTTTATGAATGAATAATTCATGGATATAATACCCACGGGTCAGTGCAAGCTAATGAGGGTCACTTTTGGTGCGTTAGATGTAATTGAAAACTGAAAAACTAGGCATCCCTCAACTTACTTGGATTTTTTGAGATACTTACGCAAAATATCTTGCATTGAGTAAAAAATATTTTGTAGGAAATTGAATCACATATCTGAATATATAACTTTTATGTATTGAAAATTTGCATAGCTATGTCAAGATTCAGTTTTCCTAGCAGACACTTTTTATTTTTCAGGCAAATGACAAGGTATATGTTTTTGTGGGTGCAGCCTTTGAGGGCCTAAATGATGGAATCAAGCTACAAAAATAGGCATGCATGTATAGAACATATAGCACTAGTTCGTCATTATTTTTCGAAAATTAAATTAGTAATTTTATAATTTTATTATAATTGTCTAAGTGATCAAACCTCGAAATAGTACGTCTTTTGTGGGTGCAGCCTTTGAAGGTCTTAATGCAAAAATCATGAAATAGAGTTTTGATAGAACGTGGAGGTTAGTGTCTACTTATGCACCATACAATTTTTTTTTGAAATGATCAAGAATTGAAAAGGTTATGGAAGAAACACTAATAGTGTGTTTCACGAGTTAAGAAGGTAGGACACAAAAGAAATTGAAAGAAAATAGGAAAAATTAATATTTTTAAATAAAAGTTACA